>NW_010729120.1:2153361-2221590 GCF_000365185.1 Nelumbo nucifera | reverse complement strand
TCTGGACAATGGCTTTAAATAAATGTCTATCCAAAGTTAATCTAGTGAAACGTGGCATACAGATTTCGGACATGTCATGTGGCTTGTGTGGTGGGGCAGTAGAAACTACTGAACATCTGGCCTTACATTTCCCTGTCTCGAAATATATTTGGAGGCATTTTCTTCAAGCTTTGGAAATCTGCTGGGTAATGCCAAATTCTGTGAAGGATCTATTGTTGTGTTGGCAGATTGAGGGTTTCAGCAAGAAAGGTACCTTGGTTTGGAAGACTATCCCGACTGCTGTGCTTTGGACTATCTGGATTAAAAGAAACAACAGAATTTTTCAGGACAAAGCTAAATCTCCAGAGGAAATGGTGCAGAAAGCTGTGGGTAAACTTCTGTCTTGGGTGTCGGCAACGGAGGTGTTTAAAAATCAGAATTTGAGTCTGTTGTTTAAATCTCAGAACTGGATGTATCTGTAATTTGTGGTGTCTCTAGGCAGCCTCTAATGGCCTAGGCTCCTTTGTACTGGTTCTTGATTTAATAAAATACCTTACCTTTTCCAAAAAAAAAAAAATAAAGTACTTTTATCCACCTTTAGTAGGTATGGTCACAAGGCCCCAAACATCAAAGTACACAATGTGGAAAGGCAAAATAGATCTTTTATTATTTGAAGGAAAGCTTGTTCTACAATGCTTGCTTAATTGACATGTTTGACAATGCAAATTTGAACCTGACCCAAACTTAAATAACTTAGTAAACATAACTTTCAAGGATTCAAACGACAAATGACCCAGACGATTATACCATAGACAGACTTGACTCTTAGTGGATTAACTAATAGACTGACGCAAAAGACCAATGGAGATTGGTGCTGCAAGACTAGCTTTATTCTCCAAAATGTAGAGGCCGTCGACCATGCTTCCTTTACCAATTTTCCTCCCTGAGGCCAAATCTTGGAAAACACAAGTACAAGGAAAGAAGGTTACACAACAATTTAAGGATTGGGTAATACTAATTGATAACAAATTAATGGGAAGTTGGGAACATGAACTGCATTAGGAAAAACAAGTTCATGAGGAAGGGATACAGATCCTTGACCAACAATGGTGGAGAAGGATCCATCTGCTAGTCTCACTTTATCCCTACCAAAGAGAAGAGTGTAAAATTGAAACAAATTGGACTTACTAGTCATATGGTTGGAACTGGAAGTCCCTGAGCCAATGATCCAAGGGGGAATCGGGAATAGAGGTGGACACATGAAATGCATAAACACTTTTACCTGATGTAGACAAAAAAGGAGGTAGAAGGGGTAGGGGCTGAATTGTCCATTTCCCGATGGGTCCTACCATACAGCTCTAGGTAATGACAAAAGGAGTTAATAATATCTTCCTTAGGGTTGGAACCAAAGGAGTGTTCTTGCCAAATGCCAATGGTTAAGTTTTTGACTAAGATTCTTGAGTAGCCAGATTTGTAGAATTAAACTTCTTAAGAGTAGGCTTCTTCGAGGTGTCCTAGTTCTTGGTAGCTCACTTGGGCTTCCCGATTAGCTCCAACAAGTCTCTCGAGTGTGTTTGAACCAAGGTTCAAAGTATCGGAAATGTAAGGTGTACCAGAAAGGTAATTTTAAGAGACGTATCGAGATATGCTTTGGAAATGCATAGATACGGATGACAAATCAAGATATGCATGGATACGCTAGAAAAATCCAAAAAATAATTCCTTAAAAAATATGAACAACAATAAAAATGAGTTTTATGTGATTATAACTAATTTATTTAAACATAAAACCATTCTTTAATGGTTTATATAAAGCATCGGGATATAATTAGTAACCGTTGAAAAATAATAGAACTAAAATGTATGTGTGTGTATATATACTAATATTTATTAGTTAAAATATTTTTTTGAAGCCATTTATTAGTTAGCATTTATTATATATAGATTTAGATAATGTTTATTATGTATACAAGTTAATATATACCTTAATTTTTAATAAATAAATATAATTTGTATTCATCTTATTATTATATAAATTTTAATAAATCAAATTTTAGCATTTGTTGGGAAACATCTACCAAGGCAAGAAAGATTACTTCAAGTATAAAAAAACATGTCGTTATGATAAGCAATTAAGGTTGGCATAGTGGTTAATTAATTATTGTTGTAAGCAAATGACTAGGGTTTGAAACTTGTTACCTTCGGTTTATGATTTTTAACAAGTTATTTGACTTAAATAACATTTAATGATGTATTAAATGCCTTAATTAAAGGTAACTCAAATGAGCATTTAATTAAATAATATTAGCATTTAATGACGTCTCAAATTATTTATCAAAAAAAATAATAATGATGTCTCAAATTTAAAGGCTTAATTAAAATTGATATTAATGAGAGAGAAGAGATGAACAAAATTTAAATTTGAATTAAAAAAAGAGAGGTAATTAAATTCGGCTGATGCATAATGCGTATCGGCCCGTTTCGGGATTGTATCAGTCGATACATACCCAAAACGGTCCAATACGTGGCTGATATGGACCCGTATCGATCTGATACGAACGAAAAATTACGAAACTATCTACTTGTATATATTCCGTGTATCAGAACTCTTCCGAAACGATATGTATCGGCCGATACATTGTGAAATTTAAAACCTTGGTCTGAACCTTTGGCTGCTCCCCCTTAGAAGTATTCATTTGATTTCTTCTGCTTTTCTCAGATTGAACCAAAGCATATACTTCCTAAACTGAGAGAAGCACACTAGGTCCCAAAATCTGCACACGGAGTGGTTTGTGTCCCCAACAAGAAGGCAAACACCCACTGAGATACAAGCTTTTTGTAAGCTTTGGCATCCTCATCATTTTTCCACTCAATGGTCTGATTATGATCCAATTCCTTCCAAATAGAGGTAAGACTTAAGGGCTGAATAATATGTAGATAGGCAGTGATCCCCTTGTTTGTAGGTAGAATATTCTACCTGAAGTTGATAGATCTTAGCATAGTGTCTTTGTTTTAAGGAGGTAGACTTAGCTTGTTATTAAATCTCACAAGTAGTATCAGTCCACACGAGGTTCTTCTACACATGGGGTAACATAGAACCCAGAAGCCAAGACCAGATTTAGGTTCTTTGATCTTCCCAATCATGTAACCAGCCTTTCCCCTAGCCATAACATATGGTTTAATACCCTTGGACCACTCCAAGCAGTTCAGCCAATCCAAGGGAGTTCTAGTCATAGAAAAGCTCATAGGGTGGCTGTAAAAAAAGAAGTTGGGTCTATGGAATTTTAGACAGCAAATAAGGGAAATAATCTGCTTGGCAAGGGAAGCTGGAGTACTATTCAAATGGGTAAGGAGATCAGCCAACTCTGTGGCAGATAGTGTAAGATGTTTATTTGATATCCTTAATGAAAGTTACCATTTCCAATAAAAAAAAGCTCGTGCTGTCAATCCCTCCATTGAGGTTTCCTTGAGAGGAAATGATACTAGATGATGCTGGGCCTTCAGTAGCCATTAGACAATCACTCACACTGCTGGTCTCTCAAGAAAACAGGGTTCCCCACACGTTACACAACAGCTACAAAGCCGTAACAGATCAAACTGACCAATAAAGGCTATGACAGCATAGTCAAACAGTAGACTCAACAATAAATCAATAATAGAGGATTGGAAACCCTAGCCGAACAGACACTTTGCCCTTATACTTCATAAAAAAAATAGTCCCCCCAAAACTCTAAACTGTGACATTCACAGCTCACTGCACATTTTCAGCTTGAATGAAGCTGTACATACCTAGAGTAGAAAAAGGATCCCACGACCCACAGTACAAAAAGGAAGGTGTAGGTGAGGCACTATAGAGATGGTCTAAGTTCTGGAGATAGTGAATAGGATGCTAGAGAGAATAATGGCGTCAGAGACAAGACTGATTTATGGAGATGAAAATGAAAGTTTATGAAGGACGGAATGATGCTAGGATTAGAATGCTTAGGGAATGACTCAAGTCTGAATAGAACGAATGATGGAATAGTGGAGGGCCTAGGGAATGACTTGTAAAGCGATAGAATGGAAGGCCCTTTTCACGTCATGAACCCTGCTATTTATAGATGAAGGGCTCACTTTGTGCATGGGCAAGAATTCTAGAACATTCCCTAGGCAGTTTAGAGCTTTCTAAAGATCAAGAAATCTAGAATATTCTTTAGGTGGTTGAGGGCAGCTCAAGTCCCTAGGTTGCTATGACGAGGACATGTGTCGGGCTGCAGTGTAGGGAACATATCTGCCCTAATTCCCACACCCGCAAGCTCCTACTACGTGTCATCTTGGGGGAGACAATATCTGTCGTACGATCAGCTTTGCAGTTATTTGTTCCCTAGGCTGTAGTTTTACTTTATTTGCTTTGTCTCGTGCCCAACGAAAGGCATCTACAGTTCAGGCTTAAAGGTGAAGGACATCCAAGGTTGGCCTCTGTACAGAGAATCCATGGTCTTCCTTAGGTGAGTATTACTAGTCAGATGACTGTGAAACCTATAGTCTTGTTATTATTACTATTATTTTTTTTATAATTAAAACCTAGTCTTGTTATTGTGGCTAGTCTGTGGTGATACTTTAGTATATTATACTAGTCTATCCTCTTACAGAAGGTACACATCTCAAAAGGGATGTTTATTGCATTCGGCTATCACCACAAATGCCACAGGTACCTCTTCTATCTAGATCGTTCTGATTGAAGTTTTCTCCTTTCCCAGTCAAAAAAAGGCAAGTTCTAACTGAGAAATCATGAACTGAATGTTTTAGAGCCCAGATTTTTTTTGATTGGAAATGGTACAGCTGTCAACCCCTAAATAGGTGTTGAGGCCCCAGTAATCTTTCTTACAAAACTGCCCAGAACATTCTCTCTCTCACAGTCCCTTGTTTAGCCAATGTGTCAGCTAAACCATTAGCTGATCTCCTTGTCCATTTGAAGCACACACCGATCTCCCTTGTTTTAGAGTCCAGATCCCTGCTCTATAATAGTTGTCAAGGCGACGCCTAGGCGACAAGGCGCCCTTGGAGGCTCGCCTCGCCCATTCGCCAAGTAGTTTTGTGCACTATGTTATAAAATACTTTTATATTTTTTATTTTTTGACATTATAATTATAAAATAGGCATTATTAAACTAGAATAATCATTTCATGTGTTCATGTACTATTTTTTTTTTTATTATTTTCTTATTTGTTAGGGTTTAATCAACACAAACATTGCTAACTGCTTTATTGAACCCATAGTTCAAAGTATCGATACACCTCTGTGTATCGGCAGAGGTGTATCGGTACTTATAACGATACTCCCCCTATTTCTTTATTTCTTTGGTTTTCAATTTCATATTTGAATATATATATATATATATATATATATATATTATTTAAAAAAATGGGTTCCTGAAAACACCTGTAAACATGTATATTGGGGTGCCAAAGATACAATACAATACACCCGATACGGGGCGTATCGTATCGAAGTTTTGATCCTTGATTGAATCCTCAAAGATTTCAGAACCTGAACCAATAAGCAAGGGAAGAACTTAAAATTTTGTCTAATCAACAGATCTTCTTCTTCCACCTTTTCTTTTCTTCTTTTCCTATAACAAAAGTAGGGGTTCAGCCCCTATATTTTATGAATTTTCTTTCCTTTGTTCCTTTTCTTCTCATAAAATGCTGATTTTCTAAACTTAAAACATGAATTTTTTACTTCTCTTATGAAAATTATGGATAATTATTAAGGAAAGATGGATTTATCAAAAAAAAAAAAAATATTAAGGAAAGATGGTTATGGAACCTAAGGAACTACCATAGGATATATGGTTTTACTTAAACGCCTAGGCGACTAGGCGACAAGGCGCCCCCCTGTCACCTAGCCTCGCCTTGGTGCTTTAAAAACTATTTGCTCTATTACCATGTGATCCAAGAAGAACAGGAAAGAGAAGAAGAAGAATAACAAAAGGAAAACTGAATAAGAAAAGAATAAGAATAAGAAAGACAAAAAATCGCTAGTGGCTACATACTAACAGAATTACAACAATATGCTACACATAAATCTGTAGGATAACTTCTACGTTACATCAGTTACTCAACCACCTCAATGTTTTAAGTTCTTGAAGTAGTGACTAAACTTTAGGCTCTAATAGTAAATGAAAGAGATGGGAGCATTACATTGGATAAGGTGAATCTTTGGTCAGATGATTGAAATACCTCTGAGGGTCAGAGTAGCATTTTCTATAAATATTAACATCATGGCGATCTATTGACTACATGGGAATTTTTGACATGGTTGAATACGAAAAAAAATTTTTAACATGGTTTTTACTTTTGCTCCTCCCTTCAACTTTGTTTATCCAGTTATTAAGGTCTCCCTCGTATACGAGTCCAGATCTGCTTCCCACAACACTAACCACTAGCCTACCGACAATACACTACAGCTGCACATTGGGAACATCTCAATTGTCATTCATTGGAGAGATGTTCCCAAGACTGTAGTGTCTTGTGGGTACATGTGAGTAGCATATCCGAACTCATTATTTCCCTTTTGTGGATCTATGGTATTACCTAGACTATCTAGTACCATGGTTCTTGATCATCAATGGTAATATTCAATTATGCTTATTCCCCTTCCCAACAGTCATGCCAAGACATCAGTCCATGCATTGGATGGTCTGGTTAATAAGATCTTGTGCCACAATAGTAGGGGTAGTTAGTAAATGCCTAGCTACTGCTTATTGATTCTGTGATTGTATATGGCTAACTAGTAAATGGTTACTTTATCTTAGCAGTTATGAGATGAGGAAATGGGTAGAAAAGCTCTAGGCTGACCATATAAACATAAATAAACATGTAACCTTTTTACAGATAGGTTCCAGGGCAGCAGGGCCTGGTGCCCCTCAAACAAGACCACATCTTTCTAGCCCTAATTAAAGCATCTGGTTGTTCTAGGAGTCCATCTAAACAAATAGTTCAGGCTGGCTGGCTGTTCTTTTGCTTCTCTAGCCAGAATTCTTAGTATCCAAGGAATTATCTGATTTTGAAGAGATACATGTTATCTTTTATAATGTGAGAGGTTGCATCTCACACCTCTCTCCAAGGAATGCTTGTATTGTATCCAATTATTGATTTATATTAGTTAATTTCATTTCTTATAAAAAAAAGAGGAGATACAAGTCATCAGCACTTGGTAGTCTCCTACAACAATGTCCATCCATCCTGGTAAAAAGACCATTTTTTTAGATCAGTGTTAAGCCTTGTAGAAGTACCATAGTTTTCAAGGCGTCTAGGCGATTCTGGGTGACACTAGGGCGCCTAGTCGCCTAGGCGATAAAAATTTTATTATATAAAAAACTGACTTTTAGCTAGTTTCCTAGTTTTATATACCATTCAGCATGTACGTTAATTGAAAAAATAGCAATTCTCTTTATTAAGAACTTAAATTTCCTCTAAAAATGTGGCAAATCATCACATCTAAAAGATAAAAATCTTTTACATATATTAATTTCATTATTTAATAGAGTAAATTCATATTAATTAGCAGCTAAAGAAGGTTATTAATTTTATATGATAAATATTCAAGATGGTAAGTAAAATAGAAAAAAAAACAAGGATGGAGTTTCTGATTTATTTAATTAGAGAGAGAATAGAAAAAAAGAACTTTATTATTCTATTCTTTCCTCTTTATTTTCTTTCTTTCTTTCTTTCTTTTTCTCTTCTCAAAACCCTTTGATCTTTTAAATTTCAATAGTAAAACATTAAAACAAAGTATAATTGATATATATATATATTATATAGCATATAATAAAATGTATTAAGACATACATTAATAAGATACAAGGGCGCCTAGTCGCCTAGGCGACGCCTTGACTGCACTGCACTTTGTGATATCTGGATCAATTTCAACTGATCTACTAGATCCGTGGTGCATGCATGTACACTCACTTTCTCTAACCTATTCATTTTTATATAAAACATAAGTTATGGGAAAACTACATCTTCTATTGTTGGTTTTCATGTACATTTTTTTTTTGAGAAAAAGTAAATATTGATTGAGAATAAAGAAGGTATATGGTTATTGATCAAAAGAAAAAGAACAAGATATATGGGGGAGGATATGCAATTAGATGTACAAAAACCATAACTATAAAGCCTCAATTCCTATCAGAAAAATCTTCTAGTCAAAGAGCTCTTATTGGGTGAGAGCTCTTTTGAAAAGAATTAAGTTTTTTCAGGATCCATCTGAACTAAGACCTGAATGAATGAAAAAATTGCCTAACTTTGTTATTTTCATGTATATTGTAATCACTGTAAATGCAACAGGATAATTTAGAGGAAACCCTTTTCACACCCAATCTGGTTAGGCAATTTTGAATAGAATTATGTTTTCTCAGGATCCATCTGAACAAGACCTGAATGAATGAAAAAATATGCCTAACTTCGTTATTTTCATGTATATTCTAATTACTGTAAGGCCCCGTTCGCTTTTCGGTAAGTTACTTACCCAGGTAAATGCAATTACCTGGGTAAGTTTTTCCTAGGAAACACTTACCCGGGTAAGTGCATTTACCCATGTTCTTTTATTTCCTAGGTAAATAAGGTAATGACCATTTTAGCCATAAAAATCCATTATTAAAAGGGGCATTTTTGTCCCATTTAAATGTTAGCAACTTTCCCCCTAGGTGGGAAAGTTGTTTACCCACCTAGGAGATGGGTGATACCCAGGAAAATAAACTTTCCCTAATCCCCACATAAATCTGAAAAATGAACATGGGATTCTTGGTCAATGGGAACCAAAATCCCATTGACCAACTTTCCCCCCTCCCAAAATCCAAAAAAAGAACACCCCCTAAATGCAACAGAATAATATAGAGAATTCAGCAAGCATTTTCATCAAATACATGCTGCTGGTTCTTAGATTGAATCTTCAAAAATTTTAACAATTATTTATGGTTGAATCTTAAATTCTGTTCATTGTGGATTTTAGGACTTTGAGGTGCTTGTCAAGGACCATTTCAGGAGGCGTGGTTATTACATTCTTAAAGCATGTGATGCATATATGAAAGGCTACTTAATTGGCTCTCTTACAAAGGATGCTTCCATAAGTGAGAAGAGCGACCAGAATTCAACTTCTGTTGGTTTCAAACTGGTATTGGCCAAGCTAGTTCCTGAATTAATCTTGGCCTTTAAAAAGGTAGGGGCTGACTGTCATGAATTCAAGCATTTGGAACGGTCATAGCAGAGGTCTCCTCAGATGTGCTAACCTTCCTGTATAGGAGGTCAGTGGTTTAGAATTGTTATGGAATTCAAAAAAACACTGTAAAGTTTTCTGTGATGTAGAAATGTTCCATTTATTGATCCATCATTTAAAATGTCCTGTTATATTGGAAAGTTTTTTTTTTTGAACTACGAGTTCTCTTAATTTTTTTTAGCAGCTGGAGTTCTTATGAACGATGTTGCAGGGGTTCTCCTTTGTGTCAAATTCTTTTTCTTGTTTGCTCAAATGGCGGGGAGTTCAGGGGGAAAGTATGAAGGCTCATGTTGTAATCAACATGTTCAAATTGATTTGTCTGAACAACAGAAACTAATTAATGACATGAAGGCTCTTCATTGACATTTCCTTTTCTCTTTCTTTCAGATGGATGAGCCAGTTTTCACCGAAAAGAGTATCTTCTACATAGTACTTAAACTTTGTCAGCAGATGCTCAAACTGGATTGCTCGTATATAATATTCACTTCGACTTTATTTGTACAAACTGGGGATTGCAGTTCACATAGGGAGAGAGCTCATCTTTTACCGAGGAAATTAATAAATTTAAGTTCATCCAGGAAGTTTAAGATCAATAATCAAGCCTGTACACTTGTGTTCTTTTGACTTCCCTTGGGAACTTTTCTAAATTGAAAATTCTGGAAATGCGTTAACAGGATTGGTAGGTAGGGGTGTCAATGGACCGGTTTTGGTTTGGATGCAAAGTTCAAAATATCGATATGCTCGATACGCCGATAGGGGTGTATCGATACACATTTTGGTGGTTTTTTTTTTTTTAATTTTTTTTCGCAACTGGTTCAGGGGGGCCGGTTTAGGTCTCCTCTACCCCCTGAACTGATCAGACCTCCGATACACCTACTGTAGGGGCGTAATGGAGGGGTCTTGGAACGATATGTATCGGTGGCCGATACGTATCGATACTTTGAACCTTGGTTGGATACCATCTAAATCAAAATCATTTTGATGGATTGGATGAACTAATAAGACATTGAATTGGATTAATCCTGGTTTAAAATATTTAGTGGATTGGAGTGGACCTAGTTCATCCATAATGGATTTATATTGGATTGGATTGGGTTGAACCAATTCCGGTCGATTGATAGGAGATAAGAATACAGGTGCCAATGGATTAGATTTGGGTTGGAACTGATCTAAATTAAAACTAATTTGAACAGATTGGACGGTTCAGACATTGAATTGAACTGGTCCAAAATAATTATCAAATTGAATTAAAACTAATTTAAACAGATAGCAGGGGTTAGACATTGAATTGAACTGATCTAAAATATTTATCAAATTGGATTGGACCTGGTCCATCTTTTGCTAAAATCAGTCCAATTGACACCCCAACGTATATTCCAATTTTGACATTGATTGGTTTCTACTTTGTTGTTTCTTGTGATTTTGCCATTACGGAATATGTTTTCGCTATAAGTAAACTCATCGAGCCACCATCAGTTAGTCGGAATAGTTGGTTTTCTTCATATTATCTGTCATTATGGGCTATGTATATATGTATTTATTTGTCACTATGGGCTGAAGGCCAGCAAATTTGGTTCCCGTTTGGGAGGGCTTTCATGCAGTGGGCAGTAGTTTGAGTTAGAAATGGCAATTTGACCCGTGCGTGTAGGGTCCTACCTCACCCCACCCCGGTTGGGGTTTGGGGTGGGTTAGGGAAACCCGAAGCTCTGGGGATTAGGGATGGGGCGGGGGTGGTATTTGTCCACCTTGCCCCAGACCCGCCCCGACTATATATATTATAAAATTGGTAATATATGCTATATTATATTATAATATTATATATTATATAATATATAATAGTTTTAGATAGGTTTAAAAATATTAAAAATAAATTTTTAAGTATACAAGTATGAATGACTGGGGTAGGGCGGGAGATGGGGTGTGGCATTTGAATTCCGGATCGGGGATGGGGTAGGCCAAACCAAGCCCTGCCCTACCCCATTTAGGGGTGGTAATTTTTCACCCAACCCACCTAGTATTTAACCCACCCAATCCATCCATTTACTTGGTGGGTTAGAAATGGGTAGATCACCCATTGGGTCAATTTAAATGGGTTGTGTTGGGTTGGGTAGGGTTGTGGATAACCATTAATTAATGCGTAATTAATAACTAAAATTAGTTTTCTTCGAATCAACACGCTTCACCTGAATCGACATAAATCCAAATCAACCTGACTTGAGCCCGGACCAGTCTGAATCATTTTAGCTTGGTCAGAATATGAACAAACCCGATCACCTCGGTTTGAATAGTTTGGGTCAAACAGCCTAGTCTGAACCCAACTTGATTTAGTATGGAGCGATCTGGTTCGACCCGAAAATGGAACGGTTCAACCCATATCCGATTTGGTCTGGCCTGAAGCAACCAGGCCCACCTACTTTGGCATGTTCTGATGCGACCCAACCCGAACCATAAATAGGTGTGATCAAAACCGGTTTGGGCCAGATCTAGTCCAACTCGAAGCCACACAGACCACTCATTTTTGGATCCACTTTGGGTCGAATCAACCCGGTTCCACAACAGTCTTGGGCAAGTTGTTTTTGCCCAAATCCAGTCCGATTTTGAAGCGGCATGATCCACCTGTTTCAGGTTATGGGTCGAACCAACTCGACTCGAATATGTGCAGCCCGACCCGAATTTGGACAGGCATGCCCCCTGCCCTGCTTCTAACTAGTTGGTTCGGTCCCAGACCTGTGCATGACCCGATATGGGACAGTCCAAGTCAATCCGCTATTGACTGAACAGTTTGAACTGGTCCAATCTGGTCCAACCGAACTGATCCTAATCCAAACAGTTCAACCACTCTTGATGTGATTAGCTTGAAGACAAATCCAGTTGGATTGTTCAAGTTGGTTTGACCGATTTGAACCTAAGTGGTTCGGTCAAACTCAAAACCTGAACATAGTCAATGGGTCATTGTGTAAAAATAATATGCATGTAACGTGATTTGAACTTTCTCTGCTTGTATAAATAACAAATACTATTACCACCAAGCTATGACCAACTTGTTTATTAAGTGAATTAATTTTTAGTTTTAAGTTCATAAATATAAGACTAATGGGTTTAGGTGGGTTTAAGTCGAACCCAATCCATTTAATTTTATATAATTGGGTCATTAATGAATAGGTAGATTAGATGGATTAGATTGAAACTCAACCCAAACCAAACTCAATGCAGCCCAACCCGCCCAATTGCCACCGCTAACCCCATTGCCATTCATAGTTTGAGTTTTTAGTTGCGCTTTATAGTTACAGTCTATAAGAAAAATCCACAAAGCTCAAATGAACTATCATTGCTTGTATGCCGTCTGGGTGGAGCCACCTCCTGGCCAAAAGCCATGGACCTCCCAAACGGTCAGTTAATATTAGTGGATCCATCCATCATAAATGGCTTCCAAGCTGGATCTAGCTTGTTAAGAACTTGAAATGGATCTCAGTAGCAGGGCTGCAAACGTATCTGATTATCTGATTTCGAATTCGATACTATTAGGCCATGTTTGGTTTGAGGGAAAAAGTAGGGAAAGGTAGGAAAATCTATACAAGTTTTGTAAAGATTTCCCTACCTTTTCCTATTTTTTCCTTCAAACCAAACACAGCCTTAAAGTTGATCCCAAATCCCAATTCGATCCGTTTATAATTAGATCAAATATGGATCTACCCCTATCTGATCTGATATAATCTGATTCAATTTGATTTAAATATATATGTTAATATATACTTAAAAATTATATTATATCTATCATTGAAGTTGGTGTTAGTGTTGTATTTTGGCTAAATTGTCATATGTTCAACTTTTATACAAATAATTTTCAATTTATTTTATTAATAAAATATAATATTAAGGTCATTTTTAACTCATCTTATTAATAATATATAGTATTTTGGTAATTTTTAGTTTAATTTATTTATAATATTTAATCTATATCTATATATATTAAAATAAAGTGATCAAGAAATTTTCTCCTTTTTTTGAATTTTTTATTTCATGTCATTTTTGCAACAACCAATGAGATGTACTTTTCCAATAACCTAAATAATCTCTTCTCCTAAAATTTCTCCTAAACTACCTCCCCCATTATCCCCCACTTTCTCCAAAATTATCTCTAATTCCTATTTATCTCAATAATTATCTCTAACTTATTAGAGTGTTTCTCTCCGAAATTATCTCTAATTCCTATTTATCCTCTGACTCTGGATCTCCTACCCACGCCTACCCACGAGAACTCTGCCCACGTAAATTGGGAACATCCTCCCCTGCATAATACTATGTAAAGGATGAGATGTTCTCCATGTGTGGCTGCAATAAACGTGGGTAGAGTTCTTGTGGGCAGGAGATCCAGACTCTTATCCTCTCCCCAACTTTTTTATCTATATCTATCTAAAGAAATTTTGGATTAAAAAATTTAAGAATTATTTAAATATTCTAACAAATTTCTATAATAACTTTAAAATACTTATTAAAAACACAAAAAAATAATTTCATATTTTTACAAAATATATCACGAAATTATGTACTAACAATTTAAATTCTGTTTTTCCGGATTATCAATTTAAATGTTATTCAAATAATAAAAACTTAACATTAAAAAATAAAATCTTATTTAAATATTTCAATAAATAAATATCATATATAACAAATATTATAAATATATAAGTAACTATATAACAAAATATTTAGTAATATGTAATAGCTTTAAGTAAATGAAGTTCAAATAACAAAAAAATTAAATATTTTACTTATTATTTAAATATTTAAATAAATATTTAACATAACTAGATTTTAAATAGTTAAAATAACGAAAATATGTAATAAATTTAAAAAATTTCATAAAAGTAGAAAAATAATTATAACATAATATTGAAATTAGTAATAATTTAATATCTTACAAAATTAACAATGAAATTATGTATTAATAGTATAAATTATAATTTAATGGATTATTAAATTCAGTAAATAACAAAAAATTTTAAATATTTTACATATTATTTAAATATTTAAATAACTAAATATTTAACATAACTGATTTTAAATAGTTAAAATAACGAAATTATGTAATAAATTTAAAAAATTTCTTAAAAGTAGAAAAATAATTATAGCATAATATTGAAATTAGTAATAATTCAATATCTTGCAAAATTAATAATAAAATTGTGTAATAATAGTATACATAATAATTTTATGAATTATTAAATTCAATAAATAATTAATATTTTAAAATTTTAAATATTTTACATATTATTTAAGTAGTTAAGTAACTAAATATTTTAAATAACAAAATATTTAACATAACTATATTTTAAATTAGTTAAAATAAAGAAGTTATGTAATAAAATTTAAAAAATGAAAAGTAGAAAAATAATTCTAACATAATATTGAAATTAATAATAATTTAATATTTTACAAAATTAATAATTAAATAACTTTAATAATGATTTAATATTTTTACATAATATTGTAAGTAACTAATTTCACTTAGGTTGGATCGGTTCGGCTGTAGGTTGTTTTGCCAACCAAATTGACAAGGTCAGTTGAAACTGACTGACCATTTGTGAAAATTGACCCACTCAAGTTGTATAAGTTTGAGTTGATTTTTTTTTGTTTGATTAGTTGGTTCAAAAGATTTAAACTTGAAAATTAAATTTAAATTTTAAAAATTACAGTGCAATTGTTAAAAAATAAATTTAAAAATGAAATTTATGATATAAAACATTTTAGACTAAGAAATATGAGAAATTTCTCACTTTTTCATATTAAAAATTATATTTAAAATATAAAATATTAATATATATCAATGGTCAAGTCATTCGATTTTGGTCGATTTATAAATGGCCAAAGTGAAATTGATTCAATATGGTCAGATCAAGTTGATCAAGTTGGTCGGTTTCATCAATTTAATGAATAAACCCAACTGGATATAATTTTTGTTATTTTTATATTATAAAAATTTATTAAAAGTAGTATATAAAATATGAATAATTATTAATTATTTAAAATTTTGAAAATATAAAGTAGTTGTATACTCTTATGTGTTTCTATTAGGGTCATTTAGTAGAACACACCTTAGAGTTTTACATATTTACTCCTACCTTCTAGTTTTTGTTTTAGTAAAATATCTCATATATTTTATTTTACAACTTATTTACTTAATCAATCTTTCATTAAGGAGTGTTGTTTTCCCATTAGAGCCATGATTTTTTATTCCAAAAATACCCTTATCACTTTTTGTACAGAAAACAAAATTGACTAAATATAGCCAATAGAGCGGTTATCTATGTCTTATTAAGGGCAAAAATGGTATTTTTATTTTTATTTTCTTTTGATAAAATTTATTTAAATGAACACTAGGGTCGACACTGTCATTTCCCATTGTCATCTAATGGAAAATTGATTAAATCCATAGCAAATTATAAGTGGTGTTTTAGTAAAATACAAACTATATGGTAAATTTTAGTAAATCCATGAAACTATAAGGGGTGTTTAAGTAAATGACCTTTTTTATTATTTAGCTTTTGCTTAACAAATCCCATGCATCGCATGGGTCCCCGCTACTATATATATTAAAACAAAGCGGTCAATAAATTTTCTCATTTTTTCTCTTTTTATTTTTTTTATTCCATGTCTTTTTTTGAAACAACCAATGAGATGCACTTTCCCATAACATAAATAATCTATTCTCCTAAAATTTCTCCTAAACTACCTCCCCCACTATCCCCCACTTTCTCCAAAATTGTCTCTAATTCTTATTTATCTTCTAAATTATCTCTAATTCCTATTTATTTCCAAAATTATCTCTAATTTATTAGAGAGTTTATCTCCTAAATTATCTCTAATTCCTATTTATCCTCTCCCCTACTATTTATCTATATCTATCTAAAGAAAGTTTGGATTAAAAAAATTTAAGAATTATTTAAATATCCCAACAAAATTATATAATAACTTTAAAATATTTATTAAAACACAAGAAATAATTTTATATTTCTACAAAATATATCACAAAATTATGTACTAAAAATATAAATTATGTTTTTCTAGATTATCAATTTAAATGTTTTTCAAATATTTAAKAATATGTAATAGCTTTAAATAAATAAAATTCAAATAACAAAAAAATTTAAATATTTTATAGATTATTTAAATATTTATCATAACTAGATTTTAAATAGTTAAAATAATAGAATTATGTAATAAATTTAAAAAATTTCTTCAAAGTAGAAAAATAATTATAACATAATATTGAAATTAATAATAGTTTAATATATTACAAAACTAATAATGAAATTTTGTAATAATAGTATAAATTATGATTTTATGGATAATTAAATTCAATAAATAATCAATATTTTAAAATTTAAATATTTTACATAGTATTTAAGAATTTAAATAACTAAATATTTTAAATAACAAGATATTTAACATAACTAGATTTTAAATAGTTAAAATAAAAAAATTATGTAATAAATTTAAAAACTTCTAAAAAGTAGAAAAATAATTATAACATAATATTGAAATTAATAGTAATTTAATATTTTTACATAATGTTGTAAATAACTAATTTCATTTATATCATGTAATAATTCAAGGAAATAACTTTCAAAAAAATTAATATTTATTAATAAGAATTATAATATGCTAAAATTAATATATATACTCTTAATTTGTATTTTTATATAATTATATATACTAAAATTAATATTTATTGTATTTCAGTAATTATTTATTGTTTGTTGTGATATATCTATTTTCAATGATTATGTATAAATTTATTTTGTTTTGTTATTTAATAGAAAACTTTCAATAACTATTGGAGATTAAAACTTGGTTAGCTAAAACCAACTGACCTTTTATGAAAACCAACCCACTCACGTTGTTTTGGTTTGGGTCGGTTTTCACAGAAGGTGAGTCGGTTCAAGAGATTTAAACTTAAAAAATTAAATTTAATTTTAAAAATTATAATGTAATCATTAAAAAAATTTAAAAATTAGATTTATGAAATAAAACATTTTAGACTAAGAAATATGGGAAATTTCTCACTTTTTCATATTTAAAATATAAAATATTAATATATATCCATGGTTAGGTAGTTCGATTTTAGTTGGTTTACAAATGGCCAAAGTGAAATTGATCCAACTTTGTCGATTGGGAAATTTTTTAATCAAAGCCCGACCTAAAATACTAGAAAACTGACCAACTCAGGTCGAGTTGATCGAGTTGGTCAGTTTCATCAGTTTGATGAATAAACCTAAATGAAATTAATTATTGTTATTTTTGTATTATAAAAAATTTATTAAAAGTCGTATATAAAATATGAATAATTATTAATTATTTAAAAAKTTGAAAATATAAAACAATTGTATACTCTTATGTGATTCTATTAGGATCATTTAATAGAATACATCTCATAATTTTACATATTTACGTAAACCTACCTTATAGTTTTCATTTTATTAAAATATCCCATATATTTTACAACTTATTTACTTAATCAACCTTCCATTAAGGAGTGTTTGTTTTGCCATTAGGCCCATGATTTTTTATTCCAAATATACCCTTAGCACTTTTTTATAAAGAAAACAAAATTAGCCAATATAGCCAATAAAGCAAGAATGGAAATTTTATTTCTATTTTGTTTTGATTAAATTTATTTAAATGAACATTAGGGTCAATACTATCATTTTCCACTATCATCTAATGGAATCGTTACAAATTATAAGTGGTGTTTTAGTAAAATGTTAACTATAAGGTAGATTTTTGTAAATCCATAGAACTATAAGGGGTATTTTGGTAATTGATCCTTTCTATTATTTAACTTTTGCTTAATAAATCCCGTGCATCGCACGAATCTTCGCTAATATCTGATTATAATCCGAATTCATTCGAACCCGCTAAGTATCCCATAGATATGATCCAATTTGGATTTGAATGTAAACAAATCAGATTTGAATACACCTGTATCCGATTATCCGATCCATTTGCAGACCTACTGTCAATACTCAATGGGTGGGGTATAGGTTTGGCTCAAGCCGAATTTGAACCAACCTGACCAATTAAAAAGGATTCCAAACTCCATCCATGCCCGACTTATGAACAGTACCACCATTATTGCCATAGGATATATTTATTTATTTTTTTTCAATTCTACTATGTAAACAGGTTGGGTGTGGTGCAAGCTGACCTTCGACCCATATGGCCAAACCCAACCAGAGCCTAGTTAAGAACATATCGAACGCAACTACTTTTAAATGGATTTCACTCGGTGAATGATGTAAAGAGCAATTACTTTTAAATGGATTTCATTTCTATTACGTTTTGGGTTGGGTTGAACCATACAAATTTGTGTGAGTAGGGGTGTTCATTATATGATCTAGACCACCGAACCGTACTGAACCAAATTGTAATTGGCGGTTTGGTCTGGTTTGGCCTTAAAATAGTTTGGTTTGGCTTGAGAATTTCTCAAACTATAATTTTTTTTTTTTTTGGTTTGGTTTAGTTTTTAAAATTTTTGAAATAAGAACAAACCGTAAATCCATTAATTCGGTTTCTAATATGTATGTATGTATGTATATATTCATTTAATATTTCATACATTATTGTTGCTTGTTTTAATTTTTAACTTGTGATTTGATGCCCAAGGAGTTGTTTATGTTTGAGAAAGTGTGAATGTAATTCATATAGGAGGCGTTTGATAAGTCTTTTTAAGATCTTTCAAAAGCTCAAGACCTTAAAAGACTGATGAACTTTCATGGGTAGATCTTTAAAGACCAAAGACTCTTTGGTTTCAATTTTGAATAGATCTTCTTAAAAGCTAAAAAGACTGTTTGGTAAGCATACATACCACAACAAACAAGTGTTGAGCATCTAAATGAAAATGCACCTATGAAATGTCATGGGTGGACCCATTGATACATTCAAATGTACATTTAGCACTTATGGGCCCCACATACACTTTTATTTGTTAAAAATAACACTTAGGTCCCACTTACACATTCCACTTATGCAAAATAATTGATTTATACCTCAAGTTTATTTTTTAATTTCTAACAACTCAAATCCATAAAAAAAAGATTTATTGGTAATCATTGAAATATTAAAACCCTTTTTCCATATATTCATCATTCTCTAAACATGATCTATCTTGGACCATGATACAGAATTTGACAAGAAAAAAAATACATAGAAAAGAAGAATTTATTAAAGAAAAAATAGATTGGCATGAAGGAACTCATCTTTGTTCCTGCAGAATCCTTGTTATAGGTAAGGTTCAAAGTATTGAAAACGCCAAGTGTATCAGAAAGGCATTTTTAAGATATGTATCAGGATACGCCTTAGATACATATGCATGTCAGAGAAAAACTAAGATACACCTAGATATGCTTGGAAACACTATAAATATTTTAATAGGTCATAAAAATACATCAACACTAAATATAAGGCCTCAATGAGATGTATATACATTAAATTCATAGATTTTAATGGTTTTATGAAGAAATATATTATAGCTAATTATAATTTCATTAAAAATCCTATGCTTAACTATAATTTATAAATTATAATTCTTAAGTTTTAATGTTTTATGGGATGAGAAAAACCCAACTCTCCTATCCAACCATAAAACATGCATTGGCACAACTTCTATGTGAAAATATAATTAATAATTATTTATTATTCATTTTTCAAAATTATAAAAAATAAATAAACATTATATAATATATTCAAAAATAGTTATTAAAGAAGAAATTTCAATTGTGGATATGATAGATCATCCATAGAATTATAATATATTCAATCATTGTGATCAAATGATAAAATATAATTAATTAATTAATTTTTAATTCTAAAAAAACAAAAAAATATTTATTAAAGAAGAAATTTCAATTGGTCTATGGATATGATAGATCATCCATAGAATTATAATATATTCAATTGTTATGATCAAATGGTAAAATATAATTAATTATTATTTATTTTTTTAATTCTAAAAATAAAAAATAAAAAATATATATTAAAGAAGAAATTTCAATTGCTTTATGGATATCATAGATAAATCCATAGATCAAAAACGCATTTAGTCTTTAAAGGCAGAGAAAAAACTTACATTTTCAAATTTTTTGTTAATTTATATTTTCCCCAAGTATCTTCATAAAATTTCCACAAATCTAATGATAGCACAAAAAAAATTGTGATTTTGAATGTAAGAAATGTAGATCAACATAAATTTAAAAATTCAAGAAAAAAAAGAAATCACAAGATATTATAAAAGATTGAAAAAATTTACCTATTTTTGCCATATTTTTTCAAAATTTGAAAAATCTTTTAAAAAAAATTAACGATTCGCACTTGTTTCTTGCAAAATTTTGCAAATCTAGCACTCTAGGAATGAAGTTTGAAGTTTTAGAATCATTTGGGGGTAAAAGAAGGCTTATTTCGGGGAAAAGAAGCTTGCTTTCCCCTTTTATTTTTTATTTTTTAGTTTTTGGCCGTATCTTTTTCGTCGATACACTACCAATACGCCCCCGATACGCCCTTGATACGGATGAAAAAAGACGAAACGTCTAATTTCCATGCGTATCCTGTATCGGTTTTTAAAAGATACAATACAATACGCCCCATATCGGGCGTATCGTATCGAAATTTTAAACCTTGGTTATAGGTGAGGGTCTTTGATAGCATTGTTGCCACCACCGCTAATGCTACTTTTCCTCCAAAGCTTTGTATCCCCCGTCATTGTTATGGCATCTCTCTTGGAAGGTATATCCTTTGGGAACATAGCAGTATAGAGGAATGCAATTCAGAGGATTGTACATGCTTGCACTAACCCTGTAGCAGATTTGGACTCCCTGAACATACATGTCAAAGTTTAAGAAATGAACTACTGCTTCACTCATTAGGATTTAGGGAACTATTGCATCAAATAGTATCTCACATCACTATTTGGTCATCTGAAAGAGATGAAAGAATTAATGCATTTCACAACAACTGGTGTTCCACGCCAATAGGTGTTAGCACCCGATTTTTGCTCGGTTTGCTGTCTAAACCCTAATGCACCCCAGATTCCCGATCGGACACTCTCAATCTCTCTGAAACATAATAGGATTTTTGCTCGGTTTTCCCCCCGATCACACAGATCCTGTTTTGAGGCTCTAGATTAGCCGAATCTACCCAATATAGGCCCAATTGGGCCAATCTGACCCTACCAATCAATTCAGAATATCCGAAAAACCCACCTTATAAAATTTCAGTAAAAAATACCCTCATTTACCCTTCCATCTAAAAAGATTCCATTTCAACCAATCTCATGGGTCCACACACACAAACTCTCTCTGTGGTCAAACCCATTTCAACCCTCCATTTTTTGACCCAAAACTAGGGTGAGCAAAAAAACCTAAAAAATCAAACAAACTGAAAAATCATAGAAAACTAGTGGTTAACTGAATTGACCAGAATATATATTTTTATATATTTATGTATATTATATATTATATATATTATAAATTAATAAATATGTATTATATATAAATATATATTTATAATATATGATAATATTTATTAATTAAAATATAATAATTTTTATTATATATTTATAATATATATTATAAAAATTAAAAAACCGACGAACCAAACCGATCAACCGCTTAACCAACTGGTTTCAGTTCGATTTCAGTTACCGATTTTCCAAAAACCAATAATATTGGTTCGGTCCAAGAAAAAGCCCCACGATTCGGTTAACCAAATCGTGAGCACCCCTACCCGAAACCACCCACCATTGGACTGGAAACTCGATTCAACCCTGGACCCGATTTGACCAAGTTTACTAAACATTACCAAAATGCTACCAACTTTTTCAAAATTATAAAAGTACCCCTAGATTTTCCCAAATTTACAAAACTGCCCTTAACCCTACCTATACAACTCCTAAGTCTTTCATTCAAGGATACACTATTCATTACCTACCTCCTTCGAACGAAACCCAGATCGATCTCCACCTCCAACCTCCCTCCCCCACTCTCTTCTTCTTCTTCTTCCCCTTTCCCCCATTTCTCTCTCTCCCTCCGTTTTGTCACCGCCGATGCAATTTGCAGTGGCGATAGATCTAAACCCGGCTCTGCTTCTTCCGCCGATCTCTCTCTCTCTCTCTTTTTCTCTTCTTCTTCTTCCTCCTCTTCGTCTGACATTCCCTCCCCTGTTCTGTCATTGCCACTACAACTAGTTGCAGCGGTGGATTGGGTAGAAATCACCCTCCTCCGATCCATTTCCTTCCTCTTCTCCCTCCTGCTGCTACAACTCGTTTCAATTAGTAGTAGAAGAAGAAGAAGAAAATGAGAAAAACGTACCCGTGTCCATGCTTAGTCATTGGGGCAGACGTAGCGGGAGTTTCAATCGACCCTTTTGGAATTTTTGCCAGACACATCGGGAAGCTGGGAATCCCAAAAAGACTATAAGCTTCACTTGCGGCTTATCAAATCTAGGCCACTCCAGGCTTTTATGGTCTTTTTGGAGTTTTGTCTTCTAGTCTAGCAGGTTTTTACTAGACAAACAGAAAAAGACCGTTTTTGGTCCGCTGAGCTTCTAAAAGCCCATCAATTATATTAAAAGTGGCATTTGTTAACATTTCAATTATATTTGTTATTTATGTAGGTATGCACGTTATTTAGACTTTCTAATTGGGTTAAGCCCAATAGAATAGCCCAAACCGTATTAGAAACCGCACCAAACCGTTTTACAGTTGATCTGATTTGGTTTCTATACTAAAATGGTTTGGTTTGAGAATTTTTCAAACCGTAATTTACTGGTTTGGTTCTAGATCTTCTCCAAACCAAACCAAACCGGACGCACCCCCATGTGTGAAATTTTTCTACCTGAAACATTCTAAAAATCAGAAAATGTTTTGAGTTGATGAATACAAATCGCTATTTCTATGTAAAATGTCAAATTTGATGTTTCAACCATAAATGCAAATGATTAATCACATAAATGCATTTTTTCTAGTTGGTATGAAATTTATATTTGTTGTGACAACATATATTTGTCACGAATTTGTATTGATCAACCCAAAATGCAATGCCACTGTACCAAACACCCCATAAAAGTTGTTAGGACAATGGTGAATGCCATGGTTTCATGGCCATTGAAATTTCTTCTCAAGCCTTCTCATATAAAATCAACTAGGGTTATCAAGAAACAACTATCGGTGGCTCAGTTGGTATGTTCTTTGGCTGTTTGTAGCAGATGTCTTGGATCAAATCCCGCTGCCACTGGGGTTGGGGCCCCCCTGTTGTGTAGCCCCATGAAGAAAAAAAAAAAAAAACTAGGGTTCTCAAAATAGTGTATCTAAAAAGACAAAAAGGAAAGAGAAGATAATATTATTTCTTGGTGTTCTAACTGTTTTATTGTTTACACTGAGAAACTGTTCGTTATTAGCTTTCCCTTACGGGCCAAAATATTGTCTGTTTAATCTTGCATTTCGTCTTAACCCAAATTACAAGTTAGAATCCGCTTTTGCTTATTGAACTTCAGCTGAAGCAAAATAAAGAAAATAGTAGAAGGCCATATTCTCACAAAGAAAAAAATTCTGAACGTAACACATTTTGACAAACTTTATGTATATATAGTTAAAAAAGATGGAAAAAGAAATGTCACTCTTTATGTTGCAATTCATAATATAAAAAACACTAAAACATGGAACATTTTCTTTATCAGTGCTGTTTTCTGATACTGACCATCGGGTTCAGGTGATACATTTTTTCTTTGAAAACTCTGATGTCATCTAAATATTTGATTGTGAAAAGATTAAATTAAGATTCCTGCTGTAAAGATTTATGGAATTGCTTACCATAAGCTATTTAAGATCCAAAATCATCTCCACTAATTGTATGTTGCCGCTTAGATTAGATGCCTTGGAGGAAGGCAGAAATGAGAAGGCATCTAGAAGCCTTGTACATCTCAATCCCCATTTCACCATCAAATATTCAATAAGATGATGCCCACTGTACAACAGCAGATACAATTATTGGTTAGCAAGATAATTCCATACATTCAAATTTCAAAATATATATTTCTTATAAAACTGTATCGGGAAGTGAGTAACAAGAAGACCTTCTGTTATGGTATGTGGTTACAAAGACTGATCCTGGAGAATTTTGGAGGAGGAACGTAACCGTTGCAAAGAGATCATCAAAATCTTACCAACAAGCACACTCATCAATATTTGATTCACTAACATATAGATAATTATAAAGGTTCAGATCTGGTGAAGCAACTACTTACCACTACTATCATACAGTACATCAGCTCCAAGGACAATATTTGGATGTAAATCAAATATGGAAGCATCCCATTCTCCCCAAGTCAGCCCCAAAACCTACAAAATAAAAGATAACCATTTTGAAAAATAATTACTTACTGCTTCTTTTATTTATTTATCAAGGAAACCTAGTAAGCTATACTGACATACTGGTCAACCATAACAGAGAGGGAGGGAGAGTAACTCAACCTGTTAAGTAATTTTATCAAGCTCATATCAGGCATTTTCTGGTATAGAAATTAGGTTTAACCCATCTGGACTGGGTCAAAAAAATCCTCAGCTAACCCCCCCTCCCCCCGTGCACACACGCGCTCTTCCTGGGTATGGTGTGGTATCTACCCCAAAATAATGTTAACCCTTGTTTCAATGTTTCCAGACCAAAAGTATGTCACTGTTTCAATGTTTCCAGACATGGTATGAGATGTTTCCATCTATAAAGCTAAGGAGGTTCACCAGATTGGACTCACTGTCCTATGCAGTCATCGCATGTATTAGCAGGTCAATGGCTCAGTGACTTTCATGTACATCAGTGTTGAACCTTTGAGCTTCTGGTCACTCTTAGGTTCCTCTACTTCCCCCAATTTTTCCAGCCACACAACTGTTATCATTTCAGATTTGACAGTAGTCAGAAGCCCATAGGAGTTTGTTTATATTGCCAGCTTACTCAAATGAAGATGATAGTTTACTTTACAGTTGACTTTATTGAGATCACACATTCTTCTCATGTTCTTCAGCACCTGCATACCAGTGAGTGAAACAGAAAGAACATTCAAGAGAACAGTTTTAGAGATGTAGTTCCAGTACCTGCATTTCTAAGTAAATCATAATAGAAAGGTGAAATAATGAACCATAGTCTACTGTGCTTAATATTGTATTGAGCTTTGCAATGAGAAAATAGACCATTCACTATACAGAATTTGGAGTCAGAGTAGGGGTCTGGTGGTTGGTTTTTAGAGTGAGGTGTTAAAATATTGGAGACAATCTTGTTGCGTGATTTCAGATTATTGCATTTACTGAAAGCTTCAGAGCCATTTATTGGTGGATCATGATCATCTTGGAACCCCAGACAATCCTACCAGCTCCTGTAAGTTGTAACATCCTATGGGGGAAAATTGGTGGTTCTGAGATTATTGATTCATTAGAGAACCTAGTGAGTTCTATCAAGCACAAGGAACCTTTACTGGAGGTAACAAAGTTGTAAAGATGTGCTAGAGACACAAAATGGACACTCCTATCTATCTGTCTAATGATTTATGTAGCGCAAGAAAAGGTAGAAATTTTGTTCTGATTTCTTGCATTCAATAATGGATGGCTGTGGTTTTTCAAGCAACTACTAACCAACAGAATACCTACTGTACCAATAAAAAGAAGTCTTGATGCAAGTTGAATGGTCCAAAAGAACTAGGGGCAAGCCAAAAAGAACATGGGTTGAGGTAGACAGAAATGACTTGAGGGCTCACAGTTTGACCATAGAAAGGGGGACCTTGATAGAGCTGAATGGAAAAGTAGGATTCCAGTAACTAACCCCATATATTTAGAATAAGGTTTTGTTGAGTTGAGTTATGACCAATACAATACCTCTACTCTGTTCGAGCTGTCTGTCAGTGTGACTTCAGCACCTACTTTTGCAGCCACCAAGCCAGGCAAGGAAGTTCCAGCCCCAAGCTGCACCATATGGAGATTAGAAAAGAACATCAACAGATCAACTTTAGTCAATAGTTCAACAGCATACAGGAAAAGAAATGATTGTTCAAAAAGCAGAAAACAACATAAAAAATGAGGTAGTTTACTGGAAACAATAAAAAAGGTGGTTTTATTTTCTCCAATGCTCCTAATCACAAATGAGTCGACCAATAAAAAAATGTAAAATGCCATAGTTGATTAAGTATGCATTTGGAGTTTAAGATCTTCAAATATGGAATTTCCAAGTTGAACACTTCGGATTATTAAATGTTGCTTGGTTTAGAAATTTAATTTTATTATAGTCCTGGTTCGAATCCAAATCCAATCCACCTTTCCCCTAGATGACCAGAGGTCCAGGACCAAGATTGGGTAATGACCCCTTTTCCCCGGTCCAACTATATTATCTAACTCCGAGCTATTAGTTGGTCCATTTGGCAGAAACCGCAGTAGCAACACTGAAATAGAACAAATCACAAAATGTAGGAAATATTGAAGCATGAACCACATCCTACACCAAATTTTCTCTGGTCGTATTTTTTGGTTTCTGAAGCCAATTTGAGGCGGTTCAAATGACGAGATACAAAGTAAAAAACAGCTAAATGCACCTTATGGCCAAACACAATTAAAATACAGTAGCCCGTAAGGGAGAAGTAGCATCGCAATTCGCAGCTTTTCGTATGCATGTTGACTCCATCGTATTTGTTAAAAGAAGTGATCAAATGAGCTAAAAGATAACCGTTTTAACATCATAAACAAGTTTTCCAGCTTAAAGAAAAGAGAGAGAGAGAGAGAGAGAGAGAGAGAGAGAGAGAGAGAGGGAGAGAGAGAGCATTCTAAGAAAATATTAATGAAATACCTCAACTACAGATGTCCCGGCGAAGCGTAACCTCTGCTGCCACACATATTCGGCCAGTGCAATACTACATGGCCAGACAAACAACCCGTAATCTTCTTTCATATTCTGAGTTCCAAGACGAGGAATCAAAAGTGACGCAGTTTACTCCATCAACCGATGAGAAGAGAGAGAGAGAGAGAGAGAGAGAGTGGAATACAATATACCTCGATGATTTGGATAGTCAAAGCTTTTTCGGTCTGATCTGTGATTGAGAACGAATGCCGTGAAATCGTCGTCATATGAAGGGATTCTTTAGACGTAACGGTGGTCTCGTCGTCGTCTTCCATCGTGCTGGCTGAAACAACGAACAAACGGCGAACCGGTGAAATCTCTCCTATGCGTTTTCACTCAATCTTTTGAATAAACTAGAATTGAGGCCTACAAGGTGTTCGTAGAAAGATCTGAAGCAGTGAACCAAAAATTGATTGTGGATTTTGGTATCAGGGTTCTCTCTTCACGAATCGGACCGTCTCCAACCGATATGTCCCAACTCCCAAGTTCCCAACTGCGAATTAGCCTAGGCAGTGACAATAACGGGAATGCTAATGGTACGCGCCGTACCATTCCAAAGGCCCGCTTTCACCATGGCGAGAGAATCCTTCAGAAAAGAGAGCGTGGGCCGTTTCTCCAACGTAGCCACGTAGGTCCCGCGAGAATCGTGCGGTCCATTTGTAATCATGCACCGATTTCACTCAATCTTTTGAATAAACTAGAATTGAGGCCTACAAGGTGTTCGTAGAAAGATCTGAAGCAGTGAACCAAAAATTGATTGTGGATTTTGGTATCAGGGTTCTCTCTTCACGAATCGGACCGTCTCCAACCGATATGTCCCAAGTTCCCAACTGCGAATTAGCTTAGGCAGTGACAATAACGGGAATGCTAATGGTACGCGCCGTACCATTCCAAAGGCCCGCTTTCACCATGGCGAGAGAATCCTTCAGAAAAGAGAGCGTGGGCCGTTTCTCCAACGTAGCCACGTAGGTCCCGCGAGAATCGTGCGGTCCATTTGTAATCATGCACCGATTTCGATCAGACGGCTATCCATGTGTTCATCTGTCACGAGTTGGATGATCAACGGTTCCCACCAACTTGTATTATATGACCCCGATATTCATTCTGTTCATCTCTCACGGGCCTCACGGTTATCATTGGTCGGGTGGTCCCACTCGTTGATTTTCTTCGTTATCTGATTATCTCATTTCTGTACACCTCATGCGCGCATGTACGCACCCCGTGCGTCGCTTAGAGGCAATCCCTGTTTTCACTTGGCCCTTCTCGATATCTCTTTTTCTCTTCTACTGATCCGCTCCTTTCCAAGTCCTAGGCAATCTGCCTATTCCTCATTTCCTCTGCTACTGATTTACTGTGTATCAGAAGTTCAGAACGATCACCAAAACCTTACTCGTCATTCTGATCTTTGTCTCTAGACAGTTGTAGTATTTGAGGCCGTTGTTTCAGTTCTGCCATGGCGTTTGCTCATTATCCACTAGCTGTGCCTGTGGACACTTCAAATCCTCCGAGAACCTCGGTTATATCTTCTTTTTCTTCATCTTCCTCCACAGTTAATACCACTATCTTTTCGAATTCTTTCTCTTCTGTTCGGACCAAAGTGCGTGAGCCTTCTATCTTTTCGAGTTTCCGTAGAATCGCACAAGCAGGTGTTCTCCTTCTCTTTCATTAATAAGCACTTCTTCCCTTTTTTATTTTATTTGCGGGGATTTGTCCAAATTCTCTTTCATCTGCAATGGTGTGGAAGTTGCTGAGGATATTGTTGCCCTGAATTGAAATTTAGGGATTCGATTTCATGATTTTTTTTCTTGTACTCTGATTAGTTTATTCTCCGGTTTCAATAGTTTTTAGTCCTCTGGTCAAAGTTTGAAGTGCTTTACGGGTGATATTAAATGCATGTGTGATCACATTCCATGTATGTTACTTTTTGTTAACCTTTAACTAATGCCATAGATGTAATCTGTTCGTATACATGATTTATCTTTTTCACTGCCTACTGTTAAAATGTTTTTAATTGTTCACTTTATTATGAATACAGAGGAACTGTGTGTTTTATCGTCAAGTCACTTAGATTTAGGTGTAGCAGTCTTCTGAATCACAGGGTTGAAATGCTCTGTACATAATAACCTTATCCTAAATAATAGAGAAGGTTGAATCAAATCGAATCATGAACTGCATTGTGGATAATTACTTATAAAAATTGACTGGTTCTATCCATTTTTCTCGCTTCAGGAAAAGGAGAATGCATGTTAAATAAAAGAAAAAGAAAAGTACTACTTGTCAAAAAAAAAAAAAAGAAAAGAAAAGAAAGTACTTGAAAGGAAGTATACAGATGCATAGAATATGGACAGACAGCTCCACCCACTACAAAAAGGGAAATTCATGGACAACCACATGCATAAGAGGGCAGACAGTTCTATGCTCAGGGAATGGCAGATTAGTATGAATTCCCAATCTCATGACTGCTGTTATATAATTAAGCTATTATTCCATATTGTCCAAAAAATTTTAAGTTTAGTAGGCTTTATGCACATTCTTTACTTCAGGAAGGAATGCCACCCGTTGCACTATATCAGTGAAACTGGAAGATCAGTAGGAGATTCTGGACTATAAAAAATTATTCATGGCCTTAAAGGTTTCCTTCACAAGTGAAACAGTCTTCAAAGACAGTTCAAAATTTTAAGTTGTATACTTTGGTGAGAGTTATGCATTGTCACATCACATGTGAGAATCACTTAGACTAGAATGATTAGACTTCAACCCTGGAGGCATGAAACATCAATTTGACATTTCTACAAATAGATTTCCACATGCATTTTTAAGGTATGCCTGTTTCAACTATAAACAATCTCAAATGACAGGTTTTATGCCAATTTGTATTGATTAACCCAAAATGTTTCTTGTAGAAACAGCATTGGTACCAAACACAACCTTAGTAAGATCTGCTTGTGCTTTTTAAGTGGCTTTTGACCACAACTCTTGGTCTCACTTCTGCAATCCAAATCATCGGACGTTTTCATGTCTAGGGCTGCTATTCCATCTTGATCTCTTGTAAAGGAACCTAGGCATATAAAGTCTGGTTTAGGAGTAAATTTTACAGCTCCAATGGTCATCGATTGGATTTGGTTGTTGTTGTTGAGAGAGTGGTTCCTGTTACACTTTGGATAAGGGAAACTTGCATTGCTACAATCACCTTATTCCATGAGCAAATCTTCTGTACTGGAGACTGGTTGAGTGCCCTTTGTGGAAAAAGGGATTTTACTTGGCCTGCTTTGCTGCTTAGGAAGAATTGATTTTATTTTTTTTTAATTGTAGGTATTTGTAAGGGCTTATGTTACTAGGCAGCACATTGGGTCAAGATTCTAGATGCATTACTGCATCACTTTAGCTCAGTTCATGAAGAAGCCTCACGACTCAAGTTAGAGCTTATGACAAACCACATGCCATTAAAATGCTAAAGAAACATATCTATAGAAGAGAGCAATTTCATCCTTGGAGTGCAGTTGATCACCATGCTCATGTTTTAATTTTCTATGGCAACTTAAATTAATTATTCCTATATACCTCAAGAAAGGGTCCATTTCTTGGTGCAAGGGTAAAATCTCAGCCTGACAAGAGTGAATATTTGGGTTCAGGTCAAGATAGCCACTTCGTGCTAAAGTGCCAGAGGCTGCACTGATACCCAGTCCACCTATCCGAAGATCCCCTGGATAGCAAGGACCAGCACTGGGTAATAGCTTTTTATCTATATCACAAAAAAGTGCAGCCATAATCCTCGTCCTTCTACTGTCATATATCTTCAAATCAGGATGGTTTACTTCGCTATTTTTCACCTAGTTTACCTGAAATATATTTTTAAGCTCTTTACTGTAATTCACTAATTCACTTTATTATTTTTCCTACCTTTACTCCATTTTTCTTGCTTAAGGTTTGTTCTTTTTTTTTTTTTAGGTTTGCAGTCCTGGTTCAATTTGTTATCCCAATTCTCATTATTATCAATGTATTTTCTCCATTCCTACTGTACTATTTTCAGCCCTTTCTCTATTTTGTGGATGAAGTTTGCTTTGCTTCCTTGGTTATTATTGCAATATATCCTTGATCTACTTGGTGATCGTACTTTCATTTTGAACTATGATTTATTGCTGAAATCCTCTGCTTTAGTTGTTTTCAGCAAGGGCAAAGCAACAGGAATCTGATGCTAGTTTGGTCACAGATGCTTTTACAAGCTTCAAACATTTGCTACTTCCAATCACTGATCGGAACCCGTATCTATCTGATGGAACAAGACTGGTGATTCTTGCTTTCTCAGTGCAAATTCTACTTTACTACCCTTGTAATGGCCAGCCAGTATTAGTCTTTTATTCTTCTGTTGGCAGGCTGCAGCAACTACAGCTGCTTTGGCAAAGAAGTATGGAGCAGACATTACAGTAGTTGGTATGCCTACCAGTTCTCTGTACTCTTCACTTTTTGCAGTTATCAAAACCTGAAACGTAAGCTGTAGAGGCACCCCTTGTTTTGGTTACAGACCTTTTTGAGCACTGGATTTCAGAAGATATAGAAACTTGATGTTTCTTGCAGTTATTGATGAAAATCCTAAGGAGTCATTCCCAGAGCATGACACACAACTATCTAGCATCCGATGGCATCTCTCTGAAGGTTTGATCCCCTATGCTCTCTCACCAGAGAAATTAATTGTGTTCAAATAGGAATTTAGTATTGGATGTTGATTCTTTTGGGTCATAATCTATGTAATTCTGGGATGTGTATTTAAGAGCAATAATGGCTCTGTTGAGTTACTAACTATGAACCATGTGATTTTGGCTGACTTAAGCTACCTTAGCTGACATTTAACCTGGCATTGTTGAACTGTTGCTACAATCCCACATGAAACACACTTAACTAACACATTTAGCTTTTGTGGAATTGTCAATCAAGAGATGTGTATGGTCAATTGTCAACTGAGAAGTGGACACCGTTGGACCTTTTAGGCATGGGAATTGCTCACTCCACCCTATGTTGAAGAATCAATTAAACCATTTGCACATAGATGCTATCTTAACTCATTCCATATGGCCCTTTTTTGTCACATCATTGATGTCTCTTTTTCTGGTTTTATATATTAAACTAATGTGAATATATATACGTAATGATATCTTCTGAGCTTTTCTGGAATATATTTGTGGAACTGTTCATTTCTTATCTTATACAAATGGCTTCTTTTGTTCAGGTGGATTCCAGGAGTTTAAGCTGATTGAACGACTTGGGGAAGGGAACAAACCAACTGCCATCATAGGTGAAGTTGCTGATGACCTGAATTTAGATTTAGTAGTGATAAGCATGGAAGCCATCCACTCAAAGCTTATTGATGCAAATCTGTTAGCTGAGTTCATCCCATGTCCTGTCCTACTTTTACCACTTTAATTGCAAAGTCAAGGATTAATAGCTCATTTTGTGATTCTATAAATTATAGGAACTCTTGCTAGTTTTATGGTTTGATTGTTTCCATTGTTTGTCGTCGTGTTTTGTTGCTGCTCTACTTATCTCCCTTAATTTCTCAAAAGACATCCCCTTGTTGGAACTCGGAAGATCTATGGTATTGTGGTTTTGTTATGTCTTTAAGATTTACTTGCCATTTTAGAGCTTACTCTCAGAGGCTAAGGTGCTGTAAACTTTTTTCCATAAATAAAGGACTTGAGTTTGGCAATTGTGCCAAACTGCCAAATGGTTCATTTGCTTGTCTAAACAGGATAAATAAAGGACTTGAGAACATGTATTGTAACTGTTGAAATGACTTAGCTTGGAATGTTGCAATCTAAAAATTTGTGCTTCTCACTTCTTTGCCCTCAAGATGATCCGAATGTTGTACCCAACCATCATGTATTGGCTTTTGTGGGAAAGTATGTAATTAACACCATATTCTCTGCATCTTTTTAAGGACGTGTATTCATTGCTTCAGGACTGAATGCAGATTTTGCAGAGGTTTGCTTGCTGAAAAATTCAAACCAAACTTTAAGACTGTTTGGTTTGACAGAAATAAGAGAGAAACAGAAAGCTGAGGGACAGTTATCGAGGAATTACACAAAATTTGTTAATAACATTCCCTCAACTTTCTGTTTCTCTCTTATTTTCTATCAAACCAAACATAGCCTACAAGCACCATGGTTTTATTTGGGGTGAGCCTGATTGGCCCTCCTATTAAGAAAAACCCTACATATTTTGAGAACACACCCTTAGTTTAATTAAAGTAATATCAAGGATGAGTGGCAATAGAAAAGGTGGAGCTGAAGTATCACTATCCTTTTCTTTTTGTTAAAGGTGTGCGTCCCTTTAATTTTTTGTACCCTAGTGAATAGTTTGGTCCTGTTGAAGTCCATTCCATTTTCAAGCTTTGGTTTCTACGTTTATTTCAATGTGGAAGAGGTGGAAATTTTTTCAAGCTGTAAATTCCGGTATTGCTTGTTTCCTTGCTATGTTTACTTCACTGCTTGAGTTTTCCTCGCCCTTCAGATCGAAACAAATTAGAAGGGGTGAAAAACAAAGTTTAGCAGGAATAGTGAATAGTGAATAGTGAATGGATCAAAAGTGATCTTTGGAAAAGACAGGAACTGCTATGTGCTTTTATACTTTAATAGGGTTTCCTGTTGTCCTTTCACAAGGCATGTGCCCTAATTAGGTACTATAAATCATGGTGGTGTTTATTTAGAGGAATCAATTCACTGATTCATCAACCCACTCTTAAGAAATCACTTTTGGTATTTGTTTCCTCAAGAATCAGTAGAGGAATCAAGCATTAATCAAGCATTCTTGATTGCGTTTTGGAAGTTGGAGATAGCTTCTTGGATTCGAGGGTGATTCTACATGACCACGCCCATAATTTGCAAACCAGTAGCGTACAATATGATTTATGCCAAACACTTTTTTGAAAAGAAAATTACTGTTGGGCTTGGTTAACCGAAAAAGGGAAAAAGAAAAAGTTGGGTTGGGCTTTTTGCTGAGATTTAATTATATGGTTGTGTAGTGCCGGGTTGGATGTAAAACCATGGTAAGGTTCAGTGTATCTGAGCCTCTCTTTGGAGGTGACAACCACTCTGTCTCTGCTCCGTTAGGGATGTGCAGGTGCAGTGCAGGAGAGTTATCTGAGCTCCATAGAAAATACTCCTAATTGGATTTTTCGGTTTGGTCATGAATGTCCAGTCAGTGTTGTCAGACTCGGGGGACTGGATTAATTATCAAACCTTTTAACTTTGCCTGGGTCTTCATTTTTTACGATTTTCATTGGCTTGAAGGATAAATCACCTATTAAACCAGTAACATAGTGATCGTTCCAATGTTACTTCTGATTCAGGTCTGACAATATTTCTTCCTGTGTTAAAAGGGAATCCTAAATAAAACTAAGCCCCCGTTTGGATAATTTTTTTTGCTTTTGAGCTTTGGGGTGTGGAAAACAAAATTAATCTGAGCATTTGGTAAAAGTTGTTTCTAAAGATACTATACCCTGAAAAAACACTTTCAAGCCCCCAAAACATAAAGCCAAAAATGGGATTCATGCTTTTGGCCTTTAAAAGCACAAATCTTCAAGGTTATCCAAACGCAACATCTGTATTAAAATCGCTCAAGGACTTCTGCAACTTTCCTAATAACGATTGAAACCAAATGCAGCGTGAGGATTTTGTTATAAAAAGTACTTGCGTAGAGTGAAAGAGAAATATCCATAAAGGATAAGAATTCAATGTTAACTGCATTAGCGCAAGATTCTATCATTTCCAACTCTATTTCCAGACCCACTAGCACTGTCACTGTTACTAGACCCCACTTGACGCAAATCACCCATCTCAATCAGATCCTTTTTTTCCCCTCTCAAGTATATCCAATGGTTAATTTATAAAATGGCTTTGTTTTATATAATGTCGCTTAGATGTTTGATAAAATACCAGTCTTTTTTTTTTTTGACTCATCGTCACCTTGTGGACCAAAAATATCAGTTTATTTTGCATACAAATTTGGTAGTTATAATATGCCATATCCTTTAATTTATATTTTCAAGAAATACATGTTACATAAAAATAAATCAATGTTGGCTTTCAAAGAAAAAAATCAATGTTAATCCAACTTCTCATTGCAAATTGAAATACTTCAGTAGTAGTGATTCAAGCACATCCAGTGTTCTTATAAAGAGGGTACTTTTTTTTTTATGGAAGAGTACGTTTTTGTGAAAAGAAATATCATGACGAGGTGCATACGTACTAGGTTCCCTTTGTCTTTTGAGCAAAGTACTTTTTAAACTATTAATTAGGGCGTGCAACTTTATTAAAATGGGTGCACCACCCCCCAACTTTAAATCTTTTCTGCACAAAGAGGAGAGGAGGGCTCCTTGTCCTTGGGCCATGGCTTTGTGCCTTTGTGTGTGATGTTCTAATTTGACTCAAGGTTTTAAAAATCAGACCGGATATGGAACAGTTTTGGGGACCGGTTCTAAGGTCAAATAGATCAATTGTTTGATTCAAGTGGACGCCCCATTTTGATTAAAAAATTAAAATAAAAAATGGTCAAAGCCGTTATTTGGGTCAATAGATCGACAGTTTGACTGTCTGGATCTTTTACGTCGTTGATCAAATCAACAATTTTTTGCCCAGGAGCGGTTTAAGAGTGAAATGGAACAGGTTGCTGACCAGTTCCCGGGTCAACCGATCCAATCATCAGGTCCGGTTTTCAAAATCATGATTTTACTAGTTCTCTCCCTCTCCCTCCCACCATTGCTGGCATGAAAGTATGAAAGGGTGAAGGTGATAAGAGCAAGGTTCAAAATATCGATACACCCGATACGCCGATAGGGGTATATCAGGTGATATTAATACTATTTTTTTTTACTTTTTCTTTATTTTTTTCAAAACCAATTCAGGGGCCGATTTAAGACTCCACTATCGGCCAATACTTTGAACCTTGGATAAGAGTAGAAGAGAAAGAGAAGGCATGTCGATCACAGATTCACTGCTGAAGCTTGCGGGTGATTGGAAAAGAGAGTGGTCAATATGGCTACAGTGGAATCAGAGATGGTGGCTAATTAAAGTAAAATCATGGGGTTTGGAAGCAAATTAGTTTGCATCTGGATCTGGGTTAGTTACTGGGTGTGTGTCTGCGTGCGTCTGTGCGACTATTGAGACTCTCCGACGTACGCACGTCTCGTCATGTTTCCAGGGCCCGAGAAAGACGTACATTTACTGCATGCACCCAAGATAGCAAGCACACAGCCACAGAAAAGCAGCTCGAGTGTTTAGTCAGTAAGTAGTCTTCGCTTTCTGTGCTGTTAGGCCAAACCTGCGACACCTTTCCCTGCTAAAATTCCACCAGTTTCACGTTTATGGGTTGGTTTAAAGCTTCATTAGTTGGCTTACAGCTTCTTCTAGGATCATTAAAGCGACAGGTCTCTTTTGCAGCCTAGGACAGAATATAATGGGCTTTTCAGAGGAATTCAATGACTCCATATCCTTATTTCCTACAGCAGCTTCCATTATTTAAGAAACCCTAGCTAGATGAGAGCCTTAAGACATTCTTCTCTTCTCTCTCGACTCACCACATCAAGATTCAAGAAGAGGGGTTGGGAGATAGAGAATTGGAGAGTAGGTGGGAATGAAGAGAATGATTTGGTTTTGTTTGGAGGGTGTGGAAGTGGGTTTAGGATTTATGTGCATTGGGAGGAATTTTAGGTCCAAAGGAGGCACAGTCCCTAACAGAAGTGGAAGTCTGGGTGGGAAAGAAAGAGTGAGATGTGGCTGATACCATCTTACAATGACCCTAGTTTTGACCAAGGGAGCTCCCTTTCTTTGTTCCAAACTTGTTCTGCATTGCGTAAGAAGCTTCTTATGCCATTAATGCCTTTTTTTTTGTTGTAGTTTTTCTTTTGTTTTTCTACTTCTTCTTCTTCTTGTTGGATTACAATTTACAGAGTGGTGAGTGGTAATGTGAGTGAGGTTTTTGTATGAGTGGAATGAACATGGAAGTGGGTAAGAATGACCTGGTTGCGTGGTTCTCTCTTCCTACTTTCCTTCTTATGTTTCTATCTTTGTATTTGTACGTAGTTTGTGTAGCTTGTAACTTGATTGGAGATTCTTATGAAGGTACCCATTTGTTGCAATTTATTCCGTCCAATGTTTCCAAGCTATATATATGTGTATACATCCGATCTCTGTGATTTTTTCCACTACTTTGCTTTGTGTGTATGAGAGAGAGAGAGAGAGCAGGCAGCACGTAAGGCCCACTGACCTTAACACTGAGAGCCTGCAGTTCCACCGGTTTGATCCCGGAGGGCTGCTGAGTGACTTCTTGTTGTTTGCTAAATATGAGAAAAAAATGCAGAAGGCCACCTATGACCTAAGTACCCTCTATCTATTACTTGTCTAGACGAGGTATTTTGCTGTAAGGATGCTGTTACTTTTGTTGTTGTTGTTGTTTGTTTTGCTTTTGGGACCATGCACGACTTCAACTCTCAAGGCCCAGTAAAAGCCCAACCTGGCCCAGATTAATATACCGCTTTGAGAGCGTTGACTGGTGGATGGCTGGATGCAATAAGGAATTAATTGCTCGTTTTTTCTTTGATGTAAGATATTATTGGGCTTGGGGAGGTATTGTCAACTGTAAAGATAGTCTACAAAAAGGTTTTGGTGTGAGAATTGAAAATGGAAAGAAAAATTTCTAGAGTGAAATTTGGGTTGGTGACAAGCATTTAAATAAATTAGGAGTTGGAGTCATTGAAAACTCTAATTTGCTCGTGATATTAACCTGCAAATGGAAAAAGTGGGATGAATTAAAGACTGAAACAACCCATATATGAGAAAAATCTAGGTTCTAAATATTGATACACGCCAATAAGCAGGACCGGATCTAATAGGCACAATATAGTAAGCATCTTCAATGAGCACTTGATAAATATTCTGACAAGTGTTAAAAAGTGGTTTTTAATCTTTTTCAAGGGTAGGCTGGGGGTATATTAAGGGACAGGTGTCAAAGAAATTTTTAAGTGCTCACTAAACGTACTTACAACTTTGTGCCTACCTTATTTGGGCTGGGGCATAACGGCCTGTACCATGGTCGCTTTTATTTTCTTTTAATTTTTTTTCTCAAGCCTATCCAGAGGGGTTGGTATAAGGCCTGTCTACACCTTAAATCTGGACAACTCTCAAAACCCTACCTAAAGTGCTATATCGGGGGGTCACCAATACAATATGTATCGGCCAATACACTTCGATATGTTATGAAATTTTAATCCTTGAACAAAATTAGAGCTATATTCTGCTATAGCAATTCCTGCGAGAGATCAAGATGATGAATTCATTTGGAGAGCTGAGCTCAATTAAAGGTACGTTCACCATTAGGTTGAAACATAAGCAATTAGCTTTGGAGAATGCTGGTTGCATTCCCATTAGCACTGATCAAAAGGGGGTCTGGCAACACTGTTGTCCTAAAGTTCGATTCCTTTATGAGCCTGGTGCTAATGAATGAACTTCCCACGATCACCTTCCTAAAAAATCAAGGAATGGATGTTAATTTGGATGATGACCCTTGGGGAGAAGCGGAGGATTTGAACCACATTTTTATAAATTGTTCTTTAATTAGGGAAAATCTATGGGTTTTGACCAATCAAAACCCACTCATGAATTTTGATAAATAACATCTGATTGGTTATCTGATTGACTATCACGTTTATGATTTCAGTTGACTGGTCAAAAGTTTTTCAGATATCATATCTTTTCCATATCAAAGGCAAATCCAATTAATTAAGCTATGTTTAATTTGTTTACGGTGTAAACAACGGATTATAGGAGTTTTAGACTTCGGTCCCGTTTTATAGCTGTTTGGATGAAAGGTAAACGACCACCCGGAATCGATGTAATTATGTAAAATTTTTCAAAGATTGAATTTTACATCAATAATCAAAGGAAATTTCTCTCATAAAAATGATGTAAATCTTTACATGATAACCGTCACGTACTTTTTTAAACCAATGAGTGCAGAATGGCAACGATGCATAATTCCTTCAATCCCGTATTTACACTGCATTCAAACGTAGCCTTAGTAAAACAAATTTGGATGGCCCTAGATATTAGAATCTCTAACCGATGCAATAATAATTTGGGAGTGGCTGAGTGGTGGGAGAATATTTTTCTCCATCACAAATCTGATTTCATAAGCCTGTGTTTGGTTGTAATGCAAATAAATTTGTACTGATGCAAAACCATGGCAGTGCAGATGATTTGAGTGTAAATTCTGATATATTTTTGTTTCAAATTTTAGCTTATTTTGTTTGATTGCATTACAAATGAAGTAATTAAGACATGAAGTAGAATTAAAGTAAAATCCAAAACAAAATTAAACAATAATCTGCATTTTTACTTTTGCACTCCCATGCATTTGTACTAGTGCAAATAAATTTGCAGTACAACCAAACACAGCCTAAAGGACATTTCCAGCAACTATTGTTGTGTTGTGCTTCTGTGGCAAATATGGAAGAATAAAAAAATAACGTGATTTCAAAAAAAAAAAAAGGTAAATAACAAAGACCCCATGTACTATGGGGTCTGTGACGAAGGCCCCCCTTGTACTTTGTTTTGCAATAAAGACCCCCTTGATCGTTAAGTCAGATGACGAAATGCATTAAATTACCAAAATATCCCACTAAACTTTTTTTATTTTCTATTTTTTTCCTTTCTCTTAAAACCTATTGTTTTGCCTTTCTTCTCTTCTTTTCCTCTCCCTCACCACCCTATCTCATTCTTTCTCTCTCCCAACTCTCCGAAATGAAAGGATGGAGGAAACCCATTTCTCATCTTCCCTTTCTTCTCTTCTCCATCTTCAATCGCATCTCTATAGCTGCCTCTATAGCCGCCGACGACAGGTCTTCAGGTCTTCACGGGTTGCACAGATTGAAGGGGCAAAAAAAGAAAAAATAGATAGTTAATTTACAATTTCCCTAAGGAACTATTTGCAGATGCGGGAATTTTGGCGATTGAGCATGCTGATTTTGATGGATTTGAGCATCTTGCTCTGATAACTGGTGGTGAGATTGCATCGACCTTTGATAATCCAGAGTCGGTTAAGCTTGGGCACTGTAAGCTCATTGAGGAAATCATGATTGGTGAAGACAAATTAATTCACTTCTCTGGGGTTGAAATGGGTCAAGCTTGCACCATATTATTAAGAGGTGCTAGTTTTCATGTGTGTTTGATGAGGCTGAAAGATCTCTACATGATGTCTTGTGTGTACTCTCCCAAACTGTTGTCGATAGTAGAGTTTACTTGGAGGAGGGTGGCCTAAGATGGTGATGGCAGAGGAAGTTGATGAATTGGCCCACAGGACTCCAGGAAAGAAGTCTCATGCAATTGAGGCATTCTCATGGGCCTTACAGGCCATCCCTACAACTATTGTAGACAATGCAGGTTTGGACAGTGCGGAATTGATTTCTCAACTTCGTGTAGAACATCACAAGGAGGGGTGTACTGCTGGAATCGACATCCTCTCTGGGGCAGTAGGAGACATGGAGAAACTTGGAATCTCAGAGTCATTCAAAGTCAAACAAGCTGTGCTACTTTCTGCAACTAAAGTTACAGAGATGATACTCAGAGTTGATGAAATCATCACTTGTGCCCCACAGAAATGAGAAGACAGAATGTGAGAATTAGTAAGCAATTTTGAGCCTCGTTGCTACTTCCAATCAGGGGATTGAGGCGTGCTCTTTTGTCTTCTATATTATCATTCTACAGAATGAAATCCCCTGCTACAAAAGATTGGTTGAGTTACAAAAAAGTGGGTTTAAAACTTGATTAATTTAAGATGGTGTGTTGTTTACTGTCTGGAATAAATGGCAAGTGAGGACCTCAATGCGTACCAATCCAATGCACCTGGGGGAGCAACACATCTTCCGCAACCATTGTCTCTATCAAAGAAGAAAGACATGATGTTGGAGAGGAATGGAAAACAGTTTCTCTCTCTCTTTCCATCTGCAAAGAACGGAAAGCAGAGGAAGTTGGGAAGAAGAAAGGGGAGGAGAGAAAGGGGAAGGGGAAGAAGAGAGACTGGGGGAGAGAGAGGGAGGGAGGACTTTGGAAGTCCGCCACTGCTGCATCAGCTACCGCTGCTACTATTCGTGTATCATGAGGTCGGGGAAGATGAACAACGTTTTTCTCTAAATGGTTAATACAAGGGTAGTATGGGGATTAAAAAATATTGCAACAGCGGATTTCAACGGAAGGGCGTCTTTGTCTCACGATCAAAGTACAAGGGGGTCTTTGTCATAGACCCTATAGTACAGGGGAGTCTTTGTAATTTACCCAAAAATAATTATAAAAAAAAAAACATTTCCTTTAACCCCCTTCCTAATCCTTGAGAAAGCTAGTGTGATGTTAGTTGAATATCAATTGATTGAGGAACCAAAAAAGTTAAATGCCTCTAAATTTCTTCTTTGTTGGATGTTCAATTATATATGCATTTGTCACTGCTGGGGAAGGGCTACCCTTGGGGCTTGTGTAGGTATTTTAGAAATGGGATTATGGGAATTCCAGAGTATTTTAGAAATAAAAATTATTGGATCCTAGGGTTTTAGAAATTTAAAGGTAATTCATGGGTATCTTAAAAACCAATATCAAACATAGAGGTATTTTAATAATTTACCACCAAATTCGGGGAATTATATGCAAATTTGGGAAAAACCCACCCCGAAAGGGCGAATAGGTCTCTTTGCTACTTACTGGCCGGCAGGAAAATTTTTAAGTTTGTTTTTAAAACCCTAAAAAAAAATGATACTTCTAACAGAAAGACATGGTTTCACTTTCATAAGGCTATGTGGTCAACTATTTGGTTTGTGGTAGATTTACCAAAATCTCATATACACCCTTTCACAAATGTTGGTTTAAACCATCTGTGGGTCATGCCACCCCACATTTAAATGGATGAGCTTATCGGTTCGACCAACTTCAATGAAAAAATCATGCAAAATGCCATAACAGCTTGTGAGATTTGGATGTGGAAGTTTTTGTTTCAGAAATGAAGAAAATATCAGGCCGGTGTTTTTGCAGGAGTCTAGTGAGATGAGGAACTGTCAGGCGAGTCCCGCCACCTTGACAGTTCCAACTAATCAGCTTCATATCTCCGGGTGGGTCTGTATGAGCCCTGCCTCCACAGCTGCCTTTGAAGATGTAATTGGAATTGCATTCCCACCATCACGAGCTTGTCGTTTTAGTCTTAGGAGCACCTATCTGAAGAGTTGTAACAAACCTTTCACGATCACGCTTCCGTGAGAGTTGATCAATCGGAATCATGTCCACATCATCAATTTGAATCATTGGTGTAGAGGCCGACCTCTTTGGAGCGCTGCGCCCGACCTCGTCGAGACAAGTACGTGGGGGTGTGGGAGCCAGGCGAGCCCCAGTTCAGCCTAGGCCCCGCTGAGCCAGACGAGCCACGGCTCTATCTCGACCACCCCCCAACATGGCAGGCCACCTTGGCCTCGCTAAGGCTAGTGCATGGGGGTACGGGAGCCAGGCGAGTCTTAGCTTAGCCTCAGCCCCACTCTACATTGATGGGCCACCTAGCTATCTACTTAAGTATAAATAAAGGGAAGAGAGTCAGGCAAGATCCATGCTCTGCTTCAGCCTCTCCCCATCACAGGTCTCTTTGGCCTTACCTAAGTGAATGCCTAAAAGGGTGTTAGGCCAGATAAGCCCGGCTCTGCCGAGGCTTTGCCATGCTCCTGACACGCAAAGTAAAACAAACTGAAGGGAACTACACTGGTCCTACGCTATGGTTACCCTTTGGAGGGGCAAGGACCCTTCGACAACGAAGCAAAAGCACAAAGTGCAACAAAAACAAGAAAGAAAAAAACCAACACAAGGAATAGCAATGCAACAAAAATACAAACACACTAGACATCAAAAAATGCCCACTGAGCTCCATTCATCTTAAGTATTCCTTTGGCTTTACAAAATGTCTCATGGCCCCTCAGGCCGAATACATGTGCATGTACAAAAATAAAAGAGAGAAAAAGAAAAAGAGAGGAGGCCCAGTTTAAGCTTCACCGCCAGCTGGAGGGAGCGCGGAGTCGGCAGCCTCTTCAGGAGTGTCGAGGATCACCTATAGAGACTCAACGTTGAAATCCGGAAGCACCGCAAGGAGTGCCTTCTTGGCGTCCTCGATGCCATCCAAGTAAGCCCCAGAAGCAGCCTCGGCCAGCTCGTTGGCCCGCTTCTTTGCTTCCTGGACCCTCTTCTCAACACTCGCTACCTTCTCCTCGGCCTTAGCAGCCCTCTTCGCTGCCTCCTCGGCCGTCTTCTCCGCTTTGACTGCCCGCTTGTTCGCCTCAAAGGCGGCCACCTTGGCCTAATGAAGATGCCACTCGGCCTCAGACATAAGACTCTCAAACTGAGCCCTCTCCATCTCTTCCTTAGCAAGGAGGTCCTGCGTCCTCTTCAGCTTCTCCTTGGCCTCCTTGTGGAACTTCTACTCATCTACGGTGACCCACTACAACTCCCTCCACTTCTCCACAACATGGGTAGCCGTCTATTGAAGCTTCTCCTTCTCCGCCTTTAGCCTGTCCATGTTGGCCAGGGTCAACTTCAACCGGTTCCCTAGACCAATGTAGTGAAGGCAGACCTGCGACGGACGAATGCAGTCAGCACAGAAAAGGGGGAGAAAGAGAAAGGGAGACAAAAGTGGAAGAGACAAACTGTCACCTCGGCCAGGCTCTACAGTCCCTGGTTATACAACTTCTCAGGGACCATCCCCAGCATCTGGAATCGGTATCGAGATAACAAGGCCCCGCTCACCAAGGTCGGGCCAGCCCCTTCATTGTAGATGGAGTCCCCCTCACGGACCTCCCACTAGGGATGAAAGATCTGGTCGGACTGCTGGGCGAGCTCCTCCAAAGGCGTAGGGACCGAGAAGGGTTCCATCCTCTCATTGTACGGCCTCCCGGAGGCGTCATCCATAGAACTTGCGCTGCGGGCAGTCTTCTTTTGTGGTTGGCCCTCTACGGGCCCCTTAGCTGTCCACTTCCCACCCCGGTTGGTCTTCTCGGCCTCCTCACCAGGCCTTCCTGACCCTTCAACCACCTGTAGCGGCGCCTGCTCCTCACTTCCCGGTTGGGCCTCCTCGGCTGGCCCCATCCCCTTTGCGGCGTTCTAGGAGGTGGCCCCCTTAGGGTGAGCCAAAGAAGAAGCCCCCTTGGTGAGGGCCTCTGTCTTCGTCCCCTTGGAGGGGACTTGTTGAGCCGAACCCCCCTTCACCGGGGGCAGCACCTTCTCCCTCAAGGCGAAAGCATCCTTGGTGGCCCTCTGAAGGGTCTGAGCACCGGTCTTCGTCCGTTCCTTCTGCATAGCATGGGCATGCTCCACTGTGGTCTTCTGAGCATCCATCGGTAGATCTGCAAGTAAGGTGACGGTTAGTACCACTATATAAGAGCGAAAGACGAAGAAGGCACGAAAAAAGATGTCGTGGCCCATCCGACTGAGGGGGGCAGGGCTGAGCCCTGCGAAAACTAATGGCATCTCCTCCTTCACCAAGGGCTGGGCTCGGACTCTCCCCAAGTTGAGCAACCACGTGAGATCGTCACTCTCCTCACTAGTAAGTAAGGGGACACCCTTCTTTGCAAAAAAATGGGGTTCTCCCCACCCTAATTTGAAGGACCAGCTCTCAGGACAAGACAGGAAAAAATACTTAATCTTCCAGTAATGTACGGAAGAGGGGTTATCTACAAGCTTGGACACAAGTTAGCTAAGGGTAATCCCATACATCCTCAACAGGTCGGAGATCAATGGATATAGGGGAAACCCAAGACTAAATTGGAGGAAATGTTGATAAACACAGATCTCCTCCTCCTAGGGAGTCCACGGCCGATTGCCTGACTCAGGCACCCTTACCCCGTAAGACGAGGGAATGGAGTATTGCCCAGTCAAGGCCTTGACCTGATCCTAGTCCAGAGAACCTCTGAACTTTGGACAAGAAGGGCTAGTCTCGGCTAAACCTGTTCATGGGCTGAGCCGAGCCGGGCTTTTACTCATCATTAATGGAAATACACTAGGCCCGTGCCCGAGCCCGGCCCGACCAACGGGCCTATAACTTAGGCCCGAGCCCGGCCCTGATAAAAAGCCCGAAGCCCGACCTAATAAAAAAAATTACAATTTTCCCTATTCAAATTAGAATTAAAAATTCATATGGCTTTTTTTCCTATTTAAATGAACAATGGGCCTACAAGATGGTTTTTCCCTTTCTTTTACATTTTAAAACACAGTTTTACATTCTTAAATCAAAAAAATTATTCAAATGGACATAATCACACAACCCTTTTTAAGTCTAATTTTAGGTCGGGCCAGGCTATTTTGACAAAACCCGAGCCTGGCTCAAATTTATTACGGGCCGGGCTTTTTGGCCCGAGTTTAAGCCCGCGGGCCTACAAACATGTTCAAGCCCGTCCGAGGGTCGGGCCGGCCCGTTGGGCCACCCGGCCCATGAACAGGTCTAGTCTTGGCCATTGCCCTGGCAACACCTTCAACCCTCCTCCCGGGAATGAGGTCCGGTTCTTGCTCCTCCTCGGCCTGGGGGGACCCCTTGGCCTCCCTCAACGTCACGGAGGTGGCACTCTCACAGGAAGGGTCATGGCCTCGACAGATGCGTTCGGCTCCCCTAGAGGCTACCCTAGCCCGGAGTACATCCACCTCGCGCCGAGGGAGCATGAAGACGGAGGGACTTAGGGGAGAAAGGGGAGAAGGGGTTCGAGTAGAGTTCCCTTATGATATGTTTGGAAGTTCATAGCACTCAGGCCCGGAATCCGAGAAAGACATTGTTGATTACCTAGAAAGGAGGTGGAAGGAAAAAGGAACAAAGATGGAGTGTCGAAAACTGGAAGATCTGGGAACTGGGTTCACTCAAAGAACAAAGACGCTTGGAGGAAAAATGACAAGAATTTTGCCATCGAAGCTGCTATTTAAAGAAGAGTAAACGGCCTAGATCTCTCGAGATCCAATGAATGATAAGCCACCACCTCCGCTTTCCAATCACAGTGCACCGCGTTACGGTCTGCCTTGGAAGACGAAACGACGCGTTGGCAATAGCTTGGATTATCGCAGATCCAACGGACAGGGAACACCTCCGCACTAGTGATCCAGCCACACCGCACCTTCGAACGCTCACCCTCGGAAGATGGAACGACGTTCAAGACGGACCAGTGAAGTCCACCCAAAGCAACCTGCCGGTCTGAGTGACCCGTTCTCGTGGATGAACTTATCGGTTCAACTATAGAGTCGTCTCGCGAACGGATCCTAGGGCCCGACACGTGAAGATGAACCAGGCAAAGACGCATGAAAGGACACCACTGCAAGGAACACCTCGGCTGTCAGGCCCACTAGCACTCACCATTACTACTCCCTTCGATCGAAGCCAAATTCTTCTCCTTGGCCTCGGGAGTGGGGGCAAGTGATGTGGGCTGACCCAACCCAACCCCTTCAAGGTTGGGAGGCCCCATCCACGAGGCCAGAGTACGGAACCAACCACAATGCTATCACATGGTCTTGCCAGAACCGTTGACAGACCTCGTACAGCTCCCATCTCAGGCGTTCATCTCCACCTACCTCCGGGTAAGTCAAGTATAAATAGGGGTTCCCTCCTCCAGGTAAAGAAGGTTTTTTTACAATCGGAATCATATAGCTATTGCCTTGATTGCTCTAGCCTAGAGCTAACCACCAAGATTCTCTCTCTCTCTCTTCTCGTACCCTGTACTAACTTGACCTTCGGAGACTCTGCCTCGGGTTCTCTGACGAGCTTCTGTCTTCCAACAGAGATCGGATATCTACCTTTGGCTTCGACCGTACTCTGAGACCACTCCGCCTCGGCTTCGACAGCATCCCCTCTGAGCCTTCAAAGCCTTCGACCTGCCTCCAGAGCTTAGGAACGAAACTACCTTGTTGTCCTCGGCCATCCCGAGAAGCAACAAACAACCTTGCACTATGGCAAGAGATGCACTGTTCTCACACTTAATACTAACTGAGGTGCAGTATAAAATGTATTATCAGTACATACAAAAATTCCTAGACTATGAAGTTTTCTTTCTCTTTCACTTGCAAGGAACTCTATACGTGTCAAAACCAAGAGGCCCACTCGTTATGTCATGGAGAACATGTGGTTTTACTGATAGATTATCTGAACACAATAGCTGTTAAGCAGGCTGTGGAATGAACGATAACACCTCATGCTAGTAAAAAATACATAAGTCTCACAACCATTCAATCTCTTGCTTAGCAGTTATGACTGGTGTGGGGTGTTATCATTATTTGATAGTCCACTAAACAGTTATCGCATTCAGCTAACCCGAATTAAGTCAAGGGAAAAATTCTAGCAATTTCCATCTATATTTATAATCCATTAATCTTCATTGCCAATTGTTGATATGTAAATTTTTGACCCAAAAAGTGAAATAAATAGGGCCCAAAGGAGCTATTGGCCTACTAAGAAAAGAATAATAGAACAAGAAAGATGGTGGATGGGATCCAATGTGAATTCTAATTAGAAAATGGGCCCGCTAAGAAAGAGTTAAGGTGGGATCCAATACATTTGCCCATTAGCCCAAGGAAACAATTAGAACTTTAATGGATCATGGGCTTAAGTTGCAAACATTCGGTGGAATGATATAAAAAAAAAAGTGGGAAAACCCTAAATTTAAATCTGTCATTCGGTAGATAGATTGGCCAAGTCTTCGATTGGGATTATAGAGAATCCCATCTAAAAGGAAATGAGCACATTAAGAAGGCTGATTGATCAACCAAATTTGGAGATTACTTTTGGTCAAATGAATTAAAAGCTCAGTGGGGCCCAATTAAATGGAAATCAAACTTAAATGAGAATCTATAGAAAAAAGGTAAGATGGCTGGCTAATGGATATGAAGAGGGATATCTTAACCGATCTAATAAAATCTTGGGGTCAAGCTATTCCTAATTAGCCACTTTAGCAAGTTTCGCCGATCAATCTTGAATGGATTACACCAAAATTGATGGAGGAAATCTTGCAAACAACCATTTAAAGCCAATCTTGTGGGTCCCCCCAAATTAATTGCTTGGTTCAGATCTGAATTGGGCGTCCTTTTCGCTATAAAAGGGGATGGTCTTTCTCCAATTCGGCGGCCCCCTTTCAACCACCACTTCCGTTCATCTCCTATCATTTTCGTTTGTCTCCGACCACTTTTTTTGCTTTGAAAAAAGAAGGAGAAGAAACGGGATGCATTAAGATTAAGGAAGAAAGAAGAAAGGCTCCAACTCTTCAATTGTTGAGGCATCGAAATTGTTACAACATCAACCCGTGAAGTTCCGATCTTCAAATTCCTATGATCCAAAAAACTTTCAGCAATTCTACAAGCGAGGACGTTGCTTTCAGTTGTTCACGTTCTAATCATTGATTGAGCGTGAATAAATCTTCGTTAATACAAGGTTGGGCGTTATTTGCTTCTCATAATTGCAAGTTCTAGTCGTAGTTTCGGCTTTTGTTCAAGACATGAGAATCAGAGGGTTTTCTTTGCTAAGAAAAAGAGAGTTTGTATCCCATTTAAATTTCTGCAAGAAAAAATAAATTTTTTCGAATTTGCCCGCATTAATTTTTTGTGCTCCAAATTCAGCACAAAATTTGTGTTGAGAAATTTATAGCACGCCCGGTGGGACCTCTCTTTCCTCTCATCTCTCAAGTCAATACATCAAGTTTATTTTTGGCAAACGGTATGGACACATGGCTCCAAAGAAAACTGTTTCAAGTGTTGTCAAGAACAAGAAAAACACCACATATAGCTCAAGCTCATCCGGATCAAGTGCAATTGTAGCCTCCAACTACGAGAGGCCAACTACCCACCTTATGACAAGGTCCGGGGATTCCCAACTAGTTGCACTTCTCGCCTTCTATGGAACTCAAGGGGTCCCTTCAAAAGTCTGAGATGCCAAAAAGGGACCTTCAAGGTTGTCAATGGCAAGGGACGTTAATATGAAGAGGGTAGCCCCAACAAAAGGGTTCATCACAACAAATCCACTTGAGTATCCAAGTGGAGGAATGCCCATGTCCGACGTGGGATCGAGCACCGGGTCAAAGTCCGACTCTCGTCCCAACTCTCCCAAGACTAGAGGGTCTGATTACATGCAGACTCGCTCCTACACCTCGGTAGCACCCGTCATGATGGCGGGAGCTACTACGGTAGAAGAACAACTCACTGAGATGGCTTCGGCCATCTTTAAGTTGACAAAGACATTGGAAGAGAAGGACCTTCAGATTGCTTCTCTCATGAATCAGATGGAACAAATGCAAACAACGGCATCCAGGCAGGGGCCTTCACACCTACCAGGGTTTACCCCACAAGTAGACCCTCCCTGAGAGGAGTTGTCGGAACGTACTAACATACAAGACGCCCAACATGCTTCGGTTGCCTCCCTCTCAGTAAAACAACTCCAAAACATGATAGCTAACACAATATGTGCTCAGTATGGGGGTGTTCCATAGTCATCCCGATGTATCCTAAGCCATACACTGAGCACATTGATCATATGCCTATGTTGTTAGGGTACCAGCCCCCGAAGTTTCAACTATTTGATGGGAAAGGTAACCCTAGGCAACATATTGCGCACTTCTTTGAGACATGCAACAATACTGGGACCTATGGTGATTTGATGGTAAAGCAATTTGTACGATCTCTACGAGGAAATGCTTTTGACTGGTACACTGACCTCCCTTTTAGATCAATCGATAGTTGGGATCAATTAGAAAGAGAGTTCTTGGATCACTTTTACAGTACTCGACGTACTATAAGCATGTATGAATTCACCACCACAAAGAAAAAGAATGATGAACCAGTTGTTGACTACATTGACAGGTGGAGAAATCTCTACCTTAACTATCGAGACAAGCTCTCAAAAGCTTCAGCTATTGATACTTGTATTCAAGGCATGCATTGGAGTTTGCATTACATCCTCAAGGGAATAAAACCACGAACATTTGAGGAATTGGCTACCCGCGCCCATGACATGGAACTTAACTTGGCTATCTTTAGAGAATATCGCTGAAACAATTTTCGAAGGGAAAAGAAAGATGGTGAAAATGAGACAAAATCATCTAGGCTGATGCAAGTTCTAGCAACCTCAATAGCCCCTCTCAAGGTTACTGGGAAGAAGAAAAGCAAAAATGAAATAAAATCAAATACTCAACAAGAAAAAGAAAATCCAAAACTCACTCTTAAGGAGGAAGCGAAGGTGTATCCATTCCCTGACTTTCCCTGACTCAGCGAAGGTGTATCCATTCCCTGACTCAGACGTCCCAGAAATGTTGGATTCCCTTCTAGTCGAAAAGCTTATAGAGCTTCCTAATAGTAAACGACCAGAAGAGGAAGGGAAAATTGATTATCTGAAGTACTGTTGTTACCATCGGGTAATTAGCCACCCAGTTGAGAAATGTTTTGTCCTCAAAGATAAGATAATGCAGTTGGCCGAGTCAGGAATGATCAAACTAGATCCAAGTGAGGACATAGCTACCATCTAGATGACAACTGTTGCATTCAGATCCTTTGAACCTAAAGCTCTCCAATGCCCTCATTGTCCCATCATCCATGAACTTACACCGGGGGCATCACTAAATCAAACCAAAATCCCTACTGACCCTTTTACTCGTGGCCATATGTGAGGGGCAGTACTAAATCGAGCACAAGCACATGCCTTAAGTTCCAAGGAAATTCCTTTACCCCGGTCTACCACATCACTCTCAAAAGATGATTGGACCGTCATTACACGTCGAGAGTGTCATGCAATACACCAATCCACTCCACCTTGTGGACAATCAAAGCAAATTAAAAGGAATGTTCAATCACAAAGACTCCCCAAAAGCAAGAAAAGACAAGGCTAGAACACTGTTGGCCAGCCCCACAAGTGGCAACTAATGAAGTTTTGAAACAAGTCCCTCGACTTCCAATTACTCTACAAGAGTACATACAAACGGGATTCTTCTCCAGAGGATGTGTCGTTGTGCATACTGTCACATGTTACGTAGAAAGAAAATAAATCAAATCAACTCAAAGTTCGCTTCTAGATATGAGCCAAAACTATCTATGCTCCTAGATATGAGCTTTAACTATCTAATAAAAAAAGGTAACACTCAAAGTTCGCTCCTGGATATGAGCCTAAACTATCTATGCCCCTAGATATGAGCTTAAACTCTTTACGAGACTTCCGAGTATGAGTATAAACTACTTAACTTCCTAAACTGTTTTACTCAAAGTATGCTCCTGGATATGAGCTTAAACTATCTACGAGACTCCCTAGTATGAGTATAAACTACGCGACTTCCTAAACTGCTTTACTCAAAGTTCGCTCCTAGATATGAACTTAAACTATCTACACTGCTTTATTCAAAGTTTGCTCCCAAATACGAGCATACACTATCTACAAGACTCCCGAGTATGAGTATAAACTACTTGACTTCATAAACAATTCAAAGTTTGCTCCTGGATACAAGCATAAACTATCTAAAAGACTCTCGAGTATGAGTATAAACTACTTGACTTCATAAACAATTCAAAGTTTGCTCCTAGATACGGGCATAAACTGTATACAAGACTCCTGAGTATGAGTATAAACTATTCAACTTCCAAAATAACTCAGATTGTACTCCTAGGCACAAGTCTAAACTATCCACTAAGTGCTCCTAGATAAGTGCTTAAACTATCTATAGAGCCCCAAGTCACAAACTACTTTATGAACTACATCACGACTTGATCCCTCTAAGGGGTATGTAGGCAACCTGAAAAGGTGTAGTCACAAAATAAATCATTTGTATAACTCCTGGCCCGCATGAGTATAAACTGCAAACGACCAAACCAAATCAAATTAAAGAAAAAAAAATTCATTCTCCACACAGGTTTAGACTACAGAAAATCCTCCAAGAGCGTAAACTTTGCAAGTCGGTGGTTGCATTGCCAATTACAATAACAACCACCAAATTGGGGGGCATTTGTTGATATGTAAATTTTTGGCCCAAGAAGTGAAATAAATAAGGCCCAAAGGAGCTATTGGCCCACTAAGAAAAGAATAACAAAATTTGGGCCCAAAAAAGATGTTGGATGGAACCCAATGTGAAATCTAATTAGAAAATGAGCCCGCTAAAAAAGAGTTAAGGTGGGATCCAATACATTTGTCCATTAGCCCAAGGAAACAGTAGAACTGTATGGATCATGGGCTTAAGTTGCAAACATTCTTTGGAATGATATCAAAAGAAGGGGGAAAACCCTAAATTTAAATATGTCATTCAGTAAACAGATTGGCCAAATCTTGGATTGGGATTACAGAGAATCCCATCTAAAAGGAAATAAGCACATTAAGGAGGCCTGATTGATCAACCAAATTTGGAGATTACTTTTGGCCAAATGAATTAAAAACTCAGTAAGGCCCAATTAAATCGAAATCAAACTTAAATGAGAATCTATAGAAAAAAAGTAAGATGGCTGGCTAATGGATATGAAGAGGGATATCTTAACCGAACTAATAAAATCTTGGGGTCAAGTTATTCCTAATTAGCCACTTTAGCAAGTTTCGCCGATCAATCTTGAATGGATTACACCAAAATTGATGGATGAAATCTTGCCAACAACCATTTAAAGCCAATCATGTGGGTCCCCACAAATTAATTGCTTGATTCAGAACTGAATTGGGTGTACTTTTCGCTATAAAAGGGGATGGTCTTTCTCCAATTCGGCGGCCCCCTTTCAACCACCATCTCAGACCGTTTTCGTCTGTCTTCGATCGTTTCCTTTGCTTTTGAAAAAGAAGGAGAAGAAACGGGATGCAATAATATTAAGGCAGAAAGAAGAAAGGCTCCAACTCTTCAATTGTCGAGGCATCAAAATTGCTACAACATCAACTCGTGAAATTCCGATCTTTAAATTCCTGTGATTCAAAAGACTTTCATCAATTCCAAAAGACTTCGTTAATACAAGGTTGGGCGTTACTTGCTTCTCATAATTGCAAGTTCTAGTCGCGGTTTCGGCTTTTGCCTAAGACATGAGAATTAGAGGGTTTTCTTTGTCAAGAAAAAAAGAATTTGTATCCCATTTAAATTTATGCAAAAAAATAAATAAATTTCTTTGAATTTGCCCGCATTATTTTTTTGTGCTCCAAATTCTGCACGAAATTTGTGTTAACACCAATATATATTAAATTATTAATCATCCTTAGCAAAGCTATTTCTAGCAGCATATGAAATCTCATTATTGGCTTAATTTTAATTATTTTTTGGTAATTAAGTTGATTAATCAAGCGGTTTAGATTGCTCGGCACTAATGCCTCATTATCCGATCATATTGTGTTTTAAAAAAACAGTCAATATGTTCAAATTCAAGGAAAAAAAGGGGCCATTAACTAGAACACCCCTATAGTTTCAAGTATTTATTTAAATTTATCTTTTTCATTTTATTAAAATACCCCATATAATTTGCAACCTATTTACTTGATTGACATTTCTCTACGAACTGTTTGTTTTACCATCTGAAAATTGTAATATGGTCATCTAACCTGAGTGGAAAATGTTCAAGGGCATGCGCCTATGATTATTTATTTCAAAATTACCCCAACACTTCTTCATATAGAAAACAAAATTGACAAAATAGAGCCAAATAGAGTGGTTATTATCCATGTCTTATTAGGGGCACCATTTTATTTTTATTTGACTAATTTGTTTAAATGGACTTAGGGTCAAAACTATCATTTCCCACCATAATTGTTGATTAAGTAGACTGATTGCAAAGTATAAGGGGTGTTTTGTTAAAACACAAAGGGCTAGGTTTTAATAAATTCATGAAATTATAGGGGATATTTTAGTAAATGAATAAAAAAAACATTTTGTTTAGATGCACTAAGGAAAACTCATTCTGTAAAGCTTGAAGCTTTGATTGCCAGTATCTATTCTCTATCACAATAATACCTAGCTTAGCTTCTGATATTATTCAATTTGAATCTTCTAGTGTTTTTGGGTGGGTCTGGTGCGCCATTAATTATTTCTTGTACAACAAGACTTCTAGCTCTGTTGATGGTGAGGAAACACAGGTAAACATGTTCTTCAAGCTCTCCAAGCTGCTCCAGAAAGCAAGACTCATGGGTTTGAAACTCTCTCACCACCTCCTTCAATATCCGCCTCGTCTGGTTCTTCACAACCATCCCAGCTATCACCCTTCCGTGCTCTATCTCATCCTGCAACCTCACCATAAGCCCACTGATGGTGTCAAAATCCCTATTCAGTATGTAAACCCCTTTGGCCGCCGCATCAAGCTGTGCGCCGAGCCTGGCTAGCATGCTTGTCTTAAGCCCAACTCGGGCGGACTTGATCTTCTTCTTCGTGGCATTCACAGAGAAAGCGAGTAGCGCAGGGGTCGCTATGATGCCCACCAACGTGTGAACCACCAGAACCAGTGTGATTACTGAGACTGCACCGCAAGCAACGATGAGGCCCAGACCGGCAGCCTTCTTGCTTAATCCAATCAGTTTTTCTCTCTTGTTTATCCTTTTTCGTGTTTTTCTTAGTTGATTGAGCATCGACCCGTATCTGTCATGAACCAGACGGAATTCGACTGGGCTAGAACCGGCCGAAAGTGGGTTGTTGAGCTTCGCGAAAGAATCGAGATCACGGAATATAAGTCTGCATTGATCGTCGGTGTAATCACAGGAGTCCGGTAGCCTTTTGGTTAGGCTGATGATCCTTCGGATTATGCGATAATTGGCTCGTGTTTGGTCGATGCTTTTCAGGAGGAAGTCGCATATTCTGCATGCTTCTAAGCTACCGTCGAAGTAGTCGGTGAGAAGACGATGCTGGTCGGAGTTTTTTATCATTTCGACTAGAATATCTTGGCGAGGTTCGAGCAAGAAATCGGAGAGACGTGGGGAGGAAGGGAGGGACGGCAAAGAGGAGGAGGAGGACCTGTCTTCGTCTTTTCTTCTCATCTGGCCTTGAGCTTTACTCCATATTTCTACGTAAGACTTTGTTCTGAAGGCTTCCATGTATTCTTCGTTCACGTTTAACTTGCTTCCCACGTTACTCATCTCCTGCTGCTTTGGAGATCCACCGCCTGAAAGAAAAAGGAGCAGACATGCGACACCCTAAGTCATTAGAATTTCTCTTCTATTTCATTAAAGGGTCTGTTTGGTTCGTGAGAATAAGAGTCTTGGAATTGGAATCTAAATGGTCCAATGTACTGTTTGGTTGAGTGGGATTGGAATCTCACTAGTATTTTTGGTGGAATGGCATTTTTCCATTTGAGGAAAAGGCCATTTCCTCCTCCTCCCTTGGACATGAGATCTCATTCTGATCCTAATTCCTATTCCTAATCTCACTTGAACTAAGAATCTGTTTGGATTATGGGAGTCGGGGTCTGGAATTACAGTCAAAATGACCCAACTGTTTGGTATATTGGATGGAATTGAAATCCCATTCCCATTTCTGATGGAATGGTATTCTCTCATTTGAAGGAATGGATATTCCCTCCCCCCATCCCTTGGGAATGAAATCCCATCCGAAACCAATTTCAACTCCTATTCTAATTCTTCTCTGAACCAAATAAATTATGGGAATCGACCATTCCAATTCCGATTCCAATAGAATTTGATTCTGGTTCTGATTCTAATTTCAATTATGAGCCAAATATACCCTAAAGTTGAAAATAAGGATATATTCCAATTTCTATAAATAAATTCTCAATTCCATCCCTCTTTATCCCTAAAGCAGTGTTTGGTTTGAAGGAAAAAAGTAGGGAAAGGAATGAAAAGGTAGAAAAACCTTTACAAACCTTGTATTGATTTCCCTACCTTTTCTTTCAAACCAAACATAACCTAAATAAAAGCAGTATCAAATCTAATAAACCCTGAGAGATAGTAATTTGATTGGAAGAAGAAAAACAAGAAGATGAAATAAAGAAGACAATTAATCATCAAAACACGGAAACAAGAAGGTTTTAATTAACAGGCTCTCACCTACTGCGGTCGTAAGAGATGATCTCAACTTGGACCGCATAATCTTTCTGATATGAGTCATACTGTAAGAAAGAAAACAAAAAGGCTCCTCCAGTTCATGCAGCAAATGTGTTGTGTTTCTGTCTTGTTAAGAACAACGATTTCGCTTGGAGACAGAGGATTTAAGAAGAAAAAGAAGTTTGTCTGTTGGGGTATTGGTGTTTGAAACGCGTCAGAGCAGCTCAATATATATATGTATCAACCTCTCAGTGTCATATCGTTCACCCATTTTATGGGCTCGAGTCATGATCACCGAACGTCATCCTAGCTAGCTTCCTTTGGCATTCACAATTCATTGTGTGGACAATGGAGATTGATTTGCGATTTGTATTTGTAATTTATAAAGAGTTAAAAGACTCATTAATCATAATTAGTGCTAATAGTCCAAACATGGTCACCTTAGCTTTCACTCAATCTCCATTTAATCATACCCAAAGTCCGAAAGGGTTCCGTAACTTGTCTCCATTGTTGACGCAATCCATCGAACACTTGTCAGATGTTTTGAATGACTAGAGTTGCTTGTGTCCCACCTGAAACAAAGGGGGAATCAGATTTTTGGCTTCATCCGGACGGGATTGGTTTGCTTTGTCTATGATTTATGTACCGAATTTGGAGTTGGTATCACTGTTTAATGTTGCAATCATAAATTTTTATTTATGCTTTGTCAAAGATGATTAACTAGAAGTAGGGCTGTAAGAGAGCGGAGCTAACTCGTGAGTAGGGGTGTCAGTTGGACTGGATTTGGTCCAATCCGGTCCAGTCCAATGTGAGTTCATTACAAATGGACCTGATCCTATCCAGTCTAATGAATATTTTGGATCATTTTGGACCGGTTCAGAGACTGTTCAATCTGTTCAAATTCCTATTAATTTAGATAGAGTTCAACTCAAATCTGGTCCATTGACACTTATGTTTTTATCTTTTATTAATAGATCAGATATTGGCACAATTCAATATGTCATATTGGTCCATCCAGTTCACCCAAATTTAATGTCTTATTGGTCTGTCTAATCCGTACAAATGAATTTTAATTTGGATGAAGTCCAACCCAAAATCGGTTCATTGACACCCCTACTCGTGAGCTGGTTCGAAGATTATTGAGCGGAATGCAGCTCGTCTCTTCTTCTTTGTCAAAAGCAATGAAAGTAAAGGAGAAGAATTGGGTAGCCGAAAGGGGAGCCAAAGGGGAGAAAAATCTCTTTAGTTGGGCACGCTTCCCAACATGCATGCGGCTAGCACTACTGATCTTAAAACTTCATTTCTAACGAAATGCTTGAAAGTGGCAACATGTAAGCGTTGAAATTCCTTCTCCTTTTTTTTTATTTTTTTTTTCTATCAGATAAGCTTGTCCCGATCACCTTTTTAGAGAGAGCTCATCTTACTGCTCTCCTCTCCTTTTTATAATGGATGGCCTTACTTGAAGAGCCCGCCCAACCTCACATCCAAAATTCTTTCATTAATGGAAAAAACCCAACAGCAATTATGAATTTCTTTTTTATTGCAAGTGACAATTATCATCCCAATGAGGCCCATTAGATTGATTGGATCATGATCAGTTATGATTGAAAGCCATTTGGCAAGAAACTAGCCCACATGTGGTCGGTCTAAATAACCAACCAACATTTCCTTTTTCTTCTCTTTTTAATTGTGATGCCCTTAAGTTGATTATTATTCAAATGGGCCCCACTAAATTCACAATTCGTGATAGATCTCGGGTTTCCATATTGGATTTCTCCTAACACTTGGGGTCAAGCACCACTTGGCAAAGGGATTGGGCCCATGCATCATTTAGTGCATTGGCCAACCAAGACTTCCTTAATTGGTTGACCAATTATGCCTCAGTTGCCTTTTAAATGGGATTCCATATATCCTAATTTAAGATTCAGCCCATCTATCAACCGATGACAGATTTGAATTCAAAAGGAAACTCCTTTTCTTTGCATCAATGAAATTTTCTATTAGACCCGCCAATGTTTTCTTGGGCTAATTGGGCTAATACTTTGGGTCTTACCAAGAAGCCTTTCATCTTTAGTGGGCCCAACATGCCCTCATTTGATTTCACTAGCTGTTGGGCTGAGGCGCCAACCCATTCAATCCTGGCCGTTCTCTCCTCTTAGTGGGCCCAATAGGTCTTTTTCATTCAATCTCATATTGGGCCCTATTTATTTTACTTCTTGGGTCCAAAATTTACATACCAGCAACTGGACTCAAGGGGGAACCCTACGGAACGTCCCCGTGGGCGGTGGTTGTAGGAAGGAAAAGCGATCAAAAAAATCCTATAACGCTGATAATCTACAGAACCAGCTGCCATCAGTTCCCCAGCTATCATAGCATCATCCACAACCTCCATCTCTACAGTCATAACCACTAGTGGTGGTGGTAATCCTACTCTGAGGACCAAAGAAGTAGATTTGATGATCCCACCTTCTCCCATCCCTCCAGTAGCACCCAACCCACCTTCTATTTACTATTCAGGTGGAGGTTTCTGTCTTAGTTAACAACACTTCAATCGTTGAATCAGCCCATGAATGTCGTCGGGGAGTTCAGTGGTTCTAATCTGGCTTTGCTACAAGTATTCAGTCTACTGTCTTTAAGCCCCCAACAGCAACAACAAGCACAACAACATCAATTATTCCAGATTGGTGGGGGTGCTGGTAGAGATAAGATGCCAATACATCAGCTGCTGCCTTTGGAGGAGAACACAATAAAACGCCCCATGAACCACATCGTCTCCAATCATCAGCTCTTCCTCCGACATCCTTAGGAGCATGAATATCCTTATCCCTAAAAGAATAAGGGTCGTCGATACTATATTCCATCGGATCACGAACGTCAGTGCAACCAATTGCTTCGGTAACTATACCCCAGGGCAATGTGCGAATGTTTTCTTACCCAAGAAACCAGTGGCCGATACCGGGACTAGATGTTCCTTCGACCTTCTTCACCTTCTTTTCACCAAACTTTTGTTGTTCGGAAGTTGTAATGGCTGCCGTCGTCTGCAATGACGATATCAAAATCACCGCCACCGCTATAATTTCCAACGGCGGCGGTGAACAATAAGGGTATTTTAGGAATTTTAAAATAATTATCACTCACGTGATGTCACAAGTGAATAGAGTGTGACGGAAATTAACAACAAGGGAGGTTTTAGACAATTGTCAGAAAACTTAAGGTAGCTTAAGACAATAGATAAACAGTAAGGGTACAATATGTCAATTTCGTGAATAGTAGGGGTAGTTTGAGAGATTTACCTTAATAATAATTTAACAAATATTGAATAGTATTTTCAGAAAGCACTTTAAAGGCACAATTTTCACAAAATACTTCTATAAAGTACTTTTAAGGTGCAATTTTCACATAATACTTTCAAAAAGCATTTTCAAAGCGCAATTTTCACAAAATACTTCCAATGCTTTTAAGGTGCAATTTTCACAACATACTTCCAGAAAGTACAAAAAAGATCAACAATACCAATGAGAATTTAAAGAAAAATAAAATAGGATAATGTTAAGTATACATGTTAATAATAAATAAATAAATAATGAAATTTTGATAATTCAAGAAAATATAAGGAACACCACCAATATCCTTTTTAAAAAATAAAATAAGATAATGCAGCAAACTAAAATTCGGATTATTCAAAAAAATCACAAAAAAGATCACCAATACCAATGAGAATTTAAAGAAAAATAAAATAGTACAATATTATGTATATATGTTAATAATAAATAAAAAATGAAATTTTGATCATTCAAGAATATATAAAAAACACCAACAATATCATTTTAAAAAAGTAAAATAGAATAGTGCAACAAATTAAAATTCGGATTATTCAAAAAAAATACAAAAAGATCACCAATACCAATAAGAATTTAAAGAAAAATAAAATAGGATAATATGAAGTATACATGTTAATAAAAAATCAAAATATGAAATTTTGTTTATTCAATAAAATATAAAAAACACCACCAATATCCTTTTTAAAAAAATAAAATAGGATAATGCAACAAATTAAAATTTGGATTATTCGAAAAAACATAAAAAGATCACCAATACCAATGAGAATTTAAAGATAAATAAAATAGGATAATATTAAGTATACATGTTAATAATAAATAAAAAAATGAAATTTTTATTATTCAAGGAAATATAAAAAACACCACCGATATCCTATCTAAAAAAAATAAAATAGGATAATGCAACAAATTAAAATTCGGATTATTCAAAAAAAATCACAAAAACATATACAAAACATATCATAACAAATATTCACAAGTTGCCAAAAGATAATTCAAACAATGTTTGCATTATTATTTGCATCATTTTCAGCATATGTTTGCATAAAAAATAATGTTTGCATCATTTTCAACATTATTGTTTGCATAAAAAATAATTCAAACAATGTCAAAAAATATACAAAAATCAAGAAAAAAATTGTAACCCACATATGTCAGCATATGTTTGCATCATTTTTTACAAAAAAAAAAAATCTATTCATGTATAGGAATCTATCACATAGACAATACAAAAAAAGGATAAATTTCTTAAATTACCCTTATGGTTTAGCTAATAGACTAAGTGTACCCTTACTATTTGAAAATTGACTAACACTACCCCTACTGTTTCTGACAATTGACTAATACTTCCCTTGCCACCAGCGCCCGTCAGCAGAAAGACGAAAAAGACTATTTTACCCTTTATTCTTCTCAATTTTTTAAAATAAAACAACTTAAACATGCAACAAGAATCCCTTTCAATGGAGCCCAATCAAAATTGAAATTCCAGAATAATTTATTGAAAGACCGGAGAGTGGAGAGGGAGGTCTGAGAACGGAGGTTAAGAGACACTGTAGAGCAGAGGTTGAGAGAAAAAGACCAGAGATAGAGGTAGAGGGAGAGGTTTGAGAATGGAGAAGAGAGAGAGAGAAATTTCAAAATAAAACAACTTAAACATGCAACAGGAATCCATTTCAATGGAGCCCAATCAAAATTGAAATTCCAGAATGATTTACTGAAAGATCGGAGAGTGGGGAGGGAAGTCTAAGAACGGAGGTTAAGAGAGACCGTAGAGTAGAGGTTGAGAGAGAGTGACCAGAGAGAGATAGAGGTAGAGGGAGAGGTCTGAGAACGGAGAAAGAAGAGAGAGAGAGAGACCAGAGGCGGAGGGGGAGGTCTGAGAATGGAGAGAGAAAGAGAGAGACCGGAGAGAGACAGAGGTGGAGGGGGCGATGAAACAGGGGAGATCGGAAGTTACAGACTTTGAAACAGACCGGCATAGATGGTTGAAGGATAGGTGAGATCGACACTGTTTCGAGGAGATTTGTTTCACCAACGTTGGCCTTGAAACAGACGGTAGCAAGCAGCAATGTTTGCGGCAATTCCATCTGCGCCGTTGGTGAAAAAGAAGCAACAGGGAACTCATGGAACACCACTTCGCCGATGGAGATTTAAAGACGGTCTCTCTCTGCAACGATGGAGATTTAAAGACGGAGAATTTAGTCCCCCGTAGTTGCCGGCCTTGCAATTGAACGACTGAGGTTCATTGATTAGGTGGCGAGCAGAGGGATGGAATGTAAAAATAGTTGCATCAGAACTCATGGAACACCACTTCGCCGGAAATAGGAACACTACCTCATCGGAATTTGTAGGAGCTCAAAAGACCTTGTTATTGCTAGTTTCAGTAGTGGCACCTGCTCCTTAGTCGATAGCTGCTTCGTCGCCTGGAGAGAGATGGAGCAGCGAAATCAGATGGTTAGAAGGGTCCAAAAGCTGTGAGTGCTGGTTTCGGTACTGGCACCCACTCCTTAGCTAATAGCTGCTTCGTCGCCTGGGCTCGGTTTGAGAAAATGATTAGGACTGGGCAATGGGTTTTGCTGGGACTAAGCGATGGGTTTTGAGAACTCGTGATACAGTGGCGATGGAGGAACACCTCCAAGAAAATGGCAAGAAATCACCGATGATGAGGAGAAGGAGACGAAGATGAAGAAGAAGAAGAGAGAGAGAAGATAAGAAAGAAGAAGAGGGTTCAGAGGCTTTATTTTTCTAGGAAAAGAGAGAGCGTCTCCGGCATGGTACCGGTAGACCTGTTCATGGGCCGGGTGGTCCGACGGGCCGGCCCGGCCCCAGACGGGCTTGAACGTGGTTATGAGCCGGCGGGTTTAAATTCGGGCCAAAAAGCCCGGCCTGCAATAAATTCGAGTCAGGCTCGGGTTTTGTCAAAATAGCCCGGCCTGACCTAATATTAGACTTAAAGTGAGTAATGTGATTATGTCCATTTGAATAATTTTTTTGATTTAAGAATGTAAAACTTTGTTTTAAAATATAAAAGAAAGGGGAAAAAAACCATCTTATATGCCCATTGTTCATTTAAATAGGAAAAAAAAACTATCTGAATTTTTAATTCTAATTTGAATAGGAAAAATTGTTTTTTTTTATTAGGTCGGGTTTCGGGCTTGGGCTCGGGCTCGAGCTTCGGGCTTTTTATCAGGGCCGAACTTGGGCCCAAATTATAGGCCCGTTGGTCGGGCCGGGCTCGGGCTCGGACCTAGCATATTTCCCTTAATGACAAGTGAAAGCCTGACCCGAGCCCGACCCGGCCTGGCCCATGAACAAGTCTAGGTACTAGTGCCAGAGACGCTATTTCGAAGATGCCAGCGCTGGTGCCAGAGGGGACAATGAGATACTCCATTGGAGCCGATGTTGAAAGTTATAATAAGGGCAAGTTGGGTATTTTTGAAAGTTTAGCAGTCATGTAATACACATTTGAATGGTTTTTGACGGAATATTAACAATAAGGGAAGTATTAGTCAATTGTCAAAAACAGCAAGGATAGCATTAGTCAATTTTCAAACTGTAAGGGTACACTTAGTCAATTAGTTAAACCATAAGGGTAGTTTAAGAAATTTAGCCAAAAAAAAAACAAGTAAATATTTCAGATTTAACGAAAAATTAATGAGAAGTTAAAAAAATAAAACATTAGAAATATTCAAATATCAAAATGCAACCAAATATTCATCCAATTTTAGCAATTTTTTTGCATGATTTTTAACAAAAAAAACATTGGATTTCTCATATGAAATCAAAATAGTTTCGAATCAGACAAATAATCATACAAAAAAAAAACCAAAAAAAAACACCAAACATGGAGGGGAGAATTTGGGAGAACTAACCTCCTTGTCGCCCTAGACGGTGATATTGTCATCATTAAACTCTTCTAAATTGCAGATCTATAAGCACATCAAACAGGGGATTTCAAATTTAAAAGAATCCAAGAAAAATGGCTTAATATGAAGAAAAACTTCACAAAATGTTAGAAAATTGAAAAACGACAGCCCTTCAGCCATTTTTCCTCATCCAATTGTCGCCGATGGACTTATAACTGGGTGTGCCGCTACCTAGTTTGTTATGTTCGAATGAGAGGAGAGGGAGGTAAAAGCTTCACATGGGGGGTATTTTGGGAATTAAAAAATACCAGGGACTAATTCGTCCCATTCTATTGGAAGAAGTACTTCTCCAAGAAGTGTTGAAAAAAAAAACCAACTTTAAAAAGTCATTTTTTTTAAGAAGTACTTCTTCACCACTTTTTTATCAAACACATAAAAGCACTTAATAACCACTTAATGTGTGGTCCTACCTCTTAAAAGAAGTACTTATTAAAATAAGTACTTTTTAGAAGTGAAATCAAATAGGAGCTTAATCACCAAACATAGCCTAAATACTATTAATTAATAAATACCTCAATTTCTAAAAATTAAATGTATTTTTTTGCTATTTATAGCTTAATTTATAATTACTGTTCATTATTGTTAATTATGTTACTGTTCATTAATTATTGTTAAATTTATTTATGGTAACTAAATGTAATTTTTTTTTAAAATAGTGTAATTATTAATATTGTTTTTCAATAAATACTTTAATTATTCAAATACTGTATTTATTTAAAATAAAGTAATTTCTGGAAATAAATTAATTATTTGAAATAAGGTAATTATTAAACTACTGTATTTATTTAAAGTAAAGTAATTATTTAAATGTAATTATATGGAAATAAAGTAATTAAGTTATAATTACTGTTAAAATACCGTTAATTAATAAATACTGTCATTTCTAGAAATTAAATGTAGTTTTCTGCTATTTATACCTTAAATTATAATTACTGTTAAATGTAATTTTTTTTAAAAATAACATAATCATTAATACTGTTTTTCAATAAATACTGTAATTATTAAGCTACTGTATTTAATTGATAATTACTCTTAAATACTGTTAATTAATAAATACAATAATTTCTGGAAATTAAATGTAATTTTCTGCTATTTATAACTTAAATTATAATTACTATTAATTACTGTTTAAAAATAATTACTATTAATTAATTGATATTTTTAGTAAATACATTATTATTTAAAAATACTGCAATTATTTAAAATACGGTTAGTTAGTAGAATGATGAATTTAATTATTTAAACTAAATGTAGTTACTGTTAAATGAAATAAATTATAATTACTGTTAAATTAAATGTAATTTTTTGTTATTTATAGCTTAAATTATAGTTATTGTTAGTTAATTAAAATACTATATTTATTGACAATATGGTTAATTAATAAAATGTTGTATTTATTATTATTATTATTATGCAACCCGTGAACTACACGGATTGCTCTACCCTGTACTACACGGGTTGTGGATCCTACGCCCACGAATTGCATTGCCCGTGTAATACACGGATTGCTTTACAAAAACCCGCACTATTATTCGAACAGGATTTTCGAAAGCGGGTCGAGGACGACCTAATTAGATCGTCTTCTTCACCCGCACGGTAAAACGGGTCCTACGATAACCCGGTTCTGTTCTTTACCATTTTTTTCGCTTTTTTCGTTTTCTCCCATATTTTTGGCATCTAGTGAGTTGGTTTGGGTTCATCTGCAATAGGAAATGACAGAACCGACTTGATCGAAGTATAACCGTACCTGTTTATACGCGTTAAAAATCCAAGGAAGAAGGCGCAGTTGAACTGACTTGAACAAAGTGTTTCTTCTCTATTACCGAATGCGTAGTTGAAAATCTAAGGAAGAAGTCAAAGCTAAAAATGAAAAACCAACACAAAAAAATTTAAAACTTATCTCATAAATGGAAAAAAATACCAACGTTCTGATAAATGGAAAACCGATGCAGAAAAAAAAAAAACTAACCCTGAAACTTATCTCCAACGTTCTCAGATTACCGATCCGTAAACCTATCCAAAACTTATCTCCAATGTTTTCAGATTATTGAACAACGAAGGCATTGCAAACTCATTCACAAACTACCGAAGAAGCTGGAAAGACATTCAAAATACATATTCTTGATAGTGGGAGATGCATCGGAATGGCAAATGTCTCATGCAAAAACTTTTATTGCAAACTCATTTGATTGGTTTGGATGTTATTACGTGGATTTAGAAAAACGAAATAAAAAAAAAAAAAAAAACATAAAATTATAATGGTCTTTCCTATAAGGAGAGACGTGCCAGCTTGACACATTGCCTTTTAGAATATCTTTTTCGAGAGATTGCAAATGTGCCAAATCTTCTCTTCAATTCAATGGTTGTAAGAATAGAATTATTCTTTCTTTCAATGCCTGCAAATCTGCAAAATCTTCCACTTCGATTACAACAAAATGATTATAAGGCTGAGTTTAGAAGGAATACAAATGCAAATATGTAGAATGCAAAACCATATATTTTGTATACATTTACGCTGTACATATTTGCATTTTGTACTGCTTCCAAACTGAGCCTAAGGATTTGATTTTAATGCAGTAAAACAATTTCAGTTTTGCAAGAATGCAAGAACCTGTCTTAATTCGTAAGAATTCATTGAAGAAGATATTGAAAAAGATATATTTGGCATTCAAAATTTAAAATAGGGGTATTCTTAATCCAATGAAAAAAAAATCGGTTTTACAATAATGCAAAATAGCTCATGTATGAAGGCATGAAGCCTGTCTTCTTTCTTCTTAATAATGCATTGAAAAAGATATTGGAAAAAGACATCTTTACCCTTTATGTCATTGCCGTTGAAAGTTTGAAATTAGGAGTAAGCCACTCTGCCTTCATTCATTCATTCGTTCTTTTATAAATAATAATATAGATATAAATATAAATATAGATTTTGCTCGCACGGGTCCACGGGTCCGTTCTAAGTAGTAACTAAAGGATAAGTTGTTGCAAATTTGCAATTCGATTTCGAATATTACGGAAAGGAGGATCTTTTACGATAGTCATCGGAGTGTCAGACTCCTCCGCTATTAGGGAAAGGAGGGTCTTTTACGATTGTCATCGGAGTGTCAGAATTACGGAAAGTAGGGGGCTTTTAAATTGTCGTCGGAGTGTGAGACTCCTCCGCTATTACGTATAAAACAATTCCTGTAACAAAAGAAACATATAGAAGATCATATTGCTGTAGGAATTTATTTCTTTGATCTTCTTGCAACGTTAATGTCGAGGGTCCAAAGAATGTCGTCGGCGATTTGTACAACGCATTTCAAGTTCGAATCCGAGGTTAGTTAATGCATGCATATTCTTCTGTTAAGTTTGATACTTTGTATTGGTGTGATATAAGTGTTGCTTTGCTGTATCTCATTTTTCTTTCTCCTTTTCTTTTACTGTCATCCATACAGAGATATTACTTATTGAAAGGATATCAAAACATTTATGGAGCTTCGGCAACCATATTTTTACGGGTAATCATCATGTATATGTTTTATTGTCTGTGTTACTTCTGACTATGTGGACGTGGTTGTTTTCATCTTCTTGGATCTTTATTAACTTCATATGATGATTGCAGGTGGTTTAATAGGTAGTCCAGTTTCCAAGCAAATACGGTTAATAATGTCATCATCATCCAAGCCTTATCCCAACTATATGGGGTCGGCTAAAGTACGGTTAGTTAAGTATGATGATTAATTCATCTCTCATTCCATTTTTTATTGAAGATTGAAAATATTTATGATAAAATTATTTTTTAGAAATAAAGTTTTTGTGGTATACAGGACAGCTGCAGTCCTTCAAACGGTGAAATGCACTCAAATGCGGACTAGGTCACCTTCTTCAAACGAGGGTGTGAAGTTCACATTCATTCTTAGTGATATTTGAAATTTCCTGTATTTTTCTTGTAACTAGTCATGGCCTATACCCTCTATATGCATTGTTCTTGTTATTTTCAGGGTTTTACAGGAGAGTTCTTCCATCTCCCCCTGCAATTGAGTTTGATTCAATTCAAGGGAAGGTGAATACATTGATCTCTTGCACTTCTTTGTTTTTTCCTTGTCAGATTTGTCCTGGTTTATGACACTATTTTCTTTAAGAGATGAAAAAAGTATGACATGCAAAGAATAATGATAAAATAATTATGTATTGAAAAGGCTTTAATGTGATTATATACTTGTGATGTAATTTTCCTTCTACTACTAATCGAATTGTGTTGCTTTTCAAAAAGGAGTAAAAAGGAATCAGATGTTTATTGATGTAGGTTTAACTTTTTTCTGATAAGTTTGATGTAGGTTTAACTTTTTGGGGATTTGTGTGTTCAAACATTGATTCGTTGGTTTGTGATCATGTATTGGGAACTCAGGTTTTGTTTTTTCGGTAGAGATTTAGCAGTGTTGCATGGGCTCTCCTAAGTGGATGATGTTTTGTGTTGGCCTCATGTCCGAGTCTGACAAACTACAAATTCTTGAAGGCACTTTTACATAACATTTCTTTTTTATCTCCTAGCTTTTTTGACGAACAATTAATCTACAAGATGAATCCATCCTTTTTATCAAACATCACTTAGTAACAAAGGCAGCATTTTTTGTTGGTATATAATGTTAGAATTATAAAATATGAATTGACCATAGCATTTGGTGTAACCGTTTTTGGTCACGTACTATTTTTTGGGATGTGTAAAATTTTTTGGCTAAGTACCTCGTGTTTGACCTGGTGGTGACGTGCCTTGGTGATGAGCTACTTGGTGGCGAACTTCCCGGGGGAGAACTGCCT
>NW_010729120.1:2138647-2151926 GCF_000365185.1 Nelumbo nucifera | reverse complement strand
CAGGTCGCGCGCAAGCCGCGCCAGGTCGCGCCAGGCCAGCCAGACCGGTGCCCAGGGGGACCAACTTGGTAAGTTGTTGCCTGGGGGCTTGCCTAGTTGTCACGAGGTGCCACGTATCGCAACTTCACTGGAGGGCCAAATCTGCCCTCATCAGCATTCAAACATAATAACCTCATAAGGTACCTTCTTTTACTCATAGTCAACCACATTTGACTTCGGATATTGCAGCAACTCTTTGCTGAAGCTTTTCAAGAAGGACACATGGAAGGATACTTCAAGTTGAGCCCTTTCTATCAAACACAATCTGAACCTGCATATTGTGGACTTGCCAGCTTGTCCATGGTCTTGAATGCCCTCGGAATTGATCCTGGAAGAAAATGGAAAGGTAAGTTTAGTTTTTAAACCTATTAAATTGTATTAATGTTGATTGTTTTAAGTGTCTCTCAATGCAACAAGCAAGGTTTAAGGTTCCTGAGAATAACAGCCAACCAGAAGGGGAATTATAACATTTATATCCCCTTTGAGTAGATGAATATTCAAGAAAGACACACTAGATTTAGGATCAATTTTGACTTTGTGATGCAGCACAGTGAAAACCCAAGTATGTAACTTGAGCATGGTTGGATATGTAACTAGGATTTTGGGAGAGTAGAGGGATGAGCCACACAACTTTAATTCCAGATTGGAGTCACATCTCTAAGAAAATAATGGAGTCTCACCACCAAATTTTTCTCTTTTTTTGTTTTTTTTGATAAATGATCTCACCACCAAGTTACAAAGTGCTGAATTGATTCATTTCTGAAAATAGATTAGTACATTCCTTTATATAGGCAAGCCTTCTTGTTAGTGAGGGAAACTAGCATTAAAACTTAATTACTACTTTCTAACTAATTCTCCTAGAAATTGTAGCTTTAATTCTCCATACATTTCTTAGGTGATCATCAATTTTTTACTCATTCACTTTCAACTGACATATTCAATTTGGATCCATTTCCTTCAGTTGCTTAGAAGTTTTTGGATCCTCTCCAATGGGTTTCTATTATTTTCTGTTCTTTTGTTCCATAGAAAAGATCATTGGGAGCTTCTTCTTCTAAAGTAGGGGCTCCGCCCCTGCTTCTTTCCTCCTCCTCCTCCTCTTCTTTCTAGAACAAAAAACAAAGGTCTGTTTCTTTTTCTCGAAGAAAGATAGGGGTTTTGCCCTTTTGTTATTTTTATTTCAATTGCAAAAATAGGGGTTCATCCTCTTTTTATTTTATTTTTCTTTTAGACATTAAGTGACACCTAGGCGACAAGGTGACTAAACGCTCCCCTGAACCTAGGCGTCTTGAAAACTATGGAAGGGGGTAGATTCAAAGAATGTGGATCTTTGGACACATACATTTTTCCAGAGCAAGGGCATAACAGTGGCATCTTTTTTGGATTGAAGAATATCCCAAGAAGACACTTGATAGCAAGTATGCCTAGTCGCAAAGGAACTAGCAATTTGTGAGTTCAATATGAGAGAGGTGGTTGGAGGTTCTTAATAGAAGTTTGGTCGGTCATTTCGTTAATGCTGAACCAGATGTGGAAGACGTTTGGACTTGGGCAGCCATTGAATGGAAACCGAGAAGTCACTTCCAAGTGAGAAGACTTGATGTGGGTTTCTTCCTTTTTTCCTTTAGCTATGAAGTTAAAGCTCTTGACGTTCTTAATCATGACGAATAAAAGCGTTATTACCTAGATTTAAGGTTGGGGAGATGGAACCCTCTTGTTGGGGCTTTGAGAAATCAGGGGCTGTCAAGTTTCATTTTGATAAATGTATATGGCATTCCACTACATGCCTGGAGTTTTCAAACATTCAAGGTAGTTGGAGACGCTTGTGGAAGTTTTAGGTTCGATCATTTAAGGACCATCGACTAGAAGGAACGTCGCCTATGCTCCTATCCTTGTTGAGGTGGAGAAAATCCATCTTGTTCCAACCTCTTTGTTGCTCCATTTCGGAGAACTGTATGATGTTAGAGTGGTGGTGGAAGGGTCCTACCCTGGGAGTTGGTTAGCCAATTTGGATTGGTGGAGGGAGGAGTGGAGCGCTCCTCTTTCGACTGGCTCAAAGTTACAAAAGTCGAACGGGCTCCAAGCTGAGGTCGAGCCAGAGGTTGATGGAGAGGGCACTTCGGGAATAAACCAAACTAATTGATAAAAGTGGGTTCGATGAGTTGGGGCTGATCAACTTTCGAGATCTTGGGAAGGTGAAGAGAGGCGAATCAGGGGAGTTTTTGAAAGAGGTCTTGAGTCTTGAGTGGTGGGGCCCACTTGAGGTTGAGAGAAGTAAACAAGGGAGGCCCTTTTGATTCAGCCTTTAATGTTGAAGGGGGCAGGGCTGAAATAGGACACCTGGTAGTAGTCCAAGAGCAAAAAGAGTTAGGGTCTAACAAAGGTAGTAATCATTAATCAGGTATACTCGATGTTGATTGAGGAGTGGCCCATCGTTTCCTCTAGGGCCCATTTTCGAAAGCCCAAAAATCAACCTGGATTATTGGGTTTAAAATGCAATAGAAGGAGCTTTTTCCCTTTTAAATGGTCAGAAGGTTCCATGTGGAGGAGTCTGAACAAAATCTCCTCAAACAAATTCAAAAGAAGAACTGGAGATCGATGGGAGTTGGTGAACTTCAAATACGGGAAAGGGTAAGTAGACACTTTGGTGAAAATATCGATGAGAAGCACAGAAACCAATGCTGCCTGGATCTCCAACGTAAAAGAGAACACTTTGGTAGGTTGCGATCAATCTGTGGAGGGAGATGAAGCTTCGATACAGAAGGAAGATGATGCCTCTATGTTGTTGGACTTTGATCAGACGAAGAAAGCCTTGACCAGGAGGGAGTTTATGGAGTAACGATGGAGGAGTTATTAGTGGTTCACTACTCCAGGCTGAACAAAACAACTCTGATAGATGGCTATATGAGGAAGTGAAGGTTGGAAGATTAGGTGAGGATCTAGGACGAATAAGGGTGACAGAGAATGCGACAATTAACTCAGTTGAAGAGAGTCACAAGAAACCACGTGGGGCTAGGAATTCACACATTGTTCATGTAACCAAGGTCTTCTCTCATTTGAAGTTGGGTTTGTTGGGGGTAGGACCTACAAAAAATTACAAAAAGTACTACGAAAGAGAAGGAAGGCATTGGTAGCTCCATGCCCGGAAGAGGATGGTAATACGAACACGAGGTTTCTTATAATTTCGATCTCTCAGGCTGGAATAGTCCATCACGAAAAAGAAATTGATTCTGCTGACAATGCTGAAGTAAGTGATCACGTTTGAAGCCTAGAAAAGGAGGAGAGGTTCAAAAGAGTCCCTAACTCCCCATCGAGGAAGTTGTGGAGAGAGAAGTCGAAATAGGTAAAAGTTCTGTTCTATGCTTTGGGTGGGGGGGGGCGAGGAATTTGCCAAGAGGGCCTTTGAGGAGTTTGAGAGAAAGAGGACAAAAGAGAGGCTGAAGAAATTGGAAGCTAGAGAAAGAGGAGGCAAGTGGGATGAAGAAGATGATGGGCAAGAGGAAAGTTTTGAGGAAGAGGATTAGGAAGCCTTGGCGTTTGGGCTTTGCTTCAGGGCCATTCGATTAGGAGCAGGGTGTAGGTGGTCATCTTGGAGCCTTTTTTTCTTTGTTTTGAATATTTTTGGTATGTCATTGTCTTTGGGTGTTTTTGTCTTTTAGTGTTTGTTTTTTCTCTTGGGTGATTTCTTGTCACCTTTCTCTCTATATTCTCTTTTTATTTTAATGAATTTTCTTTGATCCTTAAAAAAAGACATACTTGATAGATTTTGGATCAAATTTCAACCTAGAAGGACTTGTGTCATGGACGAAGTAGACACACCCAAAGAAAGAAGCTAATGAGGAGACCGGAGATGAAAGGTCTATGAGGGAAGCTTGTTAATACCCTAAAACCGAGTTGGGACATCCATCTGGAATAACAATCCCCTGGCAACTTCAACCATATGTTTGTTTTTCCTCTCTAATACCCCATTTTGTTGGGGGGGGGGTATGAGGACAGGAACTCTGGCGAATTGCTCCTTTCTCTTCAAGGAATGTTTGTAAGTGCTTCTCAAAATATTCCTTGGCATTGTCAAATATGATAATTTTAATCTTCTTTTTCAAACTGTGTTTCATTGTCAAATGTGAGGGGATTAGGGGGATTGGGGGGAGTTAGGAAAAGGCCATTAATAAAGGATGTGTTGATTTAAGAGTCTAAATTGATGGAGTTTGATAATAGATGGGCTAGATCTATATGGAAGCCAAGGAGCATTAAATGGTTTGTTTGCCCTTCTTGGGGAAGGTTAGGAGGATTGGTGACATTGTGGAAAGAAGAGGTTATGGAGGGAGTGCAGGAGTTGATTGGAAAGTACACTATCTCCTTGAAATTCAGACACAGGGTGGATAATTTTGAGTGAGTACTAACCATTGTATATGGCCTAACGGGTTATAGACAAAGAAGTGAATTGTAGGAGGAGTTGGGAGATATTAGAGGACTCTAGGAAGGCCCATGGTGTTTAGGAGGAGATTTTAATGTCATCAAATTCTTGGAAGAGACCAATAGTGCTAGGAGAGGTAGTACGACCAACATGAGAAATTTTAATAGCCTCATTAACAGTTTTGAGTTAAAAGAGGTGCCTTTGATGCATGGTGTGTTCACTTGGTCTAATCTTCAGGAGGACCCTATATACTCTAAATTGGATAGGTATTTGTTGAAAATAGATTGGGAGGAGCATTGGCAGGTTGTCATTTCTAGAGAATGTAATCTTAGGAGCTGTACTCGAAGTAGCAAAGAAGAGAAGAGAACCTCTGAAATGCAGTGAATGTCGAACTGTACTTGCCAGTCGACCATGCTATTATTTATATATGAATATAGTACAAGGTACAAGAAATTACTKGGATGCCCYTGATTAGTGATGGGACAYCCARATGACTTAAATCATTAAACAGGATTAGGCCCATTAACACAGGCCCAATTACAAGATAAGTTAAACATAAGAATGGGCTAATAAGAACTCTTATCAGCCGAACATCACTCTAACATTCTAACAGAGAACTGCCTAGGTTTACTTCAGATCATTGGCCCATTATTTTAGTGAAGGAGGATCTTGGTACTAGAGGGCCTACACCTTTCAGATTTGAGAACATGTGGTTGTCTCACCCAGGGTTTGTTGAGTAACTTGAGTTTATTGAAAGTTGGTGGAGTGAATACAGTACAAGGGCTAATTGGGAGGGTATGAAATTTCATTGGAAGTTGAAGTAGCTAAAAAGGAGGATCAAGGACTGGAACACATTACAGTTTAGAAGGATTGAAGAGAGGAAACGGGCAATGATCAATCAAATTGAAGAGTTAGATGCCAAAGAAAAGGGGAGTAATTTTGGAGAAAGGGAAAAGCAAGAAAGACGGAACCTCAAGAAACAACTAGAAGGCATCTTGTACAAAGAGGAAGTTAGTTGGAGGCAGAAATCTAGGCATAAGTGGGTGAAAGAAGGTGATAGGAATACTAATTTATTTCATGCAATGGCTAATAGCAGAAGGAGGAAAAGTTTGATTCATAAACTGGTGGTTGATGGGGTGTTTGTTACTCAGCCGGATGAGATTGCTAGGGCTTTTGCGGAGCACTTCAAGTCGATTTATAGAAGGCCCTTAAATTAGAGAATTTGGGTAGAAGGGTTGGATTGGCCGAAATTGTCCGAGGAGAAGAAGGCTATAAAGGAAATTTGAATTGGAGGAAATTAGGGAAGCAACATTTTCGATGGATAGATGTAAAGCACCGGGACCTAATGGATTCACCATGGCTTTTTACCAGTACTGTTGGGAGATTCTAAAATAGGTTATTATTAAAGTTTTCAAAGATTTTTTCTAGAAGGGGGTAATAAATCTGGGACTGAACTCAACCTTTATTGCTTTGGTTCCAAAGAAAGTGGGTGCAAGTCAATCGAGTGAGTTTAGGCCCATCAGCTTGGTGAATAGTCTATATAAGATAATTGCTAAGGTCCTGTCCAGAAGAATTAGAGAGAGGATGGCTGGGATGCAGGGACTTCGGCAAGTTTGCCTGTGTATTATTTATCAATCTTTAGAATCTCGGTGAAGATATGTAGAATTTTGGAAAAGTTGATGAGAGATTTTTTGTGGGAACTAGGGGAGGAAAAGAAGGATCATAGGGTAAATTAGGAATTGCTCTCTAAAAGTAGGGCTGATGGAGGGTTGGGTTTAGGTAATATTTGAAAGAAAAATGAAACTTTGTTGGGAAAATGGCTGTGGAGGTTGGAAGGTGAAAGGGAAAAGTTGTGGACTAAAGTAATCTTGAGTATTCTTGGTTAGGTAGAGGATGGCTGGGATGCAGGGACTTCGGCAAGATCAATTGTTGCCTCTCCTTGGAAATCCATATATGCAGTTCTACCCTCTTTTTTGCAACACATCAGGTATGACCTTTGCTCTGGGAATAGGGTCAAATTTTGGGAAGAGATTTGGGTGGGTGAGTTATCATTGAAAGAACAATTTCCTTCCCTTTTTTCACTTTCTTGGTATAAAGGCATGGTTGTATCTAGGTTTCTGGTTCCTTCTCAGTCCAATTTTGGATTTGATTGAGATTTGGGGCTTAGGAAAGGCTTAAGGGATTCAGAAACTGAAAGTGTGCTGAATTTGATTCAAACCTTAAATAAGGTGGGGTGAGCCCTTTTCGGTTAAGGAAGTTTGGGGTGAGCGCTGATTCCTCCAAGGATTGGAGCTTTCTGTTGGGAAGCTATCTTGGGAAGATGTAACACATGTGACTTACTCCAAAGGAAAAGGCCTTATTGGTGCTTGTCTTCGAGTTGATGCATTCTATGTAAGGCCAATGGTGAATGCTCCTACCACTCGTTAATTTCTTGCCCTTTTACTTCTATTTGGGAATGGTTTCTTTCTCTTTTTGGTTGTAGGTGGACCCCCCATCAAACATCCAAAATCTTTTTAGCTCCTCATTCTTTAGATGGCCTAAAAGAAGGGGAAGGATTATGTGGAGATGTGTGAGGGCTGCTACATGATGGACTTTCATGGGAGGAAAGGACTTCCAGAATTTTCTCCGAAAAGGAAAGAAGCAAAGAAGGAATTATTGAAGCCATAACAGTTAGGGTGATTGGCTAAAATCTGTTAAACTTTTTGATGATGTGTATACTGATATGTTGTTGAATAGCTGGGTGGAAGTGGCTAATTCTGCTTGGGCTTGGCCTATGGTTTCTCCTGTGTGGTTAGCACCTAACAATGGCTATATAAAGCTAAATTTTGATGGAAGTAGTGAAGGTAACCTAGGCCCTTCAGGTGTAGGAGGTGTCTTCAGAGATGAGGAGGGGAAAGTATTGGCATTGTATTAAGTCTCCATTGGGGTTGGGGATTCTCTGAGAGCTGAGATCTATGCTGTATTGGAAGGTATTAGAAAGAGCAAGGAACTGAATATACAAAAATTAATTATTGAAGGGGACTCAAAGTTGGTGTTGAGCTGGATGCAGAGGGGAAGTGGCCTTTGGAAGTTCACTAATGAAAGAAAGGAAATCAAATGGCTAACTAGGGGATGGAAATACAACTTCAGTGGGTGAAAAGAACAGCAAATGCCTTTGCAGATGCTTTGGAAAAGCAGGGTGTGGGAAGGGTTCATTTGTACTGGGCTGTATTGTGAGCTTGTTGTTGCTTTCTTGGGAGTGTTAAGCCTTTTTAATTCTCTCTGATTGTTGTACTATTGTTTTTATATATTAATATAATGAAATTCTGTTATTGATAAAAAAAATCCAAGAAAAAAATAAAGCAGCTTCAATCCTCCATGAAAGCTATATCAAAATTCCCTAAAAACGAGGTGCATGAACGGGCATCAGGAACACATGGGCGCTGCTGACTGTATGAGCTTCTGACATCAACTAGTAGCATGTTGATGTCAACAGGTTTGCCTGTGAGTGACGACCAACGGCTGATGCTCTCCTTGATCTTACGATGCTCTGATACCAAGTTAAAGTATTCAGAAATAAGAAAAAGAAAAGAAGAGGAAGAAGTGGTTTTGTCGAGAGTCTGTGGTGTGTTAGTGGTCACACCCTGTAATCCTTTCACTTAACATATTGAAGAAAATTACAAAGGGGGCCCTTGAATAGGTGCCTAAATACAAAAGAACGTGAAAGGACATAACTACCCTGACACTCTCAACAAGAAACACATAAGAGTGGACAATTGTTTTATATTTTAACTTTTTAAATAATTACAATTATTTATATTTATATACTACATTTAATATTTTTTGCAATACAATAATAATAATAATAATAATAATAATAATAATAATAATAATAATAGTAATAATAATAATAGTTAATTTCAGCTGGAGTCGTTCATCAAACCGATGAAACCGACCAAATCAACCAACCTGACCCAACTCGACCCAAGTTGGATAGTTTTCTAGTATTTCCGCTCGGCTTTGGTTCAACAATTTCTAAAGCCAATCAGGTTGGGTCAATTTCAGTTATAGCATGAGATGAAGTCTGTATATGTAACATGTACAATACTGTGTAGTTACATTGCAAGGGACTAGGGGGTGCAACTTGGGCAAGCCCAACCTGACCTTGAACTGACCCAATCTGCATTTTTGCATAGATTGAGCTTCTATTTTCAGTCCTTGGGTTGGGCTTGAGCCAAAAACCCTAGCTTTTCTACTTATGGTGTTGGGCTTGGCACTAGCCTCTAGGTAGCTTTAGCTCAACTTAAACCCAATTTGACCTTATACTAATACAGGTCTAAACCAATTATAAAAAATCAACTTTTTAGTTACTTTACCTAACTTGAAACTAACATGATTATTAATAAAATAACAAAAAGAAGTAAAATCTTAGTTTCAAAATTAAATCTTATAATGTGATATCCATTTAAATTTCATTTAACAAATAAGATGATACTACAAATTTGTTGATAAAATTAAAAATTAACAAAATTATTAGTTTTAAACTTAGTTATTATTAATTTATAATCCCCTAATCCATTAGGAATGTCACAATTCTCCTTCTTGGGGTGCAAGTTGTGTGAGTTGGGTAAGGTTAATGGTCAACCCAAGCCCAACCTAAGTCTCAAACCTCGAGTTCAGGTTTGGCCCAACTCAAGGTTATGCCCGAGTTTACCAACCCAACCCTAACCTAAACTTAACCCAACATCTCGAGCTGGGCTTGGGCTTGGACGTGTTTAGCTTTTGTAGCCCAATTTTCAGGTAGAATAGATTGGTCATATGTAGATATTTGTATCATAAAATGTTGGACGGGCTCAAATTGAGTAGGGTCGGGCTTGGGCTACTCGATACCTCAATCCAACCCCAACCTAAGTTTAGGTTAGGCCTGAGTTTTTTGGCCCCAGCCTAGCTTGAAGTTTGAAAACTCAAGAGTCAAGCCCAACCTATGCAAAAGCTTCGATTAAGCCGGATCAGGCTTGGGTTAGGCCCATCCAAGTTGCACCCCCATCTCCTTTTGCCTCAAATTCTTTTAACAAAGCCTGTGCATCGCATGGGTCCCCACTAATTATATAATAATTTGGACATCTAAGACAAGTTTCATGTAGGCCACACTAGACGGAATTTGTCTCTTTCATATGATAAATGATAAGAATGATACTTTAAGGCTCCTAAAGGTTACCTGAAGTTAAATTTTCATGGAAGTAGTGAAGACAACCTAGGCCCCTCTAGAATAGGACAGGTGTTGAGAGATGTTCATGTCATTGCTTTGTTCTCAGGTCTAGTAGGAATTGGTGATTTTTTTAGAGCTGCAGTGGTTGTGGCACTGCAAGGTTTTCAATTGTAACTGGGAACTTTTTTGTAATATTGGGGGAGGTAGCATCTCATGCCTCCCCAAGGGTTACTTGTATTGTCGATTTTAAATGATTAATAAAGCTCATTTTCACTTATAGAAAAAGATAATTTAAGGCCCCTGTTTCTCAATGTTAAAGTAATTTGTGAAACAACATAATTGACTTTTGGCATCACATTCCTAATAATGCTTCACTTTTTAATCATTTGTGGGATGCATCATTTTTCTCTTGGTATTTCCTTCCAGGTCCTTGGAGATGGTTTGATGAATGTATGCTAGATTGCTGTGAATCTTTGGAAAAGATTAAATCTGAGGGCATTTGTCTTGGAAAACTTGCATGTTTGGCTCATTTTAATGGAGCAAAAGTTGAAGCTTTCAGGACTAACCAAAGCACTATAACTGATTTCCTTAAATATGTCATGACATGTACTTCTTCTGAAGATTGTCTTGTGATTACTACATTTTATAGACCACATCTCAAGCAGGTAATAACCTTTTCTAATTTGGAAAATCAATTGCTTTATAAATTCTGTTTAGTTCTTAACATTATCTTTTTACGTGGGGATAATCTCTGGGTATGTAGAAAGGCAATTTTCTTTTTTTTTAAGTATCCAGATGGACAACTATGGATAGGGCATGACTTTTCAAGCCACTATCTAGGCTTTTTAGGTGACTTGTGTAGTTCTCATTTATATACTAATTAAATGTATGACAATGTCAAAACGACTTCTTGGAGTATTCAATGTTTAAGGCATATGGGGAATGTGATTATTTTGGGAAGAAAAATTGTATTCAGGGACTTGAATGTAATATCAGCTACAATGAGGGGTTCTTATAATTATAGATGTTTTAATATTATATAAAGTCTCTAATTAGAAGAGACAGAATTGGTATGTAGTATTGCTAAACCAATGATCTCTATTCTCATCTCTTTTCTTCTATCTTCTCTTCTCTCTTATCTCTTATTATTCATGACAAGGTGATACTTGAAGAAGAAGAAGAATCTAACAATGATAAAGGTATTGATAGGGATCAGATCTATAAATCAACTTTAAATTTGTTAGTTAAATTCCTTGTGTGAAAATTAATCTTTTCTTCATTTCTTATTCATTGTTCTTGGTCAACCTTTATTTAGTACTTTTTTGGCGTATGGAGTATTAGTATTAATAGATTTATATGATTCTGTCATGGTTTTAAAAGACGTTTAGGTGTGTCGTTAAGGCACACAACCCACAAGGCAAGGCAGAGCTAAAACACCTAGCTTCAGGTGCCTTACCCCTCTGCTAAGAGGCTACTACTTCTATTTTTGAGAGTCATGCACCTCATTGCTTTGTGCCTCAAATTGGTGAGGGGTAAGCCTCATATAAAAAGTATTAAAACTGAAAAAAAGGAAAAATATTATAAATTAATTATAATACTTATTAAAATTTAAGAAAATTGATTGTTTAATCTATAAATAAAACAAAACAATTTAAACTAAAAAATTTCCCATAATACTTATTTTAACTAAAAATTATCTAATTTATTTTTCTCTTACTAAATGTACATGTTAGAATAGGGTTTCTAAATTCTAACAGACCCCCTGGCTGGTTTTAATTTAATTCTTCATCATTTATAAATTTGATTATATTGAAAAAACAATTTAAACTAACAAGAAGGTATTGGTAGAAGAGGTTAATGAGAGTTGAAATAAAAACTCCTTCAAATCCTGAAAATCAAAAGGATCAAATAATGGTCAGCTTGTTCATGGTCTCTTTGTAGTAGGTCCGTGTAATAAATTAAGGAGGATGAATTAAAGGAAGAGGGTGAAGGTAAAACCATAAAAGTCAGTAACAACATGGGGGTTGATGGAGAATTCGCCTCTAAGCAGGATAATGAATTGTTGAAGATGGGGGATGGGATTCCACATTACTTCTCGAACACATTACAGTCAAGGTTTCAGATTCAGAACCTGTAGGATAAGAATTTGAACAAGAGGAACAAGGTTCAGAGAAGCAAGAAAGTGGTGATGATTAAATCCTTGATCAAGTGAGATCAAGAAGAAGATAATTGATTTGGAAGAAATAGGTTTGCAACTTGGGCGGGCTCTGGTTGGGATCTTGTCAAAATTTGAATGGGCCCTTTCTGAATGTCCGATCCTGAAGTAATGTAAAATGATAAGTTGGGCCAGCCTGAGTTGTACTCTTAGGATGAAGTCATTGATGAGGAAGTTCAAGTAAGTAAAATTTTGTGTCTTCTTTTTCTGGTTAAGGAAGATTTCGCAAGGAAAATCTTATGATCTCGTGGACCAGGAGTTTTTTTAATCAATATCTTGAGTAGCTGTGGGTTTGGAGAGCTTTGGTGCAAATGGATAAGAGGTTGTTTGCAGTCTACTCATTATTCAATTCTTGTCGATGGGTTGGTGGTGGATTTCTTTGAAGGAATTAGAGGGGCCTTAGACAAGGTGATCCATTGTCTCCTTTCTTTTTTACCCTGGTAGCCAAGGTGCTTAGCAAGTTGGTCACTAGAGCTAATAACATGCAGCTGTTCAAGGGTTCGTCAGTTGGTGGGAATAGATTTCAAGTAACTCACTTACAATTTGCAGATGATATTCTAGTTTTCTGTGAAGGGATGGTCAGATTGGAGTGAATTTGAAGCTGGTAGTGAATCTATTTGAGAGGGCCTCCAATCTGAGGATTAACTGGAATAAAAGTATTTTAGTTGGAGCCAATGTGCATGAAGATTTGTTGGGGGAGATGGCAACTTTTTTAGGCTGTGAGAAAGGCAATTAGCTGATCAAGTCCTTAGGGCTCCCACTTGGTGATAACCCCAGATCATTAAACTTTTGGAACCTAGTGGTGGAAAGGTTTGAGAAGAGGCTTGTAGGATGGAAGAGAAATTATATTTCTTTAGGAGGGAGGATAACTCTGATCATGTCTACTTTAGCGAACCTTCCTATCTATTTTATGTCAGTTTTTAGGATGCCTCACGTTATTGTGAGAAAGTTGGAAAAATTCCTGAGAGGTATTTTGTGGGAACCTGGGGAAGGAAAGAAAGATCACATGATCAGGTGGGAAAAGGTGTCAAAGTCAAAGGCAGAAGGAGGGTTGGGGATTGGGAACATTAGATTGAAAAATCAGGCTTTATTGAGTAAATGGCTTTGGAGCTTCCGAAGGAGAATGATAGACTTTGGCACAAAGTGGTAGCAAGCATTCTGTTGGGACCCAAACACACCCTCCGAACCCAACTATAGGAGTGGAGCAGGCCACCACCAAACAGCATTTCACTAGAAGACAGAGAGGCTAGCATGACACGCGGCAGGCCTCCCAGAGTTAGTTACACTGCCACCAGAAAATATTCTCTCCATGATTGCATACATGTAGGCCAGCTATATAAGGCCCTGTTCATGTAATAAGTGGCGTGAATGAATATCCCTTTCATCTCTCTCTCAGTCATTTTCTTCCTACCTTTCCCCTCTCTTCCCC
>NW_010729120.1:2115871-2138613 GCF_000365185.1 Nelumbo nucifera | reverse complement strand
CCCCCCCATCTTCTGTTTCAGGAGGTTAAGCCACCCTCGAAAGGGCTTCTGAGGTGAGCGGTAACTCATCACATTCATGGGCTGTCAAACAATGGATGGGATGCTGGTTGTCTTCATAGAACTTCCTTGGTGTTTCCTTGGAAAGCCATCCATGACTGTCTTCCTGCCTTCCTCAATCACATCAGGTATGATTTGGTCTCAGGTCAAAAGATCAGGTTTTGGGAGGATATTTGGGTCGGGGAAACCCCTTTATTGGAGGTCTTCCCTTCTCTTTTTTGATATTTCCTCTTTTAAAGGCAGGCCGGTTTCCTTTGTTCATCCCCATCTTCTTCTGATCTTAACTGGAATTTGGATTTTATTAGAAATTTAAGAGAGTCTGAAGTTCCCCTTGTGTCTGATCTGCTCTCCTTGTTGAATTCTGTGGTTCTTGGGGATGGGGGTGTGGATGATAGGGTCTGGAACCTTAACTCAATTGGGGCTTTCACTTGTAAATCCTTTTTCACTTCCCTTGTTGCTTCCTCTCCCCCCCTTCCCCATTTTTCTCCCTGAAGAAAATTTGGTGTCCTCCCATTCCTCCTAGAGTGAGTGCTTTTTGTTGGGTAGTGTTTCATGGTTGCATTAGTACTTGTGATAAGCTTCAAAGAAAAAGGCCAAACTGGTGTTTGTCCCCCAACTGGTGCAGCTTGTGCAAGGTTAATGGTGAGACTTCTCTTCATCTTTTAATCTCATGTCCTTTTGTTGGCTTTATCTGGGAACAGTTTGCCTCACTTTTTGGCTGCAGGTGGCTCTCTCCTGTTAGCTTGGAAGGGCTGTTTTCTCCTTCTGTTTGCAGGTGCGCTACTAAAAGAGGTAGACTGATGTGGAAATGTACAAGGACAACAATTGTTTGGAGTCTGGGAAGAGAGAAACTCTAGAATTTTCGGGGAAAAGGAAAGAACTAAGGAAGCTTTGGTTGAGGCCAATAACCCTTTGAGTGGCTCATTGGGTTAAGACCTTGAGCTTGTTCTCAGAATTTCAGGTTGATGACTTCTTTTGGTCATGGGGGATTATAGTTGCTTCTTATAGAAGACAAGTGGTATCAGTGGTCTGGTCTCCTCCGTCCCATGGCTGGTTTGAATTGAACTTTGACGGGAGTAGTGTGAGTAATCCAGGCCCTGCAGGCATTGGAGGAACTATAAGGGATGAGGAAGGCAATATTTGTGCCTTATTCTCAGGTCCAGCTGGGCATTCTGATGTGGCTTCTGGCTTCTGCAGAATTCTTAGATGCTGTTTTTGGGCTTGAGAAGGCCAAGGAACTGGGCCTGGGAAGGCTAATTATTAAAGGTGATTCCAGAACAGTTGTGGACTGGTTAAGAAAAGGGGAAGGAGTCTCTTGGCACCTAAAGAATGGCCTTAGGAAATTCAAAAGGCTCTCCAGGGATATGCTGCTTCTAATTAATTGGGTTAGAAGATCGGCCAACAGTTTGGCTAAACAAGGGGTACAAAGACACTCAATGTTCTGGGCTTTTGTGTAATTGTTGGGGGGTTTGGGCACCTGTGTCCTCTTTGTTTACTTCACAACTTCTGGTTGTACTGTTTCTCTAATATTAATGAAATTGATTTCCAAAAAAAATATTCTTGGAATTAGAGAAAAAGAAAGGGTGATGAATTTTGTGATGATGAAGTTTGAGGTCAAGGTGGTGTTGCGAGAAAGAATACCATTAAAAGCGTAATTTTTAGGGGGCTTGTTGGATGGAGTTTAGAAGGTTGTCTAGAAGAGATAAAGGCTTTGGTTGGTGCAATTAGGGATTTGGGAGGGGCATTGAATTTTGTTGTTTTGAGGAAGATCTTTGTGGACTTTTTGCTTTTGATTTTGATCATTAGCTTTGGGTCATGAGGGTGGGATTGATGATTATATCACAATTGTCTATGGGACTGGTTTGAGGGTTGATTTTGTACTTGTGATTTTGATTCTTTCAGAATTTGGAGGGTTCTAAAAAAGTTTGCTGGAGAGGGGTGTTGGTTTTTTGTTCAAAATGGAAGTGGGGGCTGGATTCTGATCGTGACTATTTTGATTCTTTTTTCTTGGATGATATGTCATCACCTGTTGCCTTGTACTATTTTTTTGGTCATTTACTAGAACAATCCCTATAGTTTCACAGATTTACTTAAACCTACCCTATAGTTTTCATCTTACTGAAACACCCCCTATAGTCTGCAACCTATTTACTTAATCAAGCTTTCAATAAGAACTGTTTGTTTTGCATCTGAAAACAATAACATGATCACCTAAACTGAGTGGAAAATATTCAAGGGCACGGGCCCATGATTGTTAATTCTAAAAGTATCTTTAAGTGGGGCATAAAAACCTTATCCCTCTTAAAATCTAAACATCAGGGCTTCAGCTCATAGTATATGCAAAATGAATAATGTTTGAAGTGTGTGAACTAACATCAAGGAAAACAGATAAAAGGAATACCTATACTGTTGTCTCCCAATCTTTTCTAGTACAACTTGGGAGTTCTTCAAGACAATTAAAAACTATCATATTTGGGTTATACATCCTAACCTAAATAGAGCATTGACAACTTGATTTGGCTCCCTGTAGATATGCGTGATCCTTTGATACTTGAAGATGTGTTGAAGAAAATTATCCAAGAAACTTTAGAAGCTTGAGATTAAGGCATACTCAGATGTAGACTGGGCAAGTTCTATAGGATATAGGAGATCTATGATTGGCTATTGTACCTTTGTTGATAGGAATCTAGTCACTAGAAGTAAGAAATAGACAATACTGGCTAGATCAAGAGTTGAGGTAGAGCACAGTGCCACGGTTCATGGAGTGGTTGAGCTATTGTTGCTTGGTATTTTACTCAAGGAGTTAGGAATGGAGGTTACAAGTCTTCTGAGGTTGTACTGTGACAATCACAATGCTATCAACATAGAAAAAGCATAATAGAAACAAACATATTGAGATAGATTGACACTTTGTTATGAAAAGACTTTTTGGTGATCTTTGTTTGTCTTATCCTTTAGGAGACAACTAGCTGATGTATTTACAGAAGGATCGTCTAGGGTCTGTTTTTTTGAGTTATTATGCAAGTTGGCATGATGTGTGAAGAGTCCTGATGATGTACTGTACTATCATAGTTCCTGTTGTTTTTTTTATATACTCTTTATTTCTTTGTTTTCTTTCTCTTCAGCTCTTTGGTGATGGGGGTCATTCTCTTGGCACACCTGAAATGTTTGATTTCTCTCTTGTTTGAATCGCCAAGTTGACATGGTACCAGAGCATGTGATTCAATCAATAGAGAAAGAAGTTTGATTCTTTATGTTAGAGTCGATTAAAGAGGGGTATTTTAGTCTTTTCCATTAATGTGTTAGTTATATGCCTCCTACATATGCAGCGGCATTTCTGTCTTTGTATACTTATTTGTCAAATTTAAATATATGGTCGACTGGGTTAGACTCTTTGTCTCGACACTCTCTCTTCTTCTCTCTTTTCTTTCTCTTATCTCAATTCGATTGAATAATGCTAACATGGTATCAGAGCGCCACTGATAGAAGTCAATTACAACTTTCTATCGATCTCCTCTCTTTCGTTTCTTCTTATTTTTATTTTCGTTTTTTTTTTTCTGGTGTGAGAAATCTGGGGTAGAAGACTGCGGCAAATGAGTAGGTGCAGTCGTGGTGGACTGCCGTCACCATGCGTGACAGCTGCAGTGGTTGAATAGGTGCAGTCGTGGTGGTCTGAACCCTCTAATGAGTAGCTTCAAGAGGGATTCTCTGTGGTTTTAAATCTGCCTGTTCGTAGTACAGTGGTGTTTAAAGTGGCCGAATGTTTGCTAGTGTAAGTTCATGGTAATTACAAGTGTGCTGGTGTGGTAGTTGAAGAACAGTAGTGTAGTGGTTGGAACTGATTTTTTTTTTGTGTGTGATGGGCAGAACCGACTTCGTCGAAATGGCATCAATGGGTGATGTGAGTGGTGACCAGAAATCGAGTGTGATGATCTCCTCTGATTTCTTAAGTGTGCAGATTACATCCATCAAACTCAATGTTGAAAACTATGTTCCGTGGGCCAAGTTGGTGGAAGTGTTTCTGAAGGCTAAGAAGAAAGTAAAACATGTACAGGAGGAGAAACCTAGTGCTGAATCCCCGGGTTTTAGTGATTGAGAGAAAGAGGATGTTCAAATTATGACGTGGTTGTGGAATAGTATGGAGCCTAGAATCAATGTTAACTTCATGTTTTTAGATACAACAAGGGATATATGGGAACATGCCAAGAAACTCTATTATGGACAAGACAAACACTACAAGGGTTTATTAGCTTTATCAGGAATACTTCAGTTTGCAGCAGGGAAATCAGAGTTTTGAAAAATATTATGCCAGTATGAAAAATCTTCGGAATGAACTTAATGTCTATCATCCCTTAACTCCGGACGTCAAAATTCAGCAGCAACAAAGGGAACAATTAGATGTTACACGGTTCTTGGTGGGACTGAAAGCAAAGTATGAACCTGCCAGAGCACAAATATTGGGAGGATCTACTCTCCCTACTCTAGAAGAAGTGTTTGCCCATCTTTGTAGGATATTTCATGATTCAAGGGGAGGCCGTGGTAGAGGAAGGGGGAGCACTACTAAGAAATGCACACATTGTGGGAGAGAAGGACACACAGGTAACTTCTGTTATGATTTGTATGGCCCACCATCCACATGGGCTAATCATGCAACTGTTGGTGTTTCACTGAAAATTCTTCGTTCTGACAATGGTAGGGAGTATTTTCTTTCTTCATTTTAGCAATACTTGGAATAACATGGTATTATTCATCAGACATCTTGTGCCCACACCCCTTGGAAAAATGGGGTGGCTGAGAGGAAGAACCGACATCTACTTGAAATGGCTCGGTTTCTTCTTCATCATATGAATGTTTCTAAACGTTTCTAGAGTGATGTGGTTCTTACTGCTTGTTTTCTCATTAATCACATGCCCTTGTTCATTCTTGATGGACGTTCTCCGTTCTCTATCTTATTTCCCACTTTGTCCCATATCCCTGACTCCCAAGATCTTCGGGTGTGTGTGCTTTGTTTAGAATCTTGGTCTTGGGCTATACAAGTTGGATGCTCGCTCCATTAAATGTATCTTCCTTGGCTACTCTAGGACACAAAATGGGTATAAATGCCACAATCCTATTACTCGGAAATCCATTGTTTGTCCTGATGTTACATTTTTCAAATCGGTGCCATTTTTCTTCGATTTTGATATCTCTTCTTCTCCTACAAAGGTTCCTCTTCCTTTTCTGGTTGATAATTCCATTCCAGTGGTTCCCATTATGCCTAAGTCTCCACCTTCCCCAATGCAGGAGAGTACTGAAAGACCACCTATTTGTCAAGTGTATACTCATCGACAGAGGCCAGCACCTCCACCACCTTCTACTCCGGTGGCTGATCCAACTCCTTCCACAACCGAATTGCCTTCTAATCTTAACTTTCCTATTGCATTGCGGAAAGGTAAACGTAGTTGCACGTTACACCCCATATCCAATTATATTACTGTATCTCACCTTTCTGCTTCCCATCGCAAGTTTATTACCCTGTTGTCGTCTGTATCCACACCTAAGGATGTTCAGGAGGCTCTTACCTCACAAGGGTGGTGAAAAGCTATGGAAGAGGAACTATTTTCTCTTCATCACAATCATACATGGGAACTCACCAATCTTCTCCCAGGTAAGCATGTTGTTGGTTGTAAATGGGTGTATACTGTTAAGTATCTACCAGATGGGAGAGTGGAATGCCTGAAAGCCCGTTTAGTTGCAAAAGGGTACTCTTAACTTTATGGTGTAGACTATGTAGAAACCTTTTCTCCAGTTGCAAAGATTGGGTTAGTACGTGTGTTGATTTCCTTAGCTGTCATGCATGATTGGCCTTTATTTCAGCTTGATATTAAAAATGCCTTTCTCCATGGTGATCTTCTAGAGGAAGTGTACATGGAGAAACTACCAGGGTTTGTTGCTCAAGGGGTGGATGGTAAGGTGTGTAAACTCAAGAAGGCGATCTATGGGGTCAAATAGTCTCCTCGTGCTTGGTTTGGCAAATTTAGTGAAGAGGTGAAGGAGTTTGGAACAGTGATTTAAAAGGCGCGTGCCTCGCCTTGCGCCTCAGGCGCAAAATGGCGCTTGCGCCTTTTTTGTGCCTTGCGCTTTTAAAACCTGGTTTGGAATGGGACAATGTCAAGTTGACCATTCAGTATTTAGTTATGACTTCATGGCTGGGAAGATTTTGCTAGTAGTGTATGTGGATGACATAGTCATAACTGTCAGTGATAGTGTTGGGATTGATAGATTGAAGACATTCCTACAAGATCACTTTTAGACAAAAGATCTTGGGAAGTTGAAGTTTTTCTTGGGTATAAAAGTTGCTAGATCAAAGCAAGGCATAAACCTTTGTCAATGGAAATATGTTCTTGACCTGTTGGAAGAAACAATGTTACTAGGTGCTAAACCAGCTGAAACTCCCATGGAACTGAATGTGAAGTTGGGAAGTGACACTAGTGAATTGTTTGATAATCCTAGGAGGTATAGAAGGCTAGTGGGAAAATTGAATTATCTAACTATTACTAGGCCTGATGTCTCATTTGTTGTTAGTGTGGTAAGTCAATTTATATAGAGTCCTTGGGTGCCTCACTAGGATGCAGTTCTTAGGATTGTGCAGTATTTGAAGGGGGCTCTAGGTCGTGGGATACTGTACAAGCCGGGAGGTGATCTTGAAATAGTTGGATATATCGACGCAAACTGGGCTGGCTCTGTATTAGACAGAAGATCCACTACAGGTTATTGCACCTTTCTTGGAGGAAATCTAGTGACATGGAAGAGCAAGAAGTAGACTTTTGTAGCAAGGAGCAGTGTAGAAGCAGAATATAGGGCCATGGCACACACTACATGTGAACTAGTGTGGCTGAAGAATCTATTGCAGGAAATCGAGTTCTCGATAAGCAAATCCATGAAGCTATACTGTGACAACCAGACTGCAATTCACATCTCATCCAACCAAGTTTTTCACGAGAGAACTAAATACATAGAGGGGGATTCCCATTTTGTAAGGGAAAAGGTCATCAATGGTGAGATAAGCACTGAGCATGTGAGAACAGGTGATCAATGGGAAGATCTATTCACAAAAGGGTTGAGTTCGAGAAGAGTGAGCTATATATGTAACAAGCTAGGATTATATGATATATACTCTCCAGCTTGAGGGGGAGTGCTAGAGTCGACTTAAGAGGGGTATTTTAGTCTTTTCCATCTAAGTAATGTGTTAGTTATATGCCTCCTACATATTTGTCAAATTTAAATATATGGTTGACTGGGTTAAACTCTTTGTCTTCTCAGTTCGACACTATTCTTCTTCTTCTTCTTCTTCTTCTTCTTCTTCTCTCCCTTCTTCTCTCTTTTCTCTCTTTTCTCATTTTGACTGAATAGCGCTAACACTTTGTCTTAGAAGGGTGTTTCAAGGGCTTCTTATTCCATCCTCGGTTGCTGGAGTGAGAGCTCTCTGGAGGCTGTTTCGATCATTCCAAGAAGCTGCTGTTCTACCTGGAAAAGATGACTACCAGCTTCATTTTTTATAGTTATCCTTCAGTTGGCTGATCCAATCAGCCTAGGTTTTCAGATTTGGTGTCGCCCTAGGGTTATCTATCACATCTATTGTTTGGGTTCGACTTTGGATTATTTTTTGAAGGGTTTCTGATCCCTTCTTTGGACCAACAGTCCTGAAACCTTCCTTTTTTTGATTTAATTGTTTTTTGCAGGCACCTAATGAGGGGCAGTTATGTCTTTTCTCTTGTTATTAAGAATAATTATAAATACCAATAGAAGGGCTGGAAAGGAGAGATTGATCTAACACCCATTCTTTCATTCTTTCTATTGTTCCCCTTCTATTCTCCTGGTTTCTTCTTTTCTGTTTTATTATTTGTTGTTTTATATCATTCATTCATTCATATTTGTGTATATGAGTGAATGAATGAATGAAAGGGTGCAAGCGCGGATAATCTTTCCACTTCTCTATCTTTCTTTACTTATTTCCTTGATTGAATCTTTCTAGTATCTATTTTGTTTTGATTCTAGAAATATTTTAAACGAGTCTGTTTCACTCTTGATCTAGAAAAACAAGACTCTTCTTGCCTTTAGATCTGGGCATTAGAGGTTTTTCTTGCATAACTTTCAGTTTTGATTGCTATTTCTTTCTTTCTTTTCTCTTTTGGATTCGTTTCTACTATGGTGGTTGGTACTGCTTTCTGTAATTGGATCCACCTATTTTTTGATCTTGTATGAGGTTTGGTTGCAAGGTGTGTTTCCTCTGTTTTTACTTTTATTTTTATTTGTATAAGGTCCTTATTGCAAGGTATTGCTTGCATGCACAAGAAATTGGTTCAAACTCCTTATGATAGATGGTGTCCATTTTCATTTTTTATTTTGTACAATAGATCATACTTCTATATTTTAGCCCGGAAGACCAACACATTCATGTTGAAAGCAACAAATATTCGTGGTGTGATAGAGATGCCAAGAGTATAATCCCATTGCTGATTTGTTCAATTTTGTTTTATAGAATAGTGGTTCAGGCTATGGTGACCTGTTAGATACTATAGATAGAGAAATTGGAAGTTATAATTGCCTTCATAATTTTTTTCTATTTTGTTGATTAATGTTTGATAGGAGTTCTAACATCATATTTTACTTCTTGACTGGGCTTTTGTAATGGTTTTAAAATTCCACTGATCTTTGATGTATAACACTGTCTAATGTTTGATGATAGATCAGTGTTGTATTAGTGCTGTGTGTGTGCTTTAAAGTAGGAAGGAAAGAAAGAACAAGAAGAAGAAAGGATGTGAATCAAACTTGAATAGTAGGATCAAATGCCTGTCTCATTGGCTTATATACTAATAGATTGAAGCTACAAATAAGTCCCTGATTGAAGCTACAAATTTCCCAATCATCTTGAAGCTTCCAGATGATTGGGAAATTTTCATTATTTTGCTGTAGACCGGATATGGACATATTTCACCAATTGGTGGATATCATTCTGGAAGTGATATGGTACTTATCATGGATGTTGCTCGCTTCAAGTATCTTCCTCATTGGGTTCCTCTTTCTCTTCTTTGGGAAGCCATGGATACCATTGTTGAAACAACTGGGCATCGTAGAGGGTATGAACATAAATATGTTTCATCTATTTTAAATACAATATTTTGCTTGATCACTTGGTGAGAAATGTTGTCTCCTTGCAAATGAATTACTTAATAGATGTTAATACCTTTAGTGAAGAAATTCTTAACATCTATTAAGTAAAGGTATTAAATAAAATATTTGAAATCCATTGTTTGTAGTCTAATGGATCATAATGGGTCAATTAACCAAAGAATCAAAAGTGATAAGCATGTACTTTCCAAATAACCCAAATAATAGATTTGCTTAAAATATCACGTTTCCATGTGAAGAAAATATAAAAGAACTGCAAGTGATTGGGTTTTCCAACATTTGTTGTAGCGTCTCTTGTACATGAATAATGTCTTAAAATTTCAGCTACCTTTTCAAAAAGAAAGGTTGTGTCCTAATATATTGCAACATTCTTCAGATCTATCAGTTGTTTCTGCCTACTTTCACAAAGAAACTTTACAAATTTCTATGAATTTTAGCCTTTTTCCTTCCTTTCGTAGAAGGGAAAGTATCATCTTTTATTTATTTACTTTTTTTTCATGTTGTTCTTTGCAATAATTGTGTCTCAAGAATCCATTCATGTATGAAGGTAGTTTTTAAGTTAGGTTCTAGTTGAGGAGTTTTACATATATACCATGAAACTCAACTTTTGCACATACCTTAGTTGTATATCGTTTGTCATTTCAAACCATACATCTAAAATTTAATCCATTTTTCAGGTTCATGCTTGTTTCAAGGCCCCATAAGGAACCATCTCTACTTTATTCCCTGGTTTGGTTCTGGTTGGAAACTTGTTGTGATCAAACTTTATTTGTATTTTTTTTCCAGATGGAACTATTGTTTTCCTTTCCATTTATTTTATGCTTTTGGAATTTGGACTAATTTTTGAGATGTAGTATACTATTTTAACTGCTAAGTTTGAAATGTTATCAAATTAATTAATTGCTAGAAGTTAATATGCAGTGTTTGATGTCTTTGTTCAACTGTGTTTTATATAATTACTACTGTTGTTTCTCCTTTCTTTATAGTTTGTTCTATGTAGTGACTGACACGTTTTCAGTTGTCCCCCAAATGTTCTTCAAATTCTGATTTTTTCTACTATGCTATTATTATCCTACAAACCATTTGCCTTTAAAAATTGTTCTAACTTTTTATCCTATGCATTATATATTGGAGCAGTATTTCAAAAATTTGAGTGGATATGGTTGTAAATCCCTAATTTTTGGGATGCAGGGGCAATTTGGTCATTGCACTTGTTGAAAACACTCTTAATAGAATAGAGGTGTGGGCACTGCTACGCTTTTTTTGGCCAATCTATTTGTTCTCTCATCTTCCTCCTCTTATCTAGGACAGATAACTTGGTACGAGTGCTTCCTCTGTTGGACTGATTACACATACAAAGAAACATCCTTTTGGGTTTTTTTGCTATTATTTTATTTTCTTGGTGGTAAGTCCAATAGAACATTTCTATGGGATTTCTGATCCACTAGTTAGTTGTTTAAAAGTGGTTTGAGGGTTTTGACTATGTCAGTTGGATGATTTTCTATTGCAACAAAACTTCTCTAAACAGGAATCTATTAGAAGAACAAAAATTACATACCAACAATCAATGGAACCGTAAGGCAATTGGGTGGAAATGGTCTGTAGGGTTCTAAAGGTTGGGTTTAGATGCCAAGGGTGATATGTTGTTGGAAAGGTTTGCAGAGGAATATACTCAGATGGGAATGTCTTCTCCAAAAGGCCCCCTCAAGGGTACAAGATCCCCAATTTACAGGGAAGTTGGAAAGGTCTGTAGGGTTCTAGTGCCTCTTGTGTGAAGACATATTCGGAGAGGACCAGTACTGACCTGCATGGTTTTCCTAGCCTCCTTCACGATTTAACCACATGGAGTAATCTGGAGTCCTTTGCTTTGCAAATGCAAAGTCCTGTGTTATGCGGTACCTAATAGATTGGTATCAAAGATTTCCTATTGAGATGCTGCAACTGAGAACCATGATGAATACTAGGGCTGCTTCAGTCTATGTGAGATTGATCAAATTGAAGTTGGTTTGCACAACATGATCGGAGAGCTTTGAGAAATCAAGGAATCTGTCTGCGGTAGCTACCAGATGCGAGTAACTCATGTAGACTGGAGCATGGGACAGTTATTCTGATAGATTGAATCAGGGAAGTAATCGGAAGTCTGAATCAGCGACATGGACAGGCCAAGTTGGATTTTCTGTTGCATTCTGGTGAGGACTCTCTTCTTGGACTTTTAAAGCAGAATGATACTTTGAAATCAATGAGATTCCTGTGTAAACATGCTGGCAGACTCTTTAGCAAGAGTAGGGGTAGGGAGAGAAAATTTTGAGTATGGATGTCCTGGTCCATGTGAGTTTTCGTTGATGATGTTTGCTTTGGATCTCTGTATGTAATTTCAATGTTCGTCTGAAGGTTTGCTGCTCCTCTTGTGAGTAGTGTGCATGTTTGTTTTATTGACATACTACTATTATTTATAAAAAAAAAGAATGTCGATGAGATTCCTAGCCACCAATGAGTGGAAATTTCCTCTATTCATCTTGGTGGTCAAGCAATTTACAATTATGTGGTACCAATGTTACCAACTACCAACATTCTGAATCTTAGGTGGCATGGGTGGATTTTACTTGGGCTTTATGCATTCAATTTCGGTTTTCAAGCTTCAAAGACTGATGAAGACTTGTCCAAATTAGTACAAATTAGTGCCATTTGGGAATATCAAATTGCTTGTGAATGACTGGCCACTTGCATTCATGGATGGCCACAGAAGGCATTAGTTAGTTGTTTTGTGGGGGTCTCAAAGTGGAGGTCCAGCTTGAGGTGAAAGCCCTCCTACCTATGTCTTATATGGTTGGTCATAGATTAAAAAATATATCCCGGTCCACAGGCCCTATAATGAAACCGGGGACAATGGATAAGATTAAAGGCACTCTGGGCTGACCTCCCATTGTTACCTGCCCATCTCCAATACCTTTTAGTGACTCACATGGTCTGAAATGCAATCCCATAGAGAAAAAGGGTTGTACTATAACTATGAGCAATTTGGGCTCAGATATAAATGCAAAGCCCAAGTTGGGAGTACAAATTCCCCAAATTCTTGAAATTTCAAGCAACCAAGAGATGAAATAAACCAGGCACTGTTAGAATTTGACACTGAATGAACTGAAACACGTTTAGGAAACAAAAGACAAAAATGAATTTGACTTTGACAGATGGTTCCTAACAGTTATCCTTAGATGTTTCAAGTGAAATAGCAGAGGGAGTTTTGTTCCCTCGGTGCCAACTGAAATCAGAAAGCGTCAATGGGATGGGGGAGTGCTATCGGATGGATTTGAAGCTCAAGGGTTCAAGGTTTGAGGATATATTATGAAGAAATGAAAGTAAGGACTTCTCAGGCATTAGGTATGCTTCTAGGCAATCTCTTTCTCTTTTGGGCTCGATTTAGGTCTTTTTTATAGAGGGGAAGGGTATTTTCATGAAAAAAGTAAAATATTTTCATTTTAAGATGGTTTGCAATCAACATTTTTTCCTTGATTTGGGACCAATTTCAATGGGTTTTGTGCGTCCAATGGGAGTTTAGAGTGTCCTAATGTAGGGGTCTCGAATTTAGGGTTCCCAATGGCATAAAATGTAAATTTGAATCCACTATAAATGCCATTTGGTCTTTTCTAAGTTTTAAGTAGGGGTATCTTTGGTTTGTGGGTTTTTAAATCTGCTGGGTGCAATTTCATTATTGAAGGTGTTTTGGGGGGTTAAGTAGAGGGCTAACATTAGTCCTAACCCGTTTGAGATTTGAGGTTGATAGATCAATTTAGTTTGGTGCTTTAAGATGGAACCTTTTTAGTTTAATGGTCAAATGTAGGAGTTAGGTCATGGAATTTGATATATTGGTGTTTTTTTGGGTTTTGAACAAAGTGGTGGGGTTTCATTGGTCAAATAAGGCTTAGATAATGGTGATCTACAACTAACATGTCTTGATCAATGAGATTTATTGAAATGGAATCTTGGTTTGATGGTGGGTTAAATGACGAAGTCTTGGGATGAAATTTGGTGAGTAGGCATTTTTTAACGCTTTGAATCTAATTGAAGAGACGGATTTCTGGTTAGAGGTATAGATCGGAAGATTTAGCTCAAGTTGGGGTTTTGGCTTATAGCTCATCAAACAATAAGAGGGCTTGAAACAGAATCTTGTTTTTTTTAGAAGGAAATGTTTATGGCTGATATTGGATAGGTAGCTTATTTTGAGGGCTTTGGACCTAATGAGAGAGGGGTTTGGTTGCATGGATTGCAACTTTTTAATTGATTTAACTGTTCATGTCAGATTGAAATCTTTGATAATTAGATTGTGAAACAAAAGAATTTTGAGCTGAAATTTGGTGTGTGAGCCGAGTTAGGATGATGAATCATGTGGAAGGTTCAGATCAGGGAGAGAATTTTCTGATCTTGATTGTTCTAGTTTTGTTTATCCAACGCCATCAAAATGGAATCTTGTTAACCTTTGTTATTGATCTTTTGGACTTTTGAGGTGGGATTTGGTGGTTGATCGTATCTTAGTGTCTTTGAAATAGGGATGACAATTTCTACCCTACATGGTGGGTATCTGCCTTACCCTCCCCGATGGGGCGTTTTTTTTTTCTTGAAGGACAAGTTTTGGGGCAGGGACGGGTTTTGGGATTCTACAACCTGTACAGGTATGGGTAGGGTGCAGTATTAGGCTAAACCTAACCCTTCCTGACCCACATATTGTTGGAAAGCACATAAATTGTATGTACTAGTTGTTGAATTTAATAATATTTTGAATGATCTGTCAAAAGGAGAGTTGGTACGATGTATGATGGATCTTTAGAGTTTGGTCATGAATATTAACATGCCACCAGGTCTTAGTTCCTTGAATCCAGAGGCTGTGTCTGATTTAGGTATTTAATTGTTTTTGTTGAATCAGGTATCTTAAGGTTTTTCGTTGTTCTAAGTTTATTGGTGTTGTTTGACATGTGAAGGGTTTTAAAAAAAAAGAAGATTTGGGGTATATGGCACATTTTAAGGGATTGGGTTGTGCCTCACGTTTTGGAATCTTGATAGAGGAAGCACGAAGAGGTAGGGTGAGGGGGTTGAGCAAAAATTGGGTGCTGACAAGAGGAGGATGTCTATTTGAGCTATGTGGTGAGAGGACCCTTAAGGTTGAATCCAAGCTAGACTTCATATTTAAGGATGGGTTGGCTTCGAACATGATCCAAACCTTTTAGTAAGAGAGTCAAAGGGGGCTCATTTAAGAGGGCATTAACTTCTTTAGTAGCTTCAATTGACAGGGCATTAACTTCTTGTGGCAAATGTCTAGAGCCTGGATAGGGAACATCCTTCTCACTAAAATCCTTAAGGGAAGAAGGGTCCTCAGGGACATCCTCGTCCACGTCAGCCTTTATAGGGAGATTAAGACCAAGTATCGTCTCACATATGGACTCCATGCTGTTAGCAAGATCCTTTGGATTGTGGTCAAAATGGTGCTTTAACAATTCCAGCCCACCAAGTAGCATAGCGTTTATGGACTTTGTTGCTTGAAGCAGGCCATTGAGTGATTGTTGCTTTACATGGAGATCCCTATAAAGTCAGCATTTCCATAAGAATTCTAGTTACTTCAAAGTTTCTGTCCTGAATTCCTTCCGTGGGGTCCTTGGCAAATTTTGACAATATGCAAACTGTCTAGGAAAGCAATGAGGGCTATATGGTTCCATTATGTAATGGCTCTCTCTCCTTAAAGTCAAGTAGCATGAACAAAGGCTAACAAGGTACTCAAAATCATCACAGTCCAAGATATGGCCTAGGTCATCAAGAAGGGTTGTCAAAGAGCTCACTTTTTTCATTGTCAGAGTCCAAGAGGATCCCTTGCATGGTTGAAAGACTTCTTTGCTAGTAGATGCATCATAAGTCCTGTGCTGGTTGCGACCCCCATAGCAACACGTCAAGGGTTTTGTTGGTGATAGGAAGGCAAATCATCCTTGCTACATAACCATCCACGCCAAGATCATCAATACAAGGTTCTCCTGCTTTGTCCATTGGCGATAGGAAGGCAAACCATCCAAAACTCAAATCCTTGAAGCAGATGCACTAGATCTAAGGCAGGATTATCATACTTTAGGTCTCCACGATATCACCTACTCGTCCAAGAAGAAATGCTAACCTGATGTCGATGTGTCTCAGTAGCATAATTGTCATTATTTCTGATGCAATTGTATGCATACAAAAGGAAATGATAGCTGAAACGTAGGGCATGATTATAGTTGGCATCAAGACCGAGGATTTGTTGCAAGCTTGGTGTCGCCTTGTCATAAAATTCTCCTTGAACTGGAACATATTGACATTTCCCCATGAAGAGTAAAAAGTGAGTTCATTGAAGGACACCATGCTTCACAAAAGGCTTGCAGTGATCATGCATGAACAGAGATGCAATGACAACGTCGTAGATGCCTGCCTTTTCTAGAATGTCTTAACTTCGACCAATGACAAGTTCAGCCCATTCTAAGTAGCCAACAATTGGACGAAAGTCTCCGCATGTGTGAAACCTATTTTCCCAATTTGTCTTTCCAGTTGTGATCTGGAGGCCCAAGGTATGAAGAACATACATCTCAGAAAAGAGGATATGATGGGATGACTTTGTCATGAGCACGGTCTTGGACAGTGTGGTAGTATGACCTTGATTGGTAGTAGAAATCATCTCCATCTTTGATGGTGTCCAGTCCTTTAGATGGTATTTGTTTAAGTCCTCAACCATCCGAGCTTTGGCACAACCCCCAACAAAGCTGTATGGTAGTGGCAATGAGTTCCCATGGTTTCATCCTCATGCTTCGTATCACGAACTGATATGCACAGCCATGATTCTGCCTTTTCTCTGATAAAATAATTTTGGAGAAATAGGGGTATTCTTCAGAAGGAGACATAGCCACACGAGCACCTTGGCAATACTGAACTATGCTCTTCCTGGGAGATAAGACATGATTAAGCCATATTAAAAACAAGAATTCTGTAATGCTCTATGTATGTCAGCAAATGAAAAAAAAAGGTGTCCCTTTTGTGGCGAATGATAAGCTCCCTTGGATGGTTCGACTTTGATGATCAATTCTAGCAAGTTTTAAATGATCCCAACTAGCAGCAACAATAGATTGAGTGATGTACCTACACCATAGCAAAAGCCCGAGAATCATTAAGTCAGAGTCTAAACCTGTCTTGGCATCAAAGGGTGTGAAAATACATGATACAATAGATATATAATTAAGCCATCAGTTTTTAGAAAGCAAGAACTCATTGGGAGAGATGATGGGACATCAACATAAAGCCTAATTTGACAACATTAACTTCAAATTCCTCTAAGTAAGTTGGAATTATCAATAGTTCCTTAATTCTATCATCATGCTACCAACATTTGTAGCTAGATGGGGCAGATGAATTTCTACAGAGTGCCATTCAAAAGAGTTAACAGATCTACTATGATTATTATGTATTAGGAAATCAAGCAGTTTAGGACGACCGCCATCCTTTAAAAAAAAGTAATAATAATTAAAATCCCTAGAATAACCACATGTTTCTAAGTTTCTGAGAACATCAAATGCCTGGACTGTCATTGGTTCAAGCCAAAAGTCCCCATACTTGGAATAAAATGGGCTGAATGGATAGCAAACATAATAACATTATCGGCCCCTTCCCTTCTCTTCTTCCACAAAGTACTGCTGAAACCTCTCTTTCTTCTTCCTTTCCTCTACCTTTTTTGTATTTTCTGAATTATTGTAGGTGTATTTCACAGCTTGGTATGAGAGCAGGTTTTCACCTTCAACCTCTTTCTCCTTTCTTTGCCCCCACATAGTGTGTATGGAGAACTGATCTGTTGATCAATCAATAACTTATGCAGCTCAGTTAGGAGGGTTTTTGGAGAGTTTGTATGAAGATTTTGATCCTTAGTTGAAGCTGAAGGCAGGTTCTTAGAGATTTTTCCTAAAAACCTTAGATAACTGGAGAAACCTTGTTACAGGTCATAGTGACATTATGAAGCTGGTGCTTGGGAATAAGAATTTATTCATGACAATCAGAATGATATTACAATACAGCCTCCCCAAAGGAGAGGCACGAGCTGGTACCTCTCCACAACAACAACAAAGTACTACCTCAAACTAGGAAAAGAAAGTTTACAGCGCTGCCCAAAATAAATGTTCCCTTGCTGTCCCTTGTTTAGCTAACCCATCCGCTATGGTATTAGCTGTTCTACCCACCCACTGATAATTAACAGTCATGTTCCTTGAAAACCAATTAGCTTTCTTCATAAGATCCCTGTAGCACCAAATAACTGAAGCTGGATTTTTCAACCAGCCCATAACGACTTTGGTGTCCCCTTCAATAAGCAAATTCTGAACTCCTAACTGGTCTGCAATTTGAATACCTTGAACTGCCGCTAGAAGCTCAGCTCTAATAGAGTCTCCTATACCCACGGAGCCTGAGAAAAAAGCTAATATATTACTATCTTTATCTCTCAGCACCCCACCTATCCCTGATGGACCTGGATTTCCTTGGCTGCTACCATCAAAATTCAGCTTCAGTCTTCTAAAGGAGGCACCCACACAGCTGGTACCCTGTTCTTCCTGTTACTAGGTTGGACCGAGTTTTGGAACCTTTGGTAGTTTGAAGTTTCTCTCCTCCCATCCTATGGGGTCGTATGAGACCCAAGCTTCAAAATTTTGAACGATATGCCTTGTATCAGGTGTATCGTATCATATAGTTGGCTTAACAATACACCCTGCAGGGGTTGTATTGGGGTGTGGCCTAGTTCACGGGGTAGACTAGTCTTAGACCGACCCCTCTAAACCTGTTTCAAAGAAAGAAAGGATGGGCGAGCTTTGATACAAGCCAATACGCCCCTACCAATGTATCAGCCTATAGCAAAATTTTAAACCTTGATGAAACCCTATTTTTGGAAGGTCAAAGGGTTGTTCTTTACTTGGAATAACAAATATAGCCTAGTAAAGCCCTAATTTGATTTTTGGTTGCATTTGTTCACTTAATGGAGCAAATTGGAGGAGAAATCAAATATCCCACACATTTTCAGTTTGGACATGGGTGGTCAATGGAGAATCTTTTTTGGGTAGTGACCACTGTGAAGTTGGATGGGATCAATTATTTAGCCTGGTCTCAGTCCATTAAGATCCATGTGTGTAGTAATGGGAAATGGGGTTACATCACTGGGAGCAAGAAGGAACCGATGGAGGATGACCCTACCTATGAAAGGTAGATGTAGTCAAACTACATAGTAGTGGGTTGGTTAGTGAATTCTATACAACCACACATTATTCACATCATTTTCCCAAAAACTTAACATTGCTAGGGCCTACAAATTGAAGAATGATGTGAATAATCTAAGATAGGGGAAGAAGCCCTTAGCCGTCTATTTCTCCATGCTGAAATCTCTTGGGTAGGAGATTGATCTAATGGAGATTGTTGTTTGGGGTTGTACAAAGGATGCAAAAACACGTAGGAAGTTTGTGGAGAGAAATTGGGCCTTTGAGTTCCTCACCGGACTCAACCCGGAGTATGATATTGTGAGGCAGAATGTTTTGGCAAAAGATGAGGTGACTTTGTCTCAGGATTATGCTATGGTGAGAAGAAGACAAGTTTAGTCTGTAGAGCCATAGGTTGATCACTATGCCAATGCTGGGATGATGTCGAAGGTCAACACTAGAAGAAAGATGTTATCTGTGAATACTGCAAGAAGTGTAAACACACTAAAGACACTTGTTGGAAGTTGCATCCAGAGCTCATTCTTGTCAGACTCAAGAAAGAAAAAAAGTGGAAAAGGGTTTGAGAATGGAAAAGGTGGAAATGTAAATGTAGCCACCTTCTACAGAGTTGTGAGAAGTCAGTGGGTGAGCAGCTTGCAGTCGCCAGGGCTGAGTATGGGTAGTATGACCGAATAATCAGTCACTTTGACTCCACTGCTACAACATCATCAGAGGTCGTTCTTCCTCTACATATGCACACTTAGGTATTCGTGTCACTGCAAATCATGTTTCTACCTCAGGTAATCATAAAGTACCTTGGATAATTGACTTTGGTGCCTCTGGCCATAAGTTAGTGTTTAACAATCTCAAAGAACTACGCTTGTTTCAGAGTCCACTAGTCGTGTTATGTTATGTCATAGTCGTTTGGGTCATTTGTCTTTTTTTTCATTGAGTTAATTGTTTCCAAAGTTATTTAAAGGAATAAGTCTGCCAAGTTTGCATTGTGAGTTTTATGAGTTCTCAATGCATTGTAAAAACACTTATCTCTCAAGTAATAAAAGATCGGCTATACCTTTTAATATAGATATTTCACCCTGTTTATTGATGACTTTTCGCAATATACCTGGATTTACCTTATGCACTCTTGTGCTGAAGTGCCTAAACTTGTACAATAGTTCCATGAATATATATACTCACTCAGTTTGGTGCTAAGGAATATTTTTAAGACCTTACCTCTTACATTGAGAAATTTGGGGTTGTCCATTAGAGTTCTTATGCCTATACTCTACAACAAAATGGAGTAGTAGAGAGGAAAAGCTTCTTGTGAAGTATTAGGGTGATGCAGTTTTAACAACTACCCATCTTATTAATAGTATGCCTTCTTGAGTCTTGGGTTAAGGTCTCCTTTTAGAGTCCTCTTTCTTGGTGTTGAGATTTTCTCCATTTCTCTGTGGGTCTTTGGTTGCACTTTCTATGTCCACATTCACAATTCTAAGAGACATAAATTTGAACCTAAGACTCAGAATTTTATCTTCCTTTGTTGTGCCTCCATACAAAAAGGGTATTGTTGTTTTGATCCCGTTAGTGGCACCTGGTTTGTTTCCATGGATGTCACCTTTGCAGAGTTAGTCCCTTTTTATAGTCGTCTTTCGGGGGGGGGGGATCTCTTGAATTGTTTTCTTCATCCCTTCCATTGCCAATTTCAGTTGAGTCTTGTGTGCCCTCCACATTATCCCATTCCCGTGAAGGGATCCTCTCCTTTTAGATCTTCCATTCCTACTTCTCCCCCAACTACTAGTCCTCCAATTTTTACCCCTCATCCTATTTTCCAAAGGTGGTACCAGCGGCAAAGGCTAAGGCGAAATAGGTTGATTCCACACCTCCAGTTGAGTCCTAAGCACTTCTAATTACTAAAGAGAGGACATATCCGACATCTCTACCACTAGCACCTTCGTTTCCAGACCTTGACTTACCCATTGCTTTAAGAAAAGGTAAGAGGAAATGTACATCTCATTGCATTTCCAAACATCTTTCCTATAGCTTGTTGTCCTCATCCTACTATTCCTTTCTAGCCTCTATTTCCTCTTAATCCATCCCAAGGTTAGTGTTAGAAGCGTTAGCCAAACCAACGTGGAGGAATGCTACGAGGATTGAAATAGAAGCGCTTTAAAAAAATTAATACTTGGGACATTGTTGACTTGCCAACTGGGAAGGAACCTGTTGGGTGCAAGTAGGTTTCCACTTTCAAGTATCATGCCAATGGGTCAATTAAGAGATATAAGGTTCATCTTGTTACTAAGTGATATGCCTAGGTATATGGAATAGATTACATTGAGACTTTCTCTCCAATTGCTAAAATGACTTTTATGAGAGTTCTTTTATCCTTAGTAGTGAGCTGTGATTGGCCTCTTTACCAGTTTGATGTTAAGAATGCATTCCTAAATGGTGATCTCGTTGAAGAGGTATATATGTCCCTTCATCCTGGTATACATATGGTAAGGAGATGCAAGGTAAGGTATATTGAAGAAGCCACTTTATGGCTTGAAACATTCTTCATGTGCTTGGTTTGACAGGTTCAGTGCTGCTCTTGCTAAGTTTGGCTACACTCAGACTCAATCGGATCGTACATTCTTTGTTAAGAGGAGAAATACTCTAGTTACATTTCTTATTGTTTATGTGGTTGATATTGTGGTTATTGGCAGTGATACAAAAGAAGTTGATGCTCTCAAGAAGTTGCTCAATTCTGAATTTGAGATTAAAGGCTTAGGGGAGTTGCAGTATTTTCTTGGCATTGAGGTTGCTAGGTGTAAAGAAGGTATCTTTATTTTTCCGTGGAAGTATGTGCTGGATCTTCTTATTGATACTGGAAAACTTGGCGCTAAACCTTCCTCCACCCCTATTGATGTGAATCACAAACTCTCAACTAATGATAAAGAGCTTCCAGTTTGCAGGGGAGTGTTTTAGAGACTACTTGGGAAACTTCTTTATCTATGTATGACTTGTCTTGACATTTCATACGCTGTGAGTGTCATTTGCTAGTTCATGCATGCTCCCAGAGACGTATATATGGTTGTTGTAGAAAGGGCACTATGCTATCCTAAGGGAGACCCCAGGAAGGGTATATTATTTGCTAAACATAGCCACATGAAGGTAGAAGCATACACAAATGCTAATTGGGCAGGTGATGTAGATGATAGAAGATCCACATCAGACTATTGTGCTATAGTAGCTAGAAATACTATTTCCTAGAGAAGTAAGATGCAGCCAGTGGTTACTAGATCTTCATCTGAAGCAGAGTATAGGTCTATGGCCCTTGGGGTTTCTGAGTTGTTATGGCTTAGGTCTCTCCGTGGTGAAATGTGTGTTTCATGTTACAAGCCACTGATGTTGTATTGTGATAACCAAACTGCTATTAACATTGCTCACAACCCGGTTCAGCATGATAGAACTAAGCACATTGAGGAAGACATACACTTTATAGGGAGAGAATGGCTTCAGGAGAGGTGTCCCTTCCTTTCATTGCATTAGAAGAACAACTAGCAGATTTTCTGACTAAGGGAGTTCCAAAAGCAAAACTTCATCATTATGTGAGCAAGCTGGGCATGATTGACATCTATGCTCAGCTTGAGGGGGCGTGAAGTGAGAATGGGCCGAATGGGCCTTAGTGATTTATTTCCTTAAGTTATGGGCCTCCTTTATTTTCTTTTAATTATTTCTTTATTGCAGGCTGCCCCATTAAGGGCATCCAGGGAATTGTACTCGGTTTAGAATTAAGAGAATAAAAGACATCTTGGGGGGCTAAGGGGAAAGGATCAAACTCTTCCCTTCTCTTCTTCTCCTTCCACAAACTACTGTTGAAACCTCTCTTTCTTCTTCCTTTCCTCTTCCTTTATTATATTTTCTGAATTATTGCAAGTGTATTTCACAACTATAGCCTTGATTGCTATTGTAAGAAGGAAAGATGATGCAGCTACTTCAGTGGTATAGAAGGCTGATCTCCAATCTTAAGAGGTGAGCCATAACCTTTGTAGAATATGAGAAAGATCCACTTTGATCTCCAAACTTGACCTTAGCAGCAAGCAAGAGGAACCACTATCAGGTTGGTGACTATCAATGAAGGCCTCAAACATCAATGCAAGTCTTCCTGCAGCAGAGATTTAACAGTTCCGAACATAGCAAGGTGAAGCCCTACAATGGTAGTATGCTATACATTTATAGAAGGATARAAAAGAGATGTTAATGTTGTACTAGGAGTGCCTTCCTTCTATGAGACTCCTAAGGGAG
>NW_010729120.1:2030388-2086774 GCF_000365185.1 Nelumbo nucifera | reverse complement strand
TATCACTTTGTGAGGGAGAAGGTGCTGAATGGAGAGCTAGACACTACACATGTTAATACAGGAAATCAGTGGGCTGACTTATTTACAAAAGGCTTGAGTCRRGKAABAGTGGACTACATATGTAACAAGCTGGGAGTATATGATATATACTCACCAGCTTGAGGGGGAGTGTTAGTGTAGGGGTATTTCTATCTTTATACCTTGATTGATGTTGCTGATCTGTAATGTTGTGTTGAAAATGTGCTCTTAACTTAAGTAAGGGCACATAGGTCTTTTCAGTTATGTTTTAATAATAGTATAAATACTTACTGGCCGATTGGCAGAAGTCAAGTTGACTCTTTCAGTTCGAACCAGAATTCTCTCTTCTCTCTTTCTTTCTTTCTCTCTTTCTTTATCACTCTTTCTTCTTCTACATAACTGAACTCAGTCAGGCCGAACACTAAGGCAGACCTGAATTATATCAAAGCTGAAAGAGAGGCCAATCATGCATTACAGCTAAGGAAATCAACACACGTACTAAGCCAATCTTTGTAACTAGAGAAAAGGTTTCTCCATAGTCTACACCATAAAGTTGAGAGTACCCTTTTGCAACTAAACGGGCTTTCAGGCGTTCCACTCTTCTATCTGGTAGATACTTAACAGAATACACCCATTTACATCCAACAACATGCTTACCTGGGAGAAGATTGGTGAGTTCCCATGTATGATTGTGATGAAGTGGAGAGAGTTCCTCTTCCATAGCTTTTAGCCACCCTTGCGAGGTAAAAGCCTCCAAAACATCCTTAAGTGTGGATCCAGACGACAACAGGGTATTAAACTCGTGATGGGAAGCAGAAAGGTGAGATATAGTAACATAATTGGATATGGGGTGTAGCGTGCAACTACGTTTACCTTTCTACAATGCAATAGGAAGGTCAAGATCAAAAGGCAATTTGGTTGTAGAAGGAGCTGGATCAACCGCCGCAGTAGAAGGCGGTGGAGGTACTGGCCTCTGTCAATGAGCATACACTTGACGAACCGGTGGTCTTTCAGTACTCTCCTACATTGGGAAAGGTCTAGACTCAGGCATAATGAGAACCACCGGGATGGAATTATCAACCAGGAGAAGGGATATCAGAAGAAGAGAAGTATGACACCAATTCGAAAAATGTAACATCAGGACACACAAAGGATTTTCGAGTAATAGGGTTGTAGCATTTATACCCTTTCTAGGTCCTAAAGTAGCCAAGGAAGATACATTTAATGGAATGAGGATCCAACTTGTCTAGCCCAGGACCAAGATTCTGAACAAAGCACACACACACACACCTGAAGATCCTGGGAGTCAGAGGATATGGAGACAAAGTGGGAAATAAGATAGAGAACGGAGAACAACCATCCAAAATAAATGAGGGCATGCGATTAATGAGAAAACAAGCAGTCAGGACTGCATCACTCCAAAAACGTTTAAGAACATTCATATGATGAAGGAGAGATCGAGTTGTTTCAAGTAGATGTCGGTTCTTCCTCTCAGCTACCCCATTTTGTTGAGGGGTGTGAGCACAAGATGTCTGATGAATAATACCATGTTGTTCCAAGTATTGCTAGAATGAAGAAAGAAAATACTCTCTGCCATTGTCGGAACGAAGAATTTTAAGTGAAACACCAAATTGTGTACGGACTTTAACATGAAACTTTTGGAAAATGAAAAATAATTCACTTTGTCTTTCATTAAATAAAGCCATGTCATTCTTGAACAGACATCAACAAAGATCACAAAATATTTGTAACCATTGTAGGACTCAATTCTGATTGGACACCAAACATCTGAATAGACTAAATCAAAAGGACTCAACATATGACTATCAACTCTAAGACTGAAGGAAGCCCGATGGTGTTTCCCATACTGACACGACGCACACTATAAAGACGATAGACGATTCAATGACAGAACAAGAAGCTTGAGAGCTTTAAGAGATGGATGGCCGAGTCTACAATGCCACTGAAGAGGAGTCAAAGAGGTTTGAAGTGCAACAATAGATCCACCACCGTCAAGATAATACAATCCGCCAGCTTCATGCCCTCCACCAATCTTCTTTCCTGTCGTTAGATCTTGAAAAACACAAGAGGAAGGGTAAAATGTGATAGAACAATTGAGGAATTTGGTTAGTTTTTTAACAGACATAAGATTGAAAGGAAACTTGGGAACGTATAAAATAGAAATCAAAGAAAGAGATGCCGTGTTAACATTACCAACACCATAGATGGGGGGAAGTAGATCCATTGGCAAGGGTAACATTATTTGATGAAGAGGTTGGAGAAAGGGAGGAAAACACACATGGAATCCCGGTCATGTGATCAGAGGTTCCAAAGTCAATTATCCGAATGAAGGTTTAGATGCTAGGTAGGCTATACTTGAATGAGCAATGGTGGCAGTATTCTGATGTGAAGTGGCCTGAAGAAATCTCTCATGCTCCACTCTTGGAATACTCATCATCTCCTTCCTAGAAGTAGTTGTGACTGTAGAGGATGCTGGATCAACTGGTTGAATGACTTCACTACCACCAATACCTGCATGATTAGCCCATGTTGATGGTGGGCCATGCAAATCTTAGTAGAAGTTAACTGTCATTCTCTTCCACAATGTGTGCATTTTTTAATAGTGCTCTCCCTTCCTCTGCCACGGCCTCCCCCTGAATCATGACCTCCTCCACTACCACGACCTCCCTTAACTATACGGCCACCTCCTCTGTGCCCATAAGGACCACCTTGAGTGCCAACAAGTGCTGATCTGCCAGAAGGTATGTTACATTCTGTGGGGGTGAGAGACATTTTACGGAGACGGGCAAACACTTCTTCTAGAGTAGGGAGAACAGACTCTCCCAATATTTGTGCTCTGACAGGTTCATATTCTGCTTTCAGTCCCACCAAGAACCGAGTAACATCTAGTTGTTCCCTTTGTTGCTGCTGAACTTTGATGTCCGGAGTCAAGGGATGATAGACATTAAGTTCATTCCAAAGAGGTTGCCACAGGAATCTGGGTTGTGCCGCAGTCTTCTACCCCAGATTTCTCACACCAGAAAAAAAATAACGAAAAAAAAAGGAAGAAGAACTGAGAAATGTTAGTTGAGGAAGCTGTAATCGACTGCTGTCAATAGCGCTCTGATACCATGTTTGTGCTGTTCAGCCGAACTGAGAAAAGAGAAAGAAAAAAAAAGAAGAGAACAGGGAGAAGAGGAAGAATAGTGTCGAATTGAGAAGACTATTCGTCTAACCCAGTCGACCATATGCTTAAACATAACAAAAATAAAGTTACAAAGACTGAAATGCCCCTGCATATGAGGAGACATACAGCTAACACCTTACACAGGGGAAAAGACCAAAATGCCCCTCTTTAGTCAACTCTAACAAGGTTTAATACCCAAACCTAGCACTTGATTCCTCTCAGTCTTCCTGGTTACTGGGCAATCACTAAGGTCACACAATACCCTGAGCAACAGCAAAAAACTCTCCAATAACCTCCAAGAGTCGGGCGATATATATTTAGCTTCCATTTCTACTCTCTAGGAAGTTCTCATGCAGTTAGATGGACCAAGACAACTTGGGAAACTTAAACTATCCTAGTCCTGCTCTGATACCAACTTGGATGAAGTTGTTGACAGTCCGTTTGTGTTCTTATTAGAAATCAGAGAAGAGGGCAGAGGAGAAGAGGAAGGAGAGAAGAGAATGAAGAAGAGGGGCTTTGTATTTTGTTGTCTTGCCACCTCATCATTAGCATTTATGTCTTTCTCATAAAGAGTTACAAAGACAAATATTCCCTTGCCTCCTAACAAGAGATAATAATAGTAAATAAAAAAGTAAACAACATGAACAATAACATGAATATAAGATTGGACCACATAGAAACAACTACTGTACTGTGTTCCTACAAGTAGAAATCAGATCATGTCCATATTTATGTATCCAATGTAACCTTTTCTTGGACAATAAACCAACTGATTTCCATTGTCAATGCCTAAAATAGGTCTATAATGTCACTTGGCACCACCCATTCCAAACTTATTAGGTTTCGGTAAAAATGCTATAATCTCCTTTCAGAAATGCTTGGGATGCACTGATGTAAATATTTTCTCCTAAAGCTAATAGGATATTATCATTTTTGCAGCTGAACATAACTGTTTCTTATTTCCATTAGTTAAACTTTAAGTTTTGAAAAATGGATCGGGATATGTTGATTATAAGTAAAGTTAGATTGTTCTTGAGCCTTTGCAGGGTTGTATACATGAAACTTGGATTGCTACTGCAAAATATTTATTAGATAATATTCCCTTTCTATTGAAATTGGAGGATTTCAAAGATGTTCAGGAAATTCTCTCGGTCACGTTTGTGTCACTTCCAATCAACTTTTGGGAGTTTATCAAGTGGGTTGAGGAATTTAGAAGACGAGAAGAGAGGACTTCAGTTTTGAGCAGAGAGAAGAGAAGACTTGCTATCAAGGTCTCCATGCATTCTTCTTATCATGCTTTGTATCACATATAGACGTGTTTCTTGGTTCTGGGTCCACAAAAGCAGTTTAGTGTGTAAACCACTTAAGCTGTAAATGTTGCATCTCTTCGCCACTATAAACTTAGGCTGTAAAATTGCTTACATGGGTGCAATATTTGTAATAATATTTAATAATATTATTACATACATATTATTAAATGTGCAGTTTAGTGCTTTAATAATATTTCTATTGAAAAACATGTTTCTGTAGCATATAATTTGCATACATACATATTTTAGAATTCTTGCTTAAGTTTTAATACTCCAAGATTTTGGATTTCAGGACCAGGTATTGGGTCAAGTTCATGAGACTGAGCTATATAAACATGTTACTAAATGGTTGTCTTCTAAACACTCACACCAGATAAAAACCACATCTTCTAATGATGCTACTAGTTGCGATGGATATTATTTGGCTAGCAGTGATATTCTAACTGTTCTATTATTGGCTTTGCCTCCATGTACATGGTCCAATCTTAAAGATGCAGAGTTGTTGAAGGAAATTAATAGTCTTGTATCAATTGGCAGTCTTCCCTGTACACTTCAAAAGGAGGTTAGATTGATACTTCTATCCTTGATGCATTTACTTTTCCTTTATTTCTCAATTATCTAAATCGTTTAAATATTATCAATCAGAGATTCTACTTGTGCAAAATGAAATTTTGTTGTTGTTGTGGATAGGGTTATTGGAATAGCTCATGTAATTAGATGTCAAAGAATTTCTTGAGCATGTATAATCTAGGTCAAATCTGGACATATGGCTCATATCAATATAATTGTTCATAAAATGTAAATTTTGTAGAAAGCTAAATGAAAGTGATAAATGTTGGTAACAGTTTTCGTAGATACAGTGATTCTAATCCACTCTTGGCTGGTGAAAGGGTTCTTTCTTAGTAGTAGGATTTCTTGGAATCCATCCTCCTTTGTTATTTCCTAGTGCATCTGGAAAGACCAGAGTTTAAGGAAATTTTAAGCGTAAGCAGTCCAACGGAAAGGTTTATAGGGAAGAAGTAAATGCTAACTTTTTCATGGCTTCAAAAACATGGCTGTCCCCTTCTTTCCACACTCCACCAAAGTTCTAGAAAATTGAGAGTTGACCTACTTCCCATATGGTGTTCTTATCTGGGAATAATACCATGTCACCCCTGGTCTCGTGTTTGGATTTGTACCATTAGGAATAAAATACTTATAAGAAAAAGATCCTAATCTTACTCTAAGTAGAAGTAATAGAAGCTAATCTTATCATTTGCTTTAATGTGTCCAAGCATGGGCACCAACGATCAGTAAAACACCTCTATGAATTCCATGTAAAAAGACAAATATACCTTAATATGGGGTTGTGTAAAGCAAAGAGTGACATCAGATTCAGATCTCCAAGAACATTCTTCTATCAGCTACATAGGTTTGTCCCACTACCATTAGTTGGCTTGTGGATCATATCTGCAACATATATCGGTAGATGGTAGCTAACCTTGCTAGTTTTCAATTTTCAATTAACCATTGTTTTTTTCCCATTTTTTGTGTTCCCTGATTCTTTCTATTGGGTTCTATTTGTTGAATACGGTGGCATAGTGTTTTAACTATTTCTTTGGTCAACCATGAAGAGAGCATACTACAAAGAAAAGGTGCTACAATTATAAGAGGGTTCCTGCCCTATAGAAAAAATAGAGGAAGAAAACTGAAAAAGAAGAATACAAGAGAACTAGTCAGAAATAGAACCCAAAAAGCTTTGCTCTCTTGTGACACCCACAACCAAGATATCAACCAATCAGTTGACTGACCTTAGAATTCATTTGAACAAGCTATTCAAATGAATGTGGTCTTAGGTTATAGAGGAGGATTGTGATCTTTGTAAAAGCAGAATTTCCATGTGAAATCACATTAAAATGTAGTTTGGTTAAACGAAGATGCAAAAATTTTTCTGTTATTATAAAAAGAAAAGAACAGAAATGGTGTCCTTCTTTATTGAATAAACAATTTGGGCATTTGGATATCACAGTCAAGGGTTAAAATATCAATATACCCAATACCCAAAGTTGGGTATTGGTGCATATCGATATGACCAATTCTCATCTATTTCTTTTTTATCTTTTTTACTTTTTTTTCATTTTAAAGGCATTAGAGGGATGAATTTACCATCCCAAAGGTTTAAACATTTTAATGCATTTATGCGTCGGTGTATCCATGCATTTTTGGGTGCATCAATATAGATACGATATGCCCAATACAGGGTGTATTGTATCGATATTTTATTCCTTGAGCATTGTTGGGTTTTTGCCCAATATAGGAGCTTTTTTCGAGGGAAGCTCATGTTGGACAGTGTATGTCCTTAGCTCCAATCAGATTGATGTACTTTTGACATTTATTGTAAATGAATAATAGTACATAATTTATTCATGTTATATTTGGTGTGTTTCTGTGTAATACCCTTAAACTGGACACTTATGAAACTCGTGTTAGTTTAGAATCTTCATAGTTGTTGGATAAACCTGGGGAAGTTTATTCTACCAAGTCGGTTGGGGTGGCTTGTCTCAGCTGCTAGGGTGAGACCCAAAGCACATGTAGTGTGAGTTTGCTTGAAACTCTGAACTGAACCATTTTCTAGTTATGCCCTGGACCTTGGAGATAGATGGGCAAAATTAGAAAGTTACACCTAACCCCTAGACTCGATTATGGTATTGCACTAGGTGTTGGATTGGGCTGTCTTTGATATGCCAATTAGTGAGATCCTTAGCGGGGGTCAAAACCTGGGTATGTTGGGGGCAGTCTAAGAATTCACTTGAGAAGGTGATCATAGTGGCAGAATCATCCCCTTTGTCGGACAAAGTGAATGATCGGGGACAACACTCTCTAATGGAAACCTAAACTGCTGGTAGTGGATTTCAAGCATGTTTGAGATTTGATTTGCAAATATATATATATATATATATATATAATGTTTTATGAAAATGTTTGCAAAATGTTTTAATTCTCGAGATCCATCCTGAGTAAAGAGTGCGACACTATACCTTGCAACTAAGGGAGAGGTCCTCTCTTGTTGCGTAGTATTTAATCATTATGGGTTGAGAGGTTAAGTGTAAGACTATTTAGGGCTTATAGACCTGATGGGCTAATCTCACTTAAGTCCATAGTCCTTGGGCTGTCATAAGGTGGCTAAACCCAAGGACCATTTAGTATAAATGTTAGGCTTGCTAAGAGCCCATACTGATGGGCTCAGGGGTTCATTGTGTTAAGCAGTGAATTCGACCAAGCCTTGTAACAGAGGCTAGGTTGAACCCATATGGCTTTTGTGGAGATTAACGTTAGGGTCCCACGCCATACAAAGAGAGCAAAGTCAGACAACAAATTAAAAGGGAAGTGAGCCTAATAACTTAATGGGCCTAAAGCCCATTTCAAACTGGGTTAATTTGATTAATTAAATATGGGCGAATTTGGGTTTAGATCTGGATCTAGATCAGCAAGAGGATAAGATAAGTCTTAACCACTTAAGAGTTTAGATCCAAATAAAGATTTGGATCGAAGAAACCTTTCCTAATAGTATTAGGAAGCTAATCTGGAAAAATTATAAATAGAGGGTGAATTCCTTCTGTTAAACACTTTTGTTGAATCCAGTTCTTTCCTCTGTTCTTGCTGCCCTACCCTGTTCGATCTCTAGAGTCTTGGACTGATCAAGATTTGATCTTGATTCTGAATTTTGCTAGAAAAATCAAATCTGAAGTTGTGCTCACATCTCCTGCATGATCCTTGCTGAAGGACTACTTTGTTGATCCTACTTCACCTTAAGCTGCGCCATCTTCAGTGGAGGCAGGATTTGGTGACCTCTTTGGGCGTGAACACCTACGTTGGGAGTTATGTTTGTGGATTCCATATCAGGTATACCTCTCCCTTACTTTTGGTTACAGATCTGGTCCGGTTTGTTTCAAGAACAAACATTGAAAAATGCAATTTTTCTAAAATCGGGAATAGGATTCCCGAAAGGGAGAAAGAAAATTTTCAAAATTTCGCCTAGCCACCCTGCATGGTTCGGCCATCCATATGATGGATTTCCCTTCCCTTCAACTCAATTGTCCTGAGAAAGAAGGGGGAGAGGGAATAATTTCAGGGAAAATGGTTCTATCCTTCAAAGTTGCAGCGACCTTTATTCTCATAACTAATTTGGAGAACCGTTAGGCTGATGTAGCTGATGTGGCTTGTGGATGTAGACCTTCTTGATGAGGAGTTTCATTCTGGGTTCAGCATGGAGTCTAGCCTTTACTGGTCCACTGGTTGGTTAAACCGAGCTAGGAGGACAAGTTTGGTTGGTTCTAACTAGACCTGTTCATGGGCTGGGTAGCCCAACGGACAGTCCAATATATCTAGACAATATCAAATAGAATCAGAGATATTTGCCTACAGTCAAGGAGATAGAAGGATACAAGAATACTATTCAGGTTTTCTTGATTTGTGGGTTGAATACAAACTCGTCCATATTGATCCCTCGGACTCAGTAGAATGTATGAAATATCAACAGAAACATTTTGAGAAGAGGAAGGTAACTCGGTTTTTGATGAGGCTTAGACCTGAATATGAGATAATCAGGTCCAATATTTTGAGTAGGGGAACACTTTCAAATCTGGATTCTGTTTTAGGGGAGTTACTAAGGGAAGTGACTAGGCTTCTCACTACAGCTGGATTTGATGGAAAGATGACTGAAATTGGGGCTGAAACAGCTTTTGTTGCCCATGGAGGTAAGAAGTCAACTTCCAAGGACTTCTCCAAAACTTAGTGTTATGAGTGTAAGGGCTTTGGACATATTGCCTCTCATTGTAAGAAGAAGAATGTGTGCACCTATTGCAAGCAATATGGTCACATCATTCTAGATTGTCCAATCTGGAAAGTGGTATCCTCTGCTATTTCCTTTGCTTTTTCAGCTATTGGTATCCAATCCGAAAAGTTCCTTGAATATTATTCTTCTCCTTCACATGCTTGGATTATAGATTCAGGTGCCACCAATCATATGACAGGAGCCTATCTCAATCAACCAAATCCATCTACTGAGACTCACCATAAAGACATTGTTACTACCAATGGTGAAAAGTTAGACATTGTTGAGTTTGGGTCGATTTTAAGTTATTGGGCCCAGCTTTGTTTTATTTTATCTAAGTTATTAAGTTAAGAAGTTATTGGGCCTTAAGCCCATTAGTTTATATTATTTTAAGTTGTGATTGTTCAGCTACTTAAAGTAGCTGCCCTACTAAGGGTATTTTTGTAATATTTCATTCTTTTATTTTAAGTATATAAATCAAGAGGAGTTGGGTGCCAAACTATTTAAATTTTGGTGACATCCCACTCTCTTTTCTTCTTCGCTCTCTTTCTCTCTTGCTGAAACCTTTCAGTTTCTTCACAAAGCATACATCTGAATTAGTTATCAGCAGTTTCTACTTGGTATTAGAGCAGGCTGAAGGTTTCTCGTGTTGCTCTATCATGCAGCCATAGATCGGCTGACTGCATGGTGATATGAGAGGTTGATTGAAGACCTCAGGTAAGCCCAATTTTTGGATTTTTGGTGGATTTGTTTTGCCCTGTAGCTGGTCTAGGGTTTTCTATCAAATTCAGGAAGAACTAAAGAAAGAGGGAGAGTCATGTTTTTGTAGGACTCTTCAATTTTGACCTAGGAAGTGGTGCCCTAATTTTTTAGGGTTCCTTGGAGTTTTCTGAAGGGGGTAGTTCAAGTCCCATTTGTTTTGCAGGCCTCTGGAGGGAGCGGCTACTTCTCTCTCTTCTCCCGCTCCCGCAAAAAAGGAATCTTTTGTGGGAGGACCATCTAGGGTTCTAGAAGGGTGTGTGTGGTGCCTGAAGGGAATTATTTCTTTTTCCTTCATTTCAAAGTGATTTTCTAACTTGTTTTTGGAAGTAATGGATGGTTACGGAGTTGAAAACAAACGGGGAAGTGAAATAGATCAAGGAGGAGGAGGTGTCGTAGACCTTTTCAGGGCTGGGACCATCACTACAGTTATGTTAGATGGTACAACTATTTAGAATGGTCACAATATGCAAAGATGGCCATTGGTGCTCGTGGGAAGTTGGGGTATTTTACTGGTGAGCAAGTGAAACTCGAGACTATCAACTCCTAGTCAGTATAGGAAAATTATATGGTAATGACTTGGCTATGCAATTCTATGCTGCCCCATATAAGTAAAAACTTTTTGTGGGTGAATACAACTAAGGAAATTTTGGATGGGGTTGTAGAAACCTACTCACAAAGTGAAAATGTTTCTAGGGCCTATCAATTGAAGAACAGGTTATTGCTACCAGGCAGGGAGATAAACCTATTGATGTTTATTTTTTGGCCCTTAAAACCCTGTGACAGGAGATAAACCATCTGGAGACAGTGGTTTGGGAAACTACTAAGGATGCAGATGCCTACTAAAAGCTCTTAGAGAAGAATAGAGTCTTTGAATTTCTTGTTGGTCTTAATCTCGAATATGACATTGCAAGGCAACATATCCTTTCCAGGAATAGTGTTACTCTCTCGGGCATATGCCTTTGTATCAGGGGAAGAGAGTAGGAGGAATGTAATGATGAAGAATTCGGGTCTTGAATAGTCAGTTATGGTCAGTACTGTGAAATCTAAACAGAGTGGAGACCAGGGTGGCAATGAAATCAGGAAGGAAGATAAGGACCTGATCTGTGATTACTGTAAGAAGCCTAAACACACAAGAGATTCTTGTTGGAAACTTCACCCGCACCTTGTGCCGAATATACTCAAAAACAAGAAGGGAAATGTTAACATGGCAGTCAAGGGTGGCTTACCTGGCCCTCCTACTACAACTACTTTGGAGTCCGTTGCAGCTACTACAGTAAGGGCCGAACTTGAGAGATATTGGCAGTTACTAAATCAACAAGATACAATCAGCCCTAATCCATTATCAAGTGGACAGCTAGGTACAAGTGGTTCTGGTGGTGGACATTCTACTTTGCTCATATAGGTAGTTCACATGCCATTGCAAACTATGTTTCTACTATAGGTAAGGAGCGACCTCCTTGGATTATAGATTCTAGAGCCTTAGAGCATATGACCCATAGTTCCACTATTTTCTCTTCTTACCAGCTCTGCTCTAGCAGAGACAAAGTCTCCACAGTCGATGTACCCAGATTGAGTACTAACTTATTATCTGTTAGTAGTTTAACTAAGAACTTGAATTGCTTAGTGATTTTTTTTTCTCCTGGCCATTGTGTTTGTAGGATCTGGTTTCAAAGAGGACGATTGGGAATGGTCGTGAGGTGAGTGGAATCTACCTTCTAGATGTGCTTCCTCATCATCAAAGTCATCATGTTAGCAGGGATTTTGAATCAAAGTCTGTGAGTCAGATTATGCTTTGGCATAATCGTTTGGGACATTTGTCTTTTTCTTCTTTGTGTTTCTTGTTTCCGAAGCTATTTGAGTTTGTTAATTTGTCTAGCTTAGAGTGTGAAAGTTGTCGGCTTGGAAAACATTGTAGAGATTCGTTTAAAGCTTGTAATAAAAGGTGTTCATCTGCTTTTGATGTTATTCATACTGATGTGTGGGGACTATACCATGTTTCTTCTATGGGTGGCTACCGATATTTTCTTTTATTTGTGGATGATTTTTCTCGGTATTCTTGGATTTATTTGATGAGAGCCTGTGATGAGGTACTGTCCTTGGTTCGTCAGTTTCATCAGATGGTGCTAACACAGTTTGGGGTACAAGCGAAAGTGTTCAGATCAGACAATGCCAAGGAATATTTTGAGAAGAACCTTGCTTCGTATCTATTAGAGTATGGAGTAATTCATCAGAGTAGTTGTTCTTACAGTCTGCAGAAAAATGGTGTAGCAGAAAGGAAGAACAAACACATTGTTGAGATTGCGAGGAGCATGATGATCACATCTACTGTTGCAGTTCGGTTTTGGGGTGACGCAATTCTAACAACAGTCTTTCTGATTAACAAGGTGCCTTCTCGTGTTCTTGGATTCAGCACCCCATTCAGGCTCCTTTTTCCTGAGGGGGAGATGTTCCACATCCCCCTAAGGGTTTTTGGTTGTGTTTGCTTTGCTCATGTTCTCAGTCCTCACCGCTCGAACTTCAATCCGAAGGCAAAGAAGTGTATTTTCCTTGGTTATGCAGAGAATCATAAAGGATACTGTTGCTATGATCCAGTCTCTGGGAGTCAATATGGTACTATGGATGTCACCTTTTTTGAGTCAACACCTTTCTTCCAGAAGGGTTCTTCTCAGGGGGACCATACTTTGTTTTTGCTTATCCAAGTTACTAACTTTCCACCAACAAAGGTGCAATATCCACTAGTGGACCATAGTTGTCAAAGCTATGCCTAGGCAGGCGTGTAGGCGCTTTTTGGGTCTCACCTCGCCGAAATGCCATATATATAACTATAGAGAGAATGGGTCGAATGGCCATAGGCTTCTTTTATTTGTTTACTTGTTTATGTTTTTATGTTGTTAATGGGCCTTTTTTATGTTATGCCTACTTAAGTTTATCGCCTAATTAAGGGCCTCTCTGTAAATATTGTAAATTATGTTTAATGAAAAGGGATTAGGGGAAGAGAGGATTCATTCGACTGTTTTCTCTCTAAACCCTATTTGCCGCCATCTTCTTCTTCTCTCCTCTTCCTTTCTCTTTTCTACTAATTTCTAACACCTTTTTAATCGGTCCTTTATTTTCAGAGGATTGTTTTTCTTCTTGGTATCAAAGCAGGCTCTCCTTTCTTCTTTTTTCTCTTCTTTTTTCCCATACATAGTGTGTATGGAGAGTAAAATCGAATGAGTGATTGAAGATTTTTTTTTGGCCCAATTGTTTGTATTTTTTGGAGAAAAGAAGGTTGTCTTTGTCATCATTCTAACAGTCCCTGGTATTTTTGCCCAAAATCCTAATCAACTAGATAATTCTGTTTGTGGGCCCCACATGGAGCTTCACCGTGGCGCTTAGTGATTAAAGGGGTCCTTGTTCTTCCTCTTGAAGATCGACTCAAGCTTCTTGGTGTTCTGCAAAGTCTACAAGGAGTGGCTGGTTTTTTCTGTTTTCTCTCGAGTTCCAAGTAAGATGCAATTGATAGATTCGACTACATAGAGGTTGATACTTAGTGTTTATTTTTTCCTATCTTCCTTGCTTGTCAATTGAAGCTATTTGAAGTTCTTTTGGAGTGGTTATAAGAAATGGATATCTTGGGAGTTGAAAACAAGTGTGTGGCCGAATCGGAATAGGTTCTGGGAGCTCCTGTTGGCTCTCTATTGGCTGTGACCACAGTCAAGCTGGATGAAACCAACTATCTGGCATGGTCACAATCAGTAAAAATTCATGTCTATAGTAGAGGCAAGTGGGGGTATATCTCTGGGAGCAAGAAAGCTCCTCCGGAAGATGATCCATCTTATGAAAAATGGATGCAAGAGAATTATACCTTCATTGGATGGTTAGTGAACTCAATGCAACTACAAATCAGTCAACATTATTTATGGATGAATTCAGCTAAGGAAATATGGGATAGTGTGGCTGAAACTTATTCTCAAAAACTTAATGTGGCCAGGGCATATAAGTTAAGGAGTGATGTGAATAATTTAAGGCAAGGGGAGAGACCTTTAGCCGTTTACTTCACAATGCTGAAATCTCTTTGGCAAGAGATAGACCTAATGGAAATTGTTGTCTAGGAAAGTACTAATGATGCTGAAACTTATAGGAAATTAGTTGAGAGAAACAAGGTTTTTGAATTCTTGACAGGGTTGAATCCCGAGTTTGACATCACCAGACAATATCTTAGCCAAGGATAATGTATCACTGTCTCAGGCCTATGCCATGGTGAGTTATGAAGAGTGCAGGAGGCTGGTTCAGGTTCAAGGAGCTAGTTCAAGTGACCATTTTGCCAACATGGGGCTGAAACCGAAGAGGACTACAAGAAGTTCAGGTGGTTCAGGAAAAAAGAGTTGTGTGTGAGTACTGCAAGAAACCAAAGCATACAAAAGATAAGTATTGGAAACTGCATCCAGAGTTCCTTCCTCCTTGTTTCCAAAAGAAGGCTGATAATGTGAAGACAGGAAGTGCCAACATAGCCACAGTTTCAGATAATGACAAGTACTTAACTAATGAGAGGATTGCCAGTGAACAATTAGCAGTTATGAAGGCAGAATATGAGAAGTATGGGAGGACGATTAGTCACCTAGAGGGTGCAACCTCTTCCTCCAACCCTCAGGGAAATTCAACTACTTCTGCATTTGCACATTCAGGTATATGGGGTACCGCCAATCATGCAACTATCTTAGGTATTGTAGGATCCCTTGGATTATTAACTCTAGTGCTCCTGATCATATGATTACCATCTTATTTATTTCTTATGTTTTTCTTCCTAGTCATGATGAGATTACCCTAGCCGATGGCTCTCTTGCTCCTATCTCTGGCAAGGGAACCGTCAAGGCTATAGACTCTCTTTCACTTCCATCTGCTCTTCATGTCCCTAAACTGAATACTAATTTGCTATCTGTGAGTAGCCTAACTAAATCTTTGAACTCTAGTGTAACATTTTTTCCTTCTTATTGTGTTTTTCAGGACTTGAAGTCTAAAAAAATGATTGGGAGTGACCATGAGGCGAATGGAAATTGCTTGTTGGATACTCTTGAACAAAGCCAAGGACAACCTAGGAAAGCTGCTTTTGGACTATCTCTTCAGAGTCTGTTAGTTGTGTCATGTTATGTCATTTTCGTTTGGGTCATCTTTCCTTTTTGCTTTGAGTCATCTATTCCCAAAACTGTTTAAGGAAATTAACTTGTCCAGTCTTCATTCGGAGTCCTATGAATTGTTAAAACATTGTCAAAATAGTTATCCTTTGAGTAATAAAAGATCATCTTCTCCATTCCATATTGTGCACTTTGATGTGTAGGGGCCATACCACTTACCCTCTATGGGAGGCTATAGATATTTTATCTTGTTCAATGATGATTTTTTATGATATACTTGGTTATTTTTTATGAAATCCCGAGATGAAGTTCCAAAACTTGTGAGGCAGTTCCATGAATTTGTTCTTACCCAATTTGATATTAGAATCAAAATATTCAAATCCGACAATGCAAAATAATACTTTGAGAAAAACCTAACCTGTTATCTCACTGATTTGGGGGTTATTCACCAGAGTTCTTGTGTTCGACCTCCAAAACAAAATGAAGCTGTTGAGAGGAAAAACTGTCACATTGTTGAAGTTGCAAGAAGTATCATGTTTGCCTCACATGTTCCTACAAGATTTTGGGGGATGTTCTTCTTGCCATCCAAAGTGTTGGATTTTAAGTCTCCTCTTAGCCTCCTTCGTCCAGGTAAGGACCTTTTTTCTATTCCCCTTAGTGTTTTGGTTGTACTTGTTATGTACACATTCCAAGTGCCCAGAGACGTAAATTTAAACCAAAAGCCCACAAGTGCATATTCCTTAGTTGTGCCTCCACACCAGTGTTTTAAAAGCGCAAAGCGCAAAAAAAAAGCACAAGGGCCAATTTGCACCTAAGGTGTAAGGCGCAAGGCGAGGCGCGTGCCTTTTTAAGAAATGTGCAAAATTACAAAAAAAAAACCTAAAAAAAAAAAGGTCAGAAAATTCCAAAAAAAATGCCAAAAAATTTAAAAAATTGCAAAAAAGTAAAAAATATTAAACTTAATGTTAATAAAAATATAAACTTAAATTTTAAAATAAATTATTTAAAAAACCTATTATCTAAAATTAAAAACAAACATATAAAGCATTTCAAGCATGTAAAATCCACAATCTCCTTTTTTCCTTAATTGCATTTCAAGCACACCCCTCGAGGAAAGCCCGAACAAGTCTATGTTAGGGTTTGAAATTCTTATTTCTCACATAGAAAATAATGATTTTACAACTTCCATTGCCTTTTAGAAAGATATTTTATTGCAATGAATGAATGAACAACATAAGGCGCATCAGGTGCATGCCTAGGTGCACCAGGCGCGCGCCTTTTGAAAGAGGTGTGCCTAGGACCTAGGCGAGGCACACACCCCAAAATGCGCCTCGCTTGTGCGCCTAGGTGCACCTCAGGCGCGCCTTTTAAATCACTGCTCCACACAGAAAGGTTATTGTTGTTTTGATCCAAACTCTGAAACTCGTTATGTTTCAATTGATGTTACCTTTGATGAGTCCACTCCTTTCTATGATTCTTCTCTGGGGAAGCATTGTCCAAAGGGGGAGAATTTGTCATAGTTGTTTGCTCTCCCCCTTCTTGTCCGTGTTGAGTCTCCTCTTGAGCCTTCTATTCTCAATGAGTCAAGGGGGGAACAATCATCTCATGTTCCTTCCAATATTCCTATTCCTCCCCCATTACCTCCTCGTCCTCTCTTTAATCCTAGGTGGTACCAGCAACAAAGAACTAGAAGCGAGCAGATTGTTTCCTCTACATCACATGAGCCTCCTCCACTTCCAATTACTGAAGAGACAACAGGTACTGATACAGTCCCTTTGGAGCCACCCTTCTCAAATCTTGATGTTCCAATTGCTATCAGGAAAGGTAAACGGAAGTGTATTGCACATTGCATTTCCAAACATCTTTCCTATGGTCTGCTTTCTCCTTTATATTATGCCTATCTTTCTTTTGTTGCTTCTAACCCTATACCCAAGTCAGTATCAAAAGCTCTTACTGTTCTAGAATGGAGGGATGCTATGAGAACTAAAATGGATGCTCTGCATAAAAATGACACATGGGAAGTGGTTGATTTGCCTAAAGGGAAGGAGCCAGTGGGCTATAAGTGGATTTACACCATCAAATACCATGCTGATGGCACCATTGAGAGGTACAAAGCTAGGCTGGTTGCAAAAGGCTCTACACAATCATATAGGATTGACCATCTGGAGACCTTTGCTCCTGTTGCAAAAATGACACCTGTGCAGGTTCTACTTTCTTTGGTTGCTCATTCAGATTGGCCACTCTATCATCTTGATGTGAAAAATGCATTCTTGAATGGAGAAGTACATGAGGAGGTCTATATGTCTCTTCCACCCAGGGATGTATGGCACAGATATGGAGGGAAAGGTGTGCAAACTGAAAAAGTCTCTTTATGGACTTAAACAATCACCTAGGGCATGGTTTGAAAGGTTTAGGGCTGCCCTTCTTAACTTTGGTTATATACAGACATAGTCCGATCATACCCTCTTTGTGAAGAGGAGAGGTTCTTTGGTGGTATATCTTATAGTCTATGTTGATGATATAGTAATGACTAGTACTGATGTGATAGTGATTGATGATCTTAAATCTTTCCTTCATACAGAGTTTGAGATCAAATATCTGGGAGAATTGAGGTATTTCCTTGGCATAGAAGTGGCTCGGTCCAATGATGGAATTTTTATCTCTCAACGAAAGTATGTGCTTGACTTGCTCATTGAAACAAGCAAGGTGGGTGCAAGACCAATGGCTACTCCTATTGATATGAGTCACAAACTTTCTGCCTCAAATGGAGAATTGTAGAAGGATAAGGGAGTCTTTCAAAGGTTACTTGGGAAACTGCTATATCTTTGCATAACTTGGCCTAATATTGCATGTGTTGTCAACTGCATTAGTCAATTCATGCATGCTCCCAAGGACACTCATATGGCAGCAACAGAATGGATTTTATGATATTTAAAGAGTACTCTAGGGAAGGGAATTCTATTTTCTAATCATGGTCATATGAAACTGGAGGCTTACACAGACGCTGACTAGGCAGGAAACATTGATGATAGGAGGTCTACTTCTAGATATTGTAGCATTGTGGTAGGTAATATTGTTTCTTGGAGAAGCAAGAATTAATCAGTTCTTGCCAGATCTTCTACTAAGGCCGAGTATAGAGCCATGGCTCGTGGAGTTTCTGAGTTACTTTGGCTTCGATCCTTGATGGAGGAACCGGTGTTAAGTATGATAAGCCATTAATGCTATATTGTGATAATCAGGCTACCATCAACATTGCTCACAATCTGGTGCAACATGATTGGACTAAATATATTGAAGTTGACATTCTTACCAAGGGAATCGCCAAGGACAAACTTCAACATGACACTGGCAAGCTTGGCATGATTGACATCTATGCTCAGCTTAAGGGGGAGTGTAGAGAAAATGGGCCGAATGGCCCATAGGCTGCTTTTATTTGTTTACTTGTTTATGTTTTTATGTTGTTAATGGACCTCTAACTAATGAGCCTTTTTATGTTATGCCTACTTAAGTTAATCGCCCAATTAAGGGCCTCTCAATAAATATTGTAAATTATGTTTAATGAAAAGGGATTAGGAAAAGAGAAGATTCATTCAACTGTTTTCTCTCTAAATTATGTAAATATTGTAAATTATGTTTAACCCTTCCTTTCTCTTTTATGCTGATTTCTAACACCTTTTCACACCTTTTTAATAAGTCCTTTTATTCTATAACATATTGTAATTTTTGTATATTTAATATTTTTTATATTCTAACTCTATAATATAAACATAGACATGATGCATTGAATCATTATTTTTATTTATTTCATAAGATAATATGTTTTTTTAATAATTTCTTACCTTGTAAAGGTTCTGATAAATAATATTTGAAGATGAGTTCGAGAGGTATGATATTTGAAGTCGATTTCGAGGGTTCCAAGTTGTACGTCTTTGAACAAAAAAGGGAAATTGATCATAGAAGAAGATATGCTTTTTGTCTTCTTCTTCTTCTAGAGCAAAAAACAAGGGCTCTGCCCCTCCTTTCTCTTCCACTTCTTCGTGGAACAAAAAAAAAATCAGCAGACTAGAACACTTTTTTCATTTTTTTGAAACAAAAACACTCCTAGAACAAAAAACAAGGGTCTACCCGTTCGTTTTCTTTTTCTGGAAAAAAGGTTCATCTTCATCATTTTTTGAACTAAAATAGGGGTTCCACCCCTTCTTTTCCATGATTTGTGAGGCTTTTATTTTATGTTTTCTTTCTTCTAAGACAAGAATAGGGGCTCTGCCCTTATGTTGCTTTTATACCAATCATGAACATAGGGGTTCATCCCCCTTATGTTCTATAAATTTTTTTGACATTAAGTGACGCCTAGGCAGGAGCCTAGGAAACCAAGCGACTTAGCGCTTCCTTGTTGCCTAGGTTTGCCTTGGTGCCTTGGAAACTGTGTAGTGGACTTTCTGTCATCAATTGCACCAATCCAATTTGCATCTGTGTAAACTTCCACTTTCATATGACCATGTTTCTTGAACAAAATACCAGTCCCTAGATACTTATTTAGATACTTTAGGGCTCTCTCTGTTGCCTCCAAATTGGTAGTCTTTGGAGCATGCATAAACTGGCTGAGGACACCGATAACATATGCTATATCTAGTTGAGTCATTGACAAGTAAGGGAGTCTTCCTACTAACCTTCGAGATTTCTTGACATCTGCCATAGGTTCTCCCACAATTACCAAGTTTGTGACTCTCATCAATAGGGGAATTTGTAGTTTTTGCCCCCAACTTCCTTGTATCTTGTAAGAGATCTAGGATATATTTCCTTTGAGAAATAAAATGCCATTTTACTAGGTCCTTAACTTCAAATTCCAAGGAAATAACATAGTTGTCATAGGTCCTTAACTTCAAATTGCATAGCAAGTGACTTTTTCACTTTCTAAATCTTAGAGTCCCAATTCCCTGTAATTACTATGTCATCTACGTACACAATTAGGACCACAATCTTCTCTTGTTCCGTACACAATTGACACTTCTTGAACCCGATTTGTTGAAGAGCCAAATGAAATTTGCTAAACCCGATTAGGACCAAATGAAAGTTTGTGAACTTTAACTTCATGCCCTTGTGCTATAAACCTAGGGGGCTGAATCATCATATACACTTATTCTAGATCCCTATCCAGGAAAGCATTCTTAATGTCTAGTTGATGAAGATCCCAATCAAAGTTAACAACCAAGAATAATATGATCCGAATAGAGTTCATTTTAGCAACTGGTGCAAAGGTTTCTACATAGTTGACCCCATTTACCTATTTGTACCCTTTTGCAACCAACCTGTATTTATACCTCTCAACCATCCCATCAGCCTTGTGTTTCACTGTGAATACCCACTTACTCCCCACTAGCTCTTCACCTTTAGGAAGATCCACCAACTCCTATGTGTTGTTTTTGTGTAGAGTACAAATTTCCTCCATTGTATTTGTCTGTTCAGGGATAGACAATGCTTCTACAACACTTTTGGAAATAAGATACAATTAATGATAGTTAGAAAAGTATGGAATGAGGGTGAGATGTTTTCATAAAACAAAAAAGGGGCAATAGGATGTTTATTAGTACATGATCTAACACACTTTCTATGAGCAGTGGGAACATTAAGGTCATCGGTAGTATTATTAATAGTAACATCAAGGGTACTTAGATCCGCCTCCAAGGATTTAGATGATGTTGGATGCACAATTTCTCGCTGCTCCACACCCTTTGAACTCAGTTATCCCTTACGGTGCCTCAGAAAAACATGAAATAGAGTGGAGTCAGGATTGAAAGGGAGTAGAACTTGAGGAACTTGCCTCTCATCCTACACCCTATTCTCCCCTTAGGGAGAGGCTGGGAAGAAAGGATTAGAATAAAAAAAGGATACATCCATTGTTACAAAATACTTGTGATAGACAAGATTAAAACATTTGTAGCCCTTTTGAGGACGAGTAACCCAAAAAAATATACGGGATAGACTTGGGCTCCAACTTACCCTGATTGGGTAACAAATCATGAACAAAGCATTCACAACCAAACACATGCACAAGAATAGAAAACCAAGGAGATTGAGAAAACAAGAATTAATGTGGAGATTTGTATTGTAAGAGACAAGAGGGCATGTGATTAATGACATAAGCCGCAGCCATGACAACATAAACTCAGAACTGCTTGGGAACATTATGAAGCATCATACTACGGGCAACTTCAAGAAAATGTCGGTTCTTTCTTTCTACAACACCATTTTGTTGTGGTATTTTGGCACAAGAGCTTCGATGAACAAGTCATTGAGATGTAAAGAAGTCAATTAGATCATAATGAAAATATTCTCTCACATTATCTGATTAGAAAGTTTGTATCCCAACATGAAACTAAATGAAAACCATGTGATGAAATTCCTTCACAATTCTTGGGAATGCATAGGGTTTTCACAATTCTTGGGAATGTATAGGGTATATCTAGGAATAATCATCAATGAAGCTAATAAAGTACTTATATCCGCTCTCAATGGGTATGTTCACTGGGCCCCAAACATTAGAATGCACAATATGGAAAGGCAAAATGGATCTTTTATTGCTCGAAGAAAAACTTGTTCTACATTGCAATCCAGATGTAAACACTAACTTAAATGGATCAGGAAACCTAACTTTCAAGGACTCAAAAGACAAATGACCAAGGCGTATATGCCACAACCACACTTGACTCTTAGTAGACTGATTCATAATCTATCAGTGGTGGAGATATTGATCTTTGACTAGTAATAGTGGTGTGTACACCATAGTCTCCTGTGTGTGTCTGGACTTTTGGTAGTGTGTACACCATAGTTTATCCTAGTCATCATTTTTTCTTAAGTGCCTCTTTTTATTTCAGTGTTGCCCCCTCTTGTAGGTCAGGCAACTAATTGCTCCCTATTAGAAGCATTCATTAAATTTCTTCTACTCTCATTAGATTGAACCAAGGCATATACCTATTGTACAGAGGGAAACTCACTACTTCCCAAAATTTGCACTCAAAGTGGTTCATAAACTGGGTTCAGCCCCAACAAGAAGGCAAACACATGTTGTTGATAGATAAGTTTCTTATAATCTTTAGCATCCTCATCATTCTTCCATTCATTGGTCTGGTAATGGTCCATCTGCTTCCACATAGAGGTAAGAGCTGAATAGTAGGTAGATAAGCTATGGTCTACCTGCTTATAAGTAGATAATTCTGCTTGAAGTTGGTATATATTGGCATAATGGCTCTATTTTGGGAAGGTTTCCTTGGCCTATTCCCAAATCTTACAAGCTGTATCAGCCCATATGAAGTTTTTCTTTACATGAGCCAGCATAGAACCCAAGACAAATGAGATAACCATACTATTCTCTTGATCCCATCTATCATATATAACCAGCCTTTCCCCTAGCTTTCACGTATAGTTTAATACCTTTGGCGTTCTAAGTAATTCAGTCCATCAAAGCGAGTGATGGACATATCGAGAAATTTATGTTGTTCATCCCTCCATTCAGAGTTCCTTGAGGAGAAGTAATGTCAGAATATGCTAAATCTTCAATGGACACTCACTGTATTGATGCTAATTTCCTAAACAGGACTGGAAAATTGGCGTTTTGTATGTTAGACAGTGTATGCCCTTAGCTCAAATCAAATTTCCGAATGAATAAAGTACATTATTGTTTCATGTTAATGATGGTATTTTTTTTGTGAATTACCTCTTAAACTGGACACTTATGAGACTCATGTTAGTTTAGAATGTTCTCAGTCATTTGATAGACTTGGGGAGTTTATCCTGACAAAGCTGACACTAGTGTGTTGCCAAATAGTTGGGGTAGATTTCTCAACTGCTAGCGTTAGACCCCAAGCACAGGTAGTGTGTGTTTGGAAGAAAAACTGAACTCGGACCAATTTCTAGTTATGCCCTGGACCTTGGAGATAGGTGAACAAAATATTTGGGTATGTTGGGGCAATTTGGGAAATTACTTGAGTGGGTAATCATAATGATAGGATCAACCCCTTTGTTAGACAAAGTGAATATCAGGCTTTGCACTCTCTCGGATGAAAACCTAAATTGTCGGTAGTGGATTTCGTCTGTGTTTGAAATCTAATTTTGCAAAATATATTTATATACTATTGAACTACTATTTTTTGAAAAAAGGTTTGCAAAAGATTTTAATCTCGGGATAAATTCGAGCAGAGAGTGTAACAATGTATCTTGCATTCAAGGGAGAGGTTCTTCCTTTTAGGCAGTGCTTTAATGATTATGGGCCGAGAGATTAAGTGCAAGAGGTCATTACATGGCTGATTACCTTATAGGCTTTATCTCACATAAGTCTATTATCATTGGGTCTTCATAGGGTGGCTGAATCCAATGATCATTTAGGTATAAATGTTGGACCTAAACTTAGTCCATGCTGATTGGCTTAGGAGTTCATTGCCCTGAGCATTAAATTCGGCCTAACCTCTTTCAGAGGTGGAACCGAACCCTCATGGACTTGTGTGAGACCTTTGTGGGGTCCCACACCATACAATATTAGGCCCAAAGTGGCCATGCAACACATAGGGACGTGAGCCATTAAAGAAAATGGGCCTTTGGCCCATTACTAATGAGATTGGTTAAGATGTCACATGACAACTTAGGGTCGAAACTGGGCATGGTTTTGGGTATGAAGCACATATCCTCTTAAGTGGATAATGCTTATCTATTAAAAGAGTTTAGATCCAAATCAAATTTGGATAATCCTCTAATTAGATTAGGAGAGCGCTCCACATAAGGGGGTTAAGAGGAAGAGGGCGAACATAACTTGTATTCCTCCTCTCTTGCTCTTTCCTCTTCTCTCTTCTCTCCTAGAAATCGTATCATGACCTAGTCATTGTAAGAACTAATTTTTATCAGTTTTCCCTCTGTGTTTTTGCAAGCAACCGTTGGCGAAATTAGGCTCACAAATTGCAGTCGATCCAAGGTAGTTGGATAGTAGTTTTGCTAAAAAACAATGTTGCTGAATCGGCTTCTCATTTCACTCCGCCATCTTCAGTTAGAGGCCGGTTTTTGGGACTGATTTTGGGTGTGAACTACTACTACGAATTGCGATTTGTGGACTCCGTATCAGGTATAATTAGTTTTAATTCCAGTTTCAAATCTGGTCTAGTTTAGTGCAAGATCAATCCAGAATTTTCAAAATTCAATATCCGGGAAATCGGTTCCCGAGTCAGGTTAGAAAATTTTTGAAATTTGGCCATCCATATTCTAGATTCTAACTCATCAAACACTGTACCTCTACAACACTGTTATTATTAAAAAAATAGTCCAACAATCCAACCAGACAGAGGACAACACTCAAACAAAGAGAACAACAGAACTTCAGCTACCTTCAAATAAAGAGAGGCTTTAATAAACCAACTCTGTAGAACTGAGGTCAAAAAACCCTAGCCGAATTACTATCAGCTTATAGCAACAAAGAGTACTAGTCCCTACAACTCCAAACTATAACATTCACTGCTATAGCGCACCGAAACATGAATTAACAGTGCATTACCTGGTGTACATCACTAAACTCCTAACCCACAGTCCATAAGAGAGAGGGAAAACACCAAAGAATGCGGGTCATCTCATTCGGCTACCACCAAAAGCACCACAAAACCTCCTCTTGTTACAACGACCAAGAGAGAAAAAGGAAAGAAACAGAAATACGAGCTTAGTTCAGTACGATGAGACTTTGATTCTTCTTCCAGTCAAAAGTAAAGGTTTCAGATGAAAAAACTCGATCTGAGAAGCCTAAGCCCGGATCAATGCTCTGATACCATGTAGTCCATCGAGAAGGAAGAAGAAAGGAAGAAAAGAAAGAAGGGGGAAAGAAAGCAGAAAAGAGAAGAAAAGAGTTTTATTTCCAAATGTACAATGGCTGGCGGCACCTAAGTTAGTATTTATACTTAGAGTGACAGAGTACAAATAAAAAGATAAGAAAAATACAAAAATACTCCAATATAGGTTAAAAGAAAGGTGACACGATTGCATTTCAACTTTTCAACTTTTCTTTTTCTTAACCCCAAAATTAACTCCCGGTGGAGGGCCACTGTAATAAACATCTTCAACTTTTCAAAATTCTAAAATCTTTCTAATAGTTCGACTTTTTTGAGGCAATTAATCCTATTTACTAGAAACTAATAAATTGATATAGAAAACTCAATCTGACCAAAATTAGAATCACTAAAAATTATGAAAATATGATTTCTTTGTCAATGGATTCTTCCTTGTACCCTTGTCTTCATTCAACAATTAGGGTTAGTAGACTAATTGACTAGATTGCCCCCTCCCATAGATCACATCAAATTGTTGAACTTTTGCGAATGCAGTATGAGAAATCCAAGCAACTTTGGTATTGGTGGGTACTTTAAATTTGATCAAACCAACAGTGGTAATTTTTGATATATGTAACACTTATCATCTATCAATTTATTGCTTCAAAGTTCTATTTTAGAGAAGATTCTTCTTGTATTGTTAATATCTTGGCGCCATATGTTGCCATGGCAGGTACTGAACTTGAGACAACACCTTCATTTTCTCATAAGAGATCTTGGTACACCTACCTCGTAAACCTTTTATTTCAGCTCTTGATCGCTTATCTTCTGGACATGACTCAAGTATTGTTGGATTATTTTAACCATTTTGAACACCAGATTAATTGAAGTATATATAATATATATAATGAAGACAAACATGCCATCCAAAAGTGTTAGCACTGCTAGAAAAGTGTCAGAAGTTAGGGATCTTGCCAATAAATGTATTGAGGATAACAGGTTGGTCATATTAGATGCCGTCTCTCACCTTCTTCAAGCTCTCATTACTCTTTGTCGACAGGATTATATTAATGTTCCTATATTGCGTTTGGATTTCTGATTGTATGTGTTGGGATTGGATGAATTGTACTTCTCTTGGTTTGGGGCAAGGCGGGCTATGTCTTTCCCTGTTATCTTTTATTTAGTTTTTGATAATGGTTATTAAAATTTAAGGTGGTCGTCCCTCGATCTGAAGTAAATTTTGGGGTTAAAAAAAAGTTTAACATCATTTTCTTCTCAATAATGTTTTTGAACAGCCGTTGACACGGAAGGCAGTCCGTTCAGCCCGAAAACCGTTCAAGCAATCGGTTCCGTTTCACCCCTGACCTGCTCTTGGATCAAAAACTGTTGACTTCGTCAGAAAACCGCTGATCCGGACAGTCAAACCATCGATTCGTTTGACCCGGACAGCAGTTCGCAGTTTGAGAAATTGCAGATCTGAGACACGAACTCAGATCTGATATCCAGGAAGAAGAAGAAAAAGTTGCAGATCTCAGATCTAGATCTCAGAAGGAGAAGAAGAAGATCTCAAATCTATATCTGAGAAAAAATGAAAAATCTATCTCAGATCTGAGATCTGAGAACTCGTATGAGATCTGTCATCTGTGCTATGTTATTGCCGTCACCGTCGCCGTTGCCAGTGAGCGTCGAAATCATTCTCCTCATCTTCCTTCTTCTTCCCTCCTTCACTCTTTCTTTCTATTCTTTTCTATTTTTTTTTTTTCCTTTCTCCTTTCTTTCTTTCCTTCTCTTCTTTCTCAGCTGACAATATACTCTTCTCCACTCCATTCCTCCTTTCTCTGTTTTTCATGACTCGTATACTATTTGTCCTTTCCTAATATGAACTGTTCGACCTGGATGGTCGAACCGCTGACCTGAAGTTTCCGGGTCAGTTTTTAAAACCTTAGTTTATTGCATTTATAGTTAAATCGGAGGATAACCCTCAAGCTATCATTTCCGAATGAATACTCGTGCAGTTTATTGTTTGAGGTGACAAACTATGAGAACAAAGTTGTTTCCGGGGGTTATGGATTGATTGCTCAAACTATGTACCATGTGGATCGTGTCCTCCAGCCCTTTGATGAAAAGAATTTCAATTTGAATGGTTGTGATAGAATATTTAAGAAAAGGATAAAAGCCTTAAACATACCCTGAGTTTTCATAATTTGACTTAAACATACCCTGGATTTTAACATACCTCCACCGTTATATTAAAGAGTTCAAACAGAAAGAGTGAAAGACGCTTCTACACTTCGTTAAGATGTGAAAGAGGTTATCTTCTACTTTCAGCCACTGACGTTCATGGGGCTTGCCGTTCTATGCCCTCTTTAAAAGTTTAAACAACGAACTTTTTACAAAGTACCGAAAAAGATATACTGGGGGTCAGCTATTTTCTAGCCGGACTTGTGACATTCTAACATTGGGGGTCAGCTATTTTCTTCTAATTCAGGTTTAATTTGCAAAAATTATGCACTTTGGCAGAGTGAAGGAAAAATCGAGAATTTTAAAAATTTATGACTCACCTAATGCCACATGTTGATTTTCTTTTAACGTTTTAATTAGGAAGGATATATTTAAGTCCAGTGGGAGTGGGGTTATATTTAAGTGAATTTGAAAAATTTAAGGTATCTTTAAGTCAATTTATGAAAATTCAGGGTATGTTTAAGTTAAGGTTCAAAGTATCAATACAGGCCCATACGCTTTACTAGTGTATCGGTATTTTTTTTAAGTTTTATTTAGTTTTTTCGAAACCGATTCAGAGGGGTCAGTTTAAGGCCCGGCTACCCTCTGAACCAGTGTCAAACACGATACAACCTATTGATGGGCGTACCAATTAATCATTGGCATGATACATATCAATCGATACGGGCCGTTACATATTGATACTTTGAATCTTATTTTAAGTCTTTTACCTTTAAGAAAATTATATATAAAATATTAAAATTATTAGATTACTATTGGTTGACATTTGTTCCATATGGTAGACATGTGCCTTCTCATCCATTGATCTTTGCATTGCTTGGGAGGATTGACCATGAGAATTTCTTGCTTTCTCTTCATATGGCATTTAAAGTCATCGATCCCTTCTTTAGTTTAGGCTACAACAGTTTGGGTGCCTTCACAAATCACAAACAATGTTCTCTAAATATCGTTTACTTGGGTGGTCAAACCATTTGACCCAGATGGTCCAATGGCAGAACCATTCGACCTAGAAGACGATTCATAATTTAATAAAATTATTTAAATTATTTTTTAAACTCTTAAAATAAGCAAAGAACAAAAACTGAAATACGAGAGACAGTGCAAAAAAATTTGTTATTGAAAATTGTATGTTTCAATTAATATGTAATAGTGTGCTAAAATCAATTACAAAGTAGCCCAAAAGAGATCTCACCTATTTGTCTGGAATTGTTGGCCATCCTGTTTGGTGATCTGAAACAGATCCAAGAAGAAAATTGAAGAATTGCTTGTGAGTAGTTGAACATTATCATTATCTCTCTCTCCAAGGAAGAAAGAATCTCCAAGAAAAGAAAAGAACCAAGATGTAAATTAGTAAAAAGGTAACCAAAGAAGACATGCTAAATCAATTCAAGAAGAACAAGCATCAAGCCCCATGAGTCTATGTTTCTTATCTTTGGTTCCTATGCTCTCCTAGATTTTAAATTGAAATTAAAATGTCAAAATTGTTAGACAGTGTATGCCCTTATCTCCAATCAGATTGATGTACAGATATGCATTTATTGTAAATAAATAAAAGTGCATTATTGTTTCATTTTGATATTGATATGTTTCTGTGTAATTACCCCTTAAATTGGACACATATGAGACTTGTGTTAGTTTAAAATGTTATTAGCCGTTGGATAGACTTGGAGAGTTTATCTTGTCAAGGTTGACACAGATGTGCCGTCAAAGAAGTTGTGGCATCTTGTCTCAACTGCTAGCGTTAGACCCGAAGCACATGTAGTATGTGTTTGGATGAAACATTGAATTCGGACCATTTTCCGGTTATGCCTTGGACCTTAGATATTGATGGATAAAACTGGAAAGTTACACATAACTCATAGACTTGATTATGGTATTGCACTAGGTGTTGGATTGAGTTGTTTTTAATATGTCAATCAGTGATATCTATCAAGGGTCAGAACCTGGGTATGTTAGGACAGTCTGAGTGGATGATCATAGTAATAAGATCGACCCCTTTGTCGGAAAAGTGAATGATAGAGCTTATACTCTTTCTTACAGAAATCTGAACTGATAGCAGTGGATTTCAATTGTGTTTGAGATTTAGTTTTGCAAAATATATTTATTTGATATAATATTATATATATATATATATATTAATGTTTTATGAAAAAATGTTTACAAAAGGTTTTAATTCCCAGGATCCATCCGAGTAAAGAGTGTGACATTGCACCTTGCAACCAAGGGAGAGGTTCTTCCCTGTCGGGTAGTGTTTAATCATTATGGGCTAAGAGATTAAGTGTAAGAGACCATTAAGAGTTGATTACCTGATGGGTTTTATCTTACTTAAGTCCATTATCCTTGGATCTTCATAGGATAGCTAAATTCAATGATCATTTAAGCGTAAATGTTGGGCTCATATTGATCCCATAGTGATGTGCTCAAGGATTCACTGCGTTTAGTAGTGAATTTGGCCAAACCTTTTCACAGAGTTTAGGCCGAACCCATGTGGACTTATGTGAAGTCATTGTGGGGTCCCACGCCATACAAATCAGGATTAAGTGGGCCAATAAACACTCTGGAATCATGAGCCTTATAACTGATGGGCCTAAGGCCCATAATTAATATGATTAGTTAGGTTGTTAGTCATGTGACATGGGGCGAATCTGGGTTTGGATCTGGGTATGGAGCACCTAATCTTATAAGAAGATAAGGTATATCTCTCATTAGAGTCTAGATCTGATTTAAATCTGGATTATCAAGTAATTAAATTAGGAGATAGCTCCATAAGAGATTATAAAAGATGAGGGGGCAGACCAGTCCAAGACAACTTCATATTTTTGCAATTTCTGGTTCTCTCTACAACCTTTTGTCTCCCAATTTTTCCTAGTTCGACATCAGCTATTTAGGACTGATATAAATTAGTTTTTCCTCTAATTTTTGCAAGAAAAATTCAGGGGATATTAGGTTCATCATCCTCAGTTCGATTCAAGCAGTTGGATATCAGTTTTGCAGAAAACTATGTTGCTAAATCGGCTTCAAGAATACAGTGTGCCATCTTCAGTGGAGGCTGGTTTTAGGACTGATTGGGGCATGAACTTCCACCTTGGGATATGTGCCTGTGGCATCCATATCAAGTATACATATCCCTCTTAGTTTGGTTTCAAATTTGGCCCGATTCAGTGCAAGACCAACCCTAAAAAATGCAATTTTTCAAAACATAAGGAATTCGATTACCAAAACGATTAAAAAATTTTTGAAATTTCACCCAGCCATCTAGCATGGTTTGTCTATCCATATGATGGATCATAACCCTTCCAATAAAAATATCATTTGAAAGCCAAAGGAAGGTTTTTCAAATCATTAGATTGAAAATTCTTAGGTTTCTAAGTGTTGGTAGGGGTGAGCATAATTCGGTTAAAACCGAATAACTGAACTGAAAATTTCGATTAAATCGGTTCGGCTATTTCGGTTTTTGGTTATTTTGGTTTCGGTTTTTTGAATTAGAATTTCGGTTAACCGAATTAACCGAACTTTTTATTATTATATATAATATATAATATGTAATATATAATATATAATATATTATATATTTATATATTAATATATAATATACTAAAATTCGATTTCATAATATATATTTTATAGTATATAATACATAATATATATAATAAAGTATATATTATTAAAATTCGGTTTTAACCGAAAATCGAACAAAAAATTTCAGTTTCGGTTATTTCGGTTTTTCTAAATTTTGGTTTCGATTTGGTTTTTATTTTTTTAGTTCGGTTTTTAAAATTTTGGTTTATTCGGTTTGATTTTTAATCGAATAAACCGAATGCTCACCCCTAAGTGTTGGAGCTATCAATGTTTGACTGCCCTTTATAGCTAAGGGTAGTGTCAACCTGTAGTTGACTACCCAAAAGGCTATAGTCGACTACTCTTGCCAGCTAAAGCATGTAAATACCTAGACACTGTTCAATAGTCAACTACCCATTTTGCTATAGTTGACTACCTTTCTTAGTCAAGACACTGGAAATGAACTAGCCTATTACTTGGAGAAAATAATCGACCAAAGTAGAAAAAGATTCCTCTCTTAGTGTTATAATTGGCTACTAAGTAGTACTAGTTAACTACTTTGTCAAAAAATAGATTGTTAGAAGGCATAAAGGCCATTTCCATCTTTGGCATGCCTTCTATCTTGTTCCTAGTATAGAATAAGCATTCCTAATAAACAGAAAATGGTCATTTACTCTTAACCACTATAAAAAAATGTTTTTTCTTTGTAATTAATGAAAACCTTCGTTGTATATAGTATATAGCTTAATGAGAACACGTTTTGCAAGAGATCTTTCATTGTTAAAGAGATTTTTGAGCTTTATTAGTTATAGAAGTGAGAAAAACCGATTAGCCTTCAATCATATACGTTTCTCATTGAACTATTTTGAATCTCTTGCACTTGAATAATTTGATTTGTTTTTTGTTTTATCTACCTATTTCAGAGGTGTTTAATTTGTATTTGTGCCTTATTTCAATATCTATTGTAACAAGTGGTGTGTAAGGTTTAAAACACTATTTGAGGTTTGGTTGAGACCTAGAAGACCAATTAGAGTTTGATAGAGACATTTGGTAAGTTCTGTCAAGTTAGGTAGCACTCAAAACTCTATCCAAGGCACTTGAGAAGTCCTACTAGTTTTAAAGGCTTGTTGGCACTCAAGAAGTCCAACTGTTTAGTGGAAACTCTCAGGAGCTTGTCTATAAAAATCTATATGCATTGTCTCTTGTTCTTCAGTTATGCTTTACTTTGTTCTTGCTTTTAAGTTTTTGTAGTTATTTACCTTGCTAATTTACTCTTCACTAAGTGCATTACATTAACACAAAAAAATCTATTTGCAATAGTTTCTTTAATTTATTGTTCATTAACATTTGATTATGGCAATATATTGTTACTTACACTTGTTGCAATTATTTGTGTTTCTTGTTCATTTATTTTACATTACTACATTATCAAGTACTTGGACACACATAACCTTCATTAGGGGTGTCCATTAAAAACTGAAAAACCAAAAAACTGAATCGAACCGAGAAAACCAAATCGGACAATGTGGTTAACCAAACCAATCAGTTCGGTTTTGGTTTGGTATTTTTGAAAAATCGAAGGACTAGTTTGGTTTTCGATTAACCTACAAAAAATTGGTGGTTAACCGAACCGAGCGATATATATATTTTATATATATTTTTAATATGTCACATATTGAATATATTATATACAAATATATATTCATTATATATAAATGCATACATATATTATATTTATAATAATCTATTTAATAAATATATTATAATATTTATAATATATTATATATCATTTATTATTTATAATATAATATTATACACATATTTATATAATATATATTATAAATATAAAAAACTAAAAAATCGAAGAACTGAACTAGTCAAAAACCGAAACCAGCAGACCAGTTAACCAATGGTACCGGTTCGGTTTGCAAAAAATGCCCATGGTTCGGTTAATTGAATCGTGGACACCCTAACCTTCATTCTACTATATTTAGTTTCAATCTTTTGAGAAGGCTTTGAGTTACGAGAGGAAGTTTTATGGTATAGCCAATTCACCCCCTCTTGGGTAAGGCCATAAGGTTAAACACCAAATCTCTTGAGTCAATACAGAAAAAGGGATTAGCCACTAGTATCCAAAGAAAGAGGAAAATCCTAAATACAAGATAAAAGTAAGTGTGCTATCATTGGGAACGGCACCGATTTGACATTTTTTCTAAAGCACATCACAAGTATTTATTATATTAATAACTACTTCTCAACAAAAAGCTTTAACCTTTGAAGATGCTAGAATACACCATGCTTCTTTAGCAAGAAAGGATTAAGGTAGTCGAGGACAATGAAAAAAGATGCACAAGAAAAAGAGCCATAAGGAGAGTTTACCCAAATCCTTTTATCTCAGCAAGACTAGTTGAAGAAGACAATTCTCAAAAGAGAAATGAGTTTACTAACAGCCCCCATTTTGACTTTACTAAGTCCTTTCCATATACTCAAATCCCACTAATCCCCATCACCATAAAAGGAAGAAATGGGTTTTAACTTATGAAGAGATAGAGTAATGACAAAGAAATTGAGCCTTAAGATGTGTTTTAAGATTAAGGGGTAAATCCGATGACACCCAAATCATTGAAATTTGATACCGTTTACCCCTTAATCTTAAGACCCAAAGCCAAAACCGATTATGATCATCCAATTGGGATCATTTTGATCCCAAACCTTAACTCACGTTAAATTAGAAATCCTACATCATAGGTATGTAGATCCCAAAAAATCCAAATTCGTCAACACCTAGATCACCAAAATCTGTTACTATTTAACCGTTATCTTAAGACCCGAAATCGAAACCGATTCCGATCATTTGATTAGAGTTGTTTCGATTTTGAACTTTGTCTCACATCAAATCATATATCCAATACAATAGGTACGTAGATCTGAAAAAACCAAATCTGGAAACACCTAAATCATTGAAATTTGATGTCATTTACTCCTTCATCTTAAGACCAAAAGCTGGAATTGATTCCAATCATCCGATCGGGATCATTTTGATATAGAACCTTATCTCACATCAAATCATAAATCCAACACCATAGATACATAGAGCCCAAAAATCCAAATCCGATGACACCTAGATCACTGAAATCTGACACCGTTTGCCCCTTCATCTTAAGACTCAAAGTTAGAATCGATTTCGATCGTATGATCAAGATCATTTTGATCTTGAACCTTATTTCACATCAAATTATAAATCAAGCAACATAGGCACGTAGAGCCCATAATTCCAAATCTAACACTATTTACCCCTTCATCTAAATACCCAAATTCGGAACTGATTCCAATCATCTAATTGGGATTATTTTTGTTCATGAACCATAATATCTCATAGGAAATCAAAAATCCAACCCAGTAGATGCATAGAACTCGAAATTACAAGTCTAATGATACCAAGATTGTCCAATTTTGATATTGTTCACCTTTCCCTCTTGAGATCCAAAGTAGACTCGATTCAAACCCTACCCTCCATTTGCAATTTTCTTCTCTATAACTTTGAACCTTGGGACCCACATGACTAGATCTTTCTTATTGTCTTGATTGATTGGGAGGATCTCTCCTAGAGATGTCATGGCAGTCCCTTCCCTCAATCAATCTCTCCCCAAAAATCCTTTAAACCTCATCCATTGATCTCCCTATTCTCAAATCTCTTTCCTCCATTCTCTTCTAGAATCCTCCTTAAAAATCTATAAATACCCCCTCCTTTCTCACACACAAGGGCATATTCTAACTTAGATACATTGTAACATAGGGGGAAACCCATGTATGAACATTTACACAGCCATTAGCCACGTCCAAGGTCTTTCCCACACGTCTCTAGAGTCCCCCATACTGGTATTACAGTCAAAGAACCCCTAGGTTGTTCTTATGTCCACGAAGTGAAACATGAAGCATTCTTGAAATAATGAAAGTATAATAGAAAAGTTCCAATAATCCAGCATGTTCGCCACCACTTGGGCCACATTCTATCACACTTAAATGATTCTAGATCTCTTGAAGAATGAATTAAAGAGCTGATTCTAGTCGTGCATTAAATCAAAGTGAGGAACAGGAGAGATTACGAAGTCCAAAGTTTGATGAAATGGACGATGAAAAATTCAATATTGTTCTACACCCATAGGTGATAAATGAGTAGAACAAGGGCCCGTTTGGCACATCTTTCCACACGGTCTTTCGTCTGTTTAGAAGCCCGAAAAACTAATTTTCAGTCTATTCCCATTTGGTTTGCGGAAGATCTAGCCACCAAAATATGGAATACCGAAAAGCCGAGGGAGAGGTCCTCTCTTGTCGAGTAGTGTTTGATCATTATGAACCGAGAGGTTAAGTGTAAGACCATTAAGGATCATACATAATGGGCTAATCTAGCATATGTCCATAGTCCTTTGGCCTTCATAAGATGGTTGGACCCAATGACCATTTAGTGTAAATGTTGGGCCCATTAAGAGCCCAAAGTGATGGATTTAGGGATTCGCTGTATTCAGGAGTGAATTCGGCTAGGCCTTATAACAGATGCTAGACTGAATCCATGTGGCTGATGTGTAGATCAATGATAGGGTCTCACGCCATACAAAGAGAGCCAAGCTAGCCAGCATTAAAGTGGAAGTGAGCCTAAAAGCTTAATGGGCCTAAAAGCCCATTTCAAACTAGGTTAATTAGATTAATTAAATAGGGGCGGATCTGGGATTTGGATCAACAAATAAGATAAGGGGTTATCCTTATCCACTTAAAGAGTCTAGATCCAAATAAAGCTTTGGATCAAAGGAACTCCTAATTTGATTAGGAAGGTTGATCTTTATATGCAAATAAGATAAGGGATTATCTTTATCACTTAAAGAGTCCAGATCCAAATAAAATATTTGGATCAGGAAACTCCTAATGAGATTAGAAAATTCTCTTTAAGGCTATAAATAAGAGAGCAGGGTGAACCTTCAAATCACACTCACTGAATACAGAGAGAATACAACACAGTTAGACTACTCTTGTCTTCTGCTCTTTTTCTTCCTGCTCTTGCCACCCTATCCTATTCGATCTCCAGTTCTTGGATTGGATCAAGATTTGATTTTGATATTGTTTCTTGCCAGAAAAAACAACTTAGAAATTGTGCTCACTATCCCATTTGATTCTTGCTGAAGAATCACTAGTTCTTGGTAAAGAACTACCTGCTAATAATGAACAAAGAAATTAATCAAATACATTCACTACATTACCTGACTTATATTAAAAAGCCGAAGAGAATATTGCTAAGCTTTCATCCAAGACACCATTCATGACCAATGATATTTACCTTTAGGATGACTCCAACTTCTGGACTGGCAACATCTATGGTCACCTGATCATAAACAGACAATTAAAGAACACAAATATTTGTTTTGGTTATGGCCATCAACAAAATTTCAGTATTATGACATTCTAGTCACAACTCACAAACATTAACAGCATATCATTATAGCATCACAATTCACAAACATTGCATCATGATAAATACCTTATCAGTTTTCACTTGAGCACGGGAACCATATGAACATGTGTATGTAAGGTACACCCGCATAGAGATACAATATCATATTGTTAGTTGGACCAATTAAAATTAATTCAAGTGGGCCCCACAAATGTTTTGTGGATTCCACATAAAGAACATGTGAACCCCACCCATGCTAAAGCCATATAGGAACCATATGGTGTTTATAATCAATGCAAGATAGTACTTAGTATATGTGGGGCCCATACATTGTTATTGTAGGTGGGACCCACAAGACCCGGATCCACTATCATTTGGACCACTATGACCCAACCATGATGGGTGAAGTGTCAAACATGCACTAAGTATCCCAGATCAGTAATGTGCATACTCGAGCAATTCCAAACGGTCTTTTGGGTTGATATTGTCTTCCAACGGATCGATGAATAATCACACTTACCAAACAGTCTACGGGCTTCTCAGGACTTATGTCAAAAGCTCAATGCGTCTTTTGACTGTCAGAACTACCAGAAGATCTTCTCAAAAAGACTTGCAAAACAGGCCCTAAGTCATTAAATGAAAAAACAATAAAAAGAATAATTAAAATAAAAGGATTAAATTAGAATGAAAATAAATAAATAAATATAGAACAAATAAATGGCCAATCATTTGAATTATCTTTGTCATCATTGATATTCCCATATTCCCATTTAATGGGAAGCTGTACCCCTTGACTGTTATTGTGATGGGTGCAAACCCCTTCCAATTCTTGAAACCTTTAGCTCTAGGTGTTCTCATGATGATGGGTGGAAGTTATTTTCTTTAAAACTATCTACCTGATGATATTGCAACATAGAGAAACACCAAGTACTCATTTTCCCAGTGATAATTTGACCCCTTACTTATGTTTCCTAGCTTTTGCCCCCCCCCCCTATCAATGTTTCCTAACTTTTGGCCCCCGTCAAGAAAAAACTCTAGCTCCGCCCCTACTCTGGATGAAGAATTCATCAACACTCTTTTCTTCAATCTACAAATTAAACCTCTCTTATCTTTTATGGGTATTCTGGTCTAGAATAGAATTGTTTTCCTGACAAACATCAATGACCATTTCTGTTATTTTTCTTGGGACAAATGCACATGTTTAAGTGCCAATATAGAAACCCAGTTTTTTCTTATAGGAGTAGCAGCCCATTGTTTTGTCTCGTCATGTCTTCAATGTGCTCCATTAGGAAAATTGAAATATCTATTTGTGGATAAATACAATGTACAGTGCCAAAAAAAACAAATTGTAGCAAGTACACGTGTAATATTATTAAATATAGTTTACAGCACCCAACTTTTTATTATTGTGGACAATTTCATTTTTAAACTGTTGAGGGCATTTGAAACTATATGAAACAAAACTATCTTTCTTGGTAAAACATTTGAGTAGTCCATGATTTGAAATCTAACATTAAGTCATTATAAGAATTTATCTTGAGTAGGAATGAGAAATAATTCGGTTTGCTTAAATAACTTATTCTTGAAACCAAAAGCTCTTTCGAGAGGTTGGGGAGTTCACCTAGACTTTTATGTTTGTGCTTTTCTATTCTAATTTTGGTATATATGCTTTCATTAGGTAGCATTCTAGTTTTATTTTATTACATAAAACTAAAGTCTTGCTTATGATATCAGGAGACCACAAAAGAAGATAATCCCATAACCCTAAAACTAGTTTCATGTAGGAAAATGAGAAGAGATATGGCAGAATAATATTGCTAAATCGAGTGGTTTTCAGTGTGAAAAGGGAAAAATAAATTTGGTCCAGCAAAAGAGATTAAACCAAGAGAAAGGACACCTTTTATTCTTCTCCTCCTCCTGAAGTTGTTTCACCAATTTTCTTTTAATGATTCATGGAGGAACTGGTTAGTAGTAGCAACCTGTTCACCCTCAAAGGAAAGGTTTCTATAAACTTTGCACCCCCTTCTTGAAGTTTTTGGAAGTTGAATTCTGATGAGAGTATCTAGGGCAACCCAAGGCCCTCTAAATCGGGAAGTGTTTTGAGAAATGGGACTAGAGAGGTTATCCTCCTCTATTCTGTCTCATTGGGTGTTGGGAATTCTCTTAAGGCTAGCTACCATACAAGGGGTCCTCCTTGTAAAAGAATTGGGTGTGGAGAAATTGCTGATAGAATGGGACTTTAGGGTAGTGGTGGAGTGGTTAAATAATCTGGAGAACATCATGAGGGGTTATAAGAATGAGTTAAAGAAATATAGATGGTTGACAAGGAATATGTCAGTTACTGTACAGTGGGTGAGGAGATCAGCTAATGCTTTTACTCATAGCTTGGCAAAATAGGGCACAATTCAGAAAACTTTATTTTGGGCACAACTGTAATTCTGTATTTGTAATCATGCACCTTTTGCTTTAGTTTTTGCGTTTCAATTATTTGTGTGGTTCATATTTGGTGAGGTGGCATTTCACGCCTTCCCAAGGGACTAAATATGTAATCTCTTTTTGATTTAATGGAAATATGACCACTGCCTTAGACCATTTTTCTTGTAGGCTCTGTTTGGTTTGTGGGAAGATTTGGGTGGGATGGAATGGGATGGGAAAGTGTAAAAATTTAACTTTCCATTGTTTGGTTTTATTGGGATGGGATGGGATGGGATGGGATGGGAAAGTGTAAAAGGGAACCGAAATGGTATTGTTCACCTTCCTCCTTCGTTCGAGACAAATAAAGGCGAGTTAGTGGCACTGTTCACCTTCCTCCTTCGTTCGAGACGAACAGAGGCGAGTCAAGCGATGACTACCCCCTTCATCTCCCACCTCTCCCACTCTCTTCCTCCTCTCTTCTTCTTCTTCTTCTTCTTCTTCTCGTTTCAACCTCTTTGTTTATTCCCAATTGCCACTGTAACTTGTATGGCCTCGAGGCGATGTTGACGTCGATGTCGAATGGTCACGATTGGCAATGTTACTACCTAAACTTTCGAATGGTCACACCGGCATGATTGTGCTCTGACGTTGCTGCCACCTTACGGGAGGAGGGAGATCGTAACTCGAGTTTTCTCGAGTTTTCCCACCGAGGTCGCACCAAAACAGTGCGACCCCAAATCCATGATTTTGGAATCTTACATCCCACCTTTTTCTCATCCCATCCCCCTCTTTCCCAAACAAATATGAGAAAAGGGAATCTCTCTTCGGAGACATCCAATAAAATTGGAACGATACAGAGAAGACTAACATGGCCCATGCGCAAAGATGACACGCACAAATCGAGAAATATGAAAAAAGGGAATATTTTTAGAATACTCCCTTTTTCCCATCCCCATCCCACAAACCAAATAGTTTTGGTTATTGGTTATTGGTTATTGGTTATTGCATTGGTCATTTGGTTGCATATTTTTTGTTCACCTTTTTCCTTAATGTGGTCAGATTTCATCCAAGTAAGATGTATTTAATAGATGTCATTAAAACTTGAGCACCCAAGGTAGCATTGTTTGATAGGTGTAGGCCCCGTAGCTAGTTTAGCATTTCCCTAGAACACCTAAGCCATTTTGAATTTGTGTGTATGTCTAACTTCATTGATTCCACATTAGTCGGTTCCATGTTTTGCATAATCAAATCAAAGAAGTTTCTCTTTTTATAGGACAAGTGTCAACAAGTATTTTTTTAAGTAATAAAATGGTCTTTCTTATAGTTTTTGAATTCAATGACTCTCATTTACATATATAGTTAAAAATATAGGATTCTTCGGTTCCTATTTTCATGTCTAGGTGTAAATGATTTAATTTGTTAGAAATTCATGCTTCATTTAATTTTGTTAATGACTTTATTTAGTGTTAACTTTTCCTTGTGTAGTTAATGATCTTTTGCTTTGTTGTTGAATTAAATAGTTAAAATTTTAGCATTTAATTATTCTCTTGTTAAATTAGTGAGTGTGTTAATTTCGGTAAAATAATTCAAACCCAAAATTATTAAAATCATTCTTGGGACATTGGTGAAGTAGAGGCCAGTTTAACCGGGTGCGTGTGAGGTGCCTAATACCTTTTCACACCGTACCTTGGTCCCCAAATCCAAAGAATCTCTAATTCCCATTTGGGAACCAGTCACCAAGAAAACAAATCATATAGAATTTTCCTAAATTTGCATTTTCCAAAAATTTAGGTTGTGACTCTATACTCCATTCCATTTCCCATCGGGTCGAGTAGCCATAGATGGCAACTCCACCAGGGACTTCCTAAGAGGACTAAACTTGAAACATTGAGTTCTATGGATTATTTTCTAACTTTTGGGCTTCACTTGTGCTGCACACATGCCACACATATTGCAGTGCATTTTGTCCTTCTAACTCGATTATAGGTGGTCCTTGGTGTGATTGCTTAGGGATAACCGTCATAGAAAGAAGAGGACTCTTCTCTCTTACCTTAGGTATATCCAAGCATCGTTTGAATAAGGTTAGGGGCTTTGGATTGATGAGGTGAGGCCTCAACAACGTGTCCAAGCCAAGTCTTGAGGTATATGGGTAGGTTGACCCAACTGAGGTTCCCTATACACATTAGGAGTATGTAGAAAAAAATTGAAGTCATTGCATATAAAGCCCTAGAAATCTCCCCTAGGTGGCCACTAAGGCATTTCATTGCATTCTTCTACATGCCTAAGTCGTAGAATTTCTTCTTCATTTACTTGTCATTTGCCTCCTCTTTCTTTGTTTTGTCCTAGCTAAAGCAACTGAACCAGATTATAGTGGGCCTACACAGGTACTCCTCTCCTTCTTAGTTAAATATGCATCTTAAGAGTCGCACCATGACTCATTGGAAAAGAATTGGTAGGAGGTTAGCCAAGGTAGTAGAACTGGAGACCTTGAGTCTTATAACTAATACAGAGGTGGCACCAACGTCCCCTAGTATCCCTGAGAGTAAACGGTGGTTGAGCCAGAACCTATGGCTTACAACTCAGGAACTGAAGGAACCACTCCTACCACTAGGGGTGCAACTTGGGCGGGCCTAGCCTGAGCTTGAAACTGCCCAATCCGGAATTTTAAACAGGCTAGGCTTGGGTCCAAGAAGTCAAGCTTTTTTATTTTTCGGACCGGGCCCGAGCCTAGCCCTTAGGTAGCCCGAACCCAGCCCAATTATACACAATTATATATATATATATATATATATATATATATATATATATATATATATATATATACATATATATGTATATATGAAAATGTTGCATACATATTTACATATGTATACATACATAAATATATGTATATATATTTGCATAAATACATTTATATGTATAATTTTAGAGTGGGTTCATTGACCAACCCAAGCCCAGCCCGGGCCCGAGCCTAACCCGAGTGCATCAAATTACAAGGTGGGTTGGGCTCGGGTTGGAAAAATCAGGCTTGACCTCGGGCTCCGGCCTTAAGCCCAAATTTTAGGGTCGGGCCTGGGTTGACCATAAACCCGACTCAACCGGTCCGACTTTTACCCCTACCTACCACCCAAAGTCAAGAGATGGATTTCACCCAATTGGTAAGGGTTATGGAGTAACTCCACCATAAACAAATAGAACAATTCCAAACCCAAATGGAACAACTCTATTCTAAAATGAGTTAATTTTGGGCAAAAAACCAAACCCAATTATCCAATAGGCAAACACTTGAACCCGATGGCCCACCTACACTATCCCTAGCTCCTATAGCCTAATCACTAGGTCCTAATCCATCGAACCAGGTGCATGTTCACCATGGTCAACAAACGCAAGATGGCCCAATGTCTACCATCCTAATGAGACCCACTACATCCCAAGCCCAACCATCTTGAGCCCCCTCTTATTCTACCTTGACCCAAGAACAAACCCAACCAACAATTCTCCCATTAGCGGCTAACGCAAGAGGCAAGTTCTCAAATAAGGGATCCTTGGGTCCCTACAACCCTAGCTCTTATAGTCCAGACCCAACGACAAGCTCACACCTCATGGACACCATCTACATCCATCCCTATACCATCAACTCAAAATAAATGGGCTAGTTGGATTGCTCTTAGGGGCTCATTTAGCAAGCCTCTACCCCTTGGAACCAAGCACAAACCTATGGATAAGGCCATAAGGGGCAATATCTCCATCCCAAAGTATGATGAACCAAAGGTTGGCCTACTTAGAACAGAGCCTTAGCAAGTTGTAAGGTAATCACTTGGATTTGGCTGACTTAGACTTTATCACAGGCCATAGACTTACCCCAGGATTCAAGTGGCCTGAAATTGACTATTATGATGGGACAGGTTGTCCCTAAGCCCATGTGAAGATGTATGTACAAACTCTAAGACCAATGGGCTTGACTAATGAGCCACTAGTCCAAATGCTTTCAAAGCCTAACTAGACTAGCTCTTACCTGGCTAATGGATATAGATCCGAGCACAATTAGCACTTGGACAAATCTACTTAATGAATCATTTACCAAATTTATTTCTAGGTGAAGGGCCCAGGCAACTCAAGTGCTAAAAAGGCCAAGTGAAGAAGACCAGATTGCTATGGTTTTGAAAAGTCTCAATACAAAATATTCAAGTAGATTCACGCTAACCCATCTTCCTATGTACCATGCATTAGTCTTTGTTAGTTATAAAATCGAAGGCTCATTAGCAATCGGTACAATAATCCCACTTATTTCCTCTACAAACAAGATCGATAATGCACCCACCAGTAGTAAGAAACCCACACGGGGGGCTGGATCTTCCAAGCCAGAGGTCAACCGGCTACAAGCCTTAACCAACAATGAATAATTTAAGAAAAGCATAAGTTTATGAGAGTAAACTAGAATAGACTCAACATGCCTAGAACAATCAACCAGGGTAGTACAAGAGTTAGTACCCTCGGAGACTAGACAAAGAATATACTGATTTGGGTAGACCCATGAGCCAACTACTCCTAGGCCTACTTAAAATGGGCTTTTTGACTCCCTTAGCAACCAGGCCACCTTTGGACCCTTTACCATCTTGGTTTAATAAAAATGCTATTTGTGAATTTTACCAAGGACCAGGTCACTAGACTAATAATTGTCATGCACTAAATAATTCCATATAAGACTTCATAGACAAGACACAGATCACTATCCCAAGTTCAAGCAATCAACAACATCCGAATATCACTACGAATTCATTACCTAGGCATTAGGCTGGCACTTTGCAAGCCAAGATATGGTCCAACCATTGATCCAACAAAGTTTTATCATACCAATCCAACCAATAAATTTCATACCAATGGTCTTAACATCATCAGAGGAGTTAGATACCACATCATTAATTGGACCAATCAAGAAGAAGGGAAAGAAACCAATGGAATCAAGAAACGTGGCTACATTTCATCAATAAGTTGGACCAACCTTTGACTGTAAAAAATTCATCAACAAGATCCAACTAGAAGAGAATGTGAATATGGTCCTCCTAGTAGTCAATGAAACCCTCTTCTGTGTTCTGGGACCAACCACGTTTGACAAGCTGGTTGGAGATACAAAAGATAAAGAAGTTGGACTTGGACCCATATTTCCTATAGAGCCTAAGCCTAACAAATAGGCTAGGATTGATGAGTGCATGCAAGATTTATTTAGACCACCAGAGTATTATACAGTCCCTTATGACTACAAGAATTCTCTAGAGGAATCAATGAAACACCTATCCCATCCTATGAATCTCGAAGGAGTAGTCCGAGTGAATCAACAAAGTCAGAAATGTTAACAAAAAGGTAGTCGTCTAGTATCATTAAAGGACATAATCAAGGTAGGACAACAAAATAGGGGCCCAAGAATTATCTATTCTATGCCATTAGAATACATCCTCCAAAAAGGGACAAAAGAGCCAATCAACTTAGGACCCATAAGAAGGACTAGCTGAGGTGATAATTATCAAAAAAAAGGACTAGCTGAGGTGACACATATGACTAGAGGTGGTAGGAATTTTAAACCCCCTCATTTAGAATCACAACACATGGATAGATAAAGTGCAAGTGAAGCCTCAACATCCATGATACCTCCAATAGTGCCACCAGTAGTATAACCAGTAGAATCATCAGCACCATCAGTACCCTCAGCAGCATTACAGTCAAAACCATCAACACCAACATAAGAAATGGTTAACAAGATCATGAGCAGAACAAAAGTCAAGGCCAAATCAGGTAGGCTAAACGAAGATGTGGTTAAGCAGCTAAAGAGAACCCCAGCTAGAATTTCAATTTGGGGATTATTGACAACCTTTCTTGGCCATAGAAAGACAGTGATGGACCTGCTTAGCCAAGCATATGTCATAAATGACATAAGCCCTCAAGACTTGGCTCATACCATTGCAAGTTTAGGTCAAACCTATGCCATCACCCTCAAAGACCAAGACTTGCCAAGGAAGGAGTTAACCATACAAAAGCTCTCAACATAATTGTTGACTGCATGAACCAAAGGGTCCCCTATGCTTGTTAGACAATGAGGCAAGATTAAATGTTTGCCCACTTTGGACTGCTCAATACTTAAGTCTAGAATATGGTCTTCATCCTTCTGGGGTTATAGTCAAAACCTTTGATAGTCATGAAACAAAAGTATAAGGGAGGGTTACCATCAACCTTACCATAGGGTCGATTCATTTCTAGGTCACATTTGTGGTTATCGATGCACTTGCAAAGGGTTGCATTCGGTTGGGGTAGTATCATCATCCCTCCATCAAAGGGTTAAGTTCCACCATGGTGACGACATTATTAGCATCCTTGGAGGTCTAGAATTATACTTCGGAATCCATGCCACGACAAAGCGATCTGCCACTGTTGAGAGAGTACAATTCAAAAATCTTAAGGATGAGAACATTACCCTTTTACTAGGGGTCCTCTAACATCATAGTAGTACGAATATTGAGATATATGGGGTATGTAACAAGGCCAGGACTAGGCAAAGGACAACAAGACATTATTGAACTGATCTCAATACCACAACCTAATAGAAGATTTGGGCTAGGGCACAAACCAATGCAAATTGAGTTGAAGGTGGCTCGGTTAAGGGATCCATGTCAATGACACCCTACACCTTAGACCTAAATGACTACTTAATTAAGGCAAAGGAAAAACTAGTTAACCTTCCTGTCCCCTAAGGTAGACCCAATGAGCATAGCCACAGGGTGGGAAGATGAGAGACTATAGGAAAAAACATTTGACCATTATAAGTGTGAAATCCAATTGGTTGAGTTTGCATACGGGGACTTCCTAAGCCTATTCCTGGAGTTAACTGAAATAGTCCATGATTGCTTTCAACTTGATGATTCTAACCTCCTCGGTCTAACCAATCTATTCCATAAACTAAATGATGAAACACCGCTTGATGTAGCTTGATTGTTGACGACTAAGGACCACAAACTTTTTTAACTAGTCAAAGTTGGACATCAAATGAATACATTGCCTGGCCTTTAAATTGAGCCATTTCCATAGAGGTATCGAGTCCAAAAGGTTAGGGAAATGAGGAAGCATATATCACTCCTTTCCTTTCAAGTGGTTGGGTTAGCCCAAACTTCTAGCAATCACTAATGTATGACCCAACACTAGATGATGAAGAATGGATTGGAGTTGATCCAATGCAGATGACAAACCTCTTTTGACAAGGATGCTTATATGTTAATGAAGAAAAGAACTGGGTTTTCTGCATGACTCATCATATTAATCTGAATGTTGAAGGGGCACTACCCATTTTTGTAACTTAAAACCCTTACAAGTTGGATGAAGATTCCTATTGGTGCTTTTAGAGATTTTTCATAGACATTGAGGAGGATGAGTCATCAAATGATTGGGAGGCAAAATTTATGGCTAAAACAAAATGATAGAGGTTAGAAGAGAGCATTCATGAACCCCTAAAACAAGTCCGAGGAGGATCTTGGGTTGAAATAAGTACCCACCCTTGCATTGGAACTTAGTGAAATAAAGTCCATTAAGGAGGTAAGTCAATCGAGTCAGACCCCATGGAAATTGTCTCAGTTCCAACAATTCCATAATCTAAAATGCCGCCTTCACCTAGCAGTAGTATGGGCAATAACTCCACATCCCCAGGTATGCACTCTCCATCTTATCATCCCGATGATGGAATCCTATCATCTTTGAGTGGAAATTGGGTTAAGTCCCATGTCTGCACTACCATGGCTCCAATTCATCTTACGTTGTATTGGCATACCTAAAACATTGCAAGTAGAAGTGACAAAGGTACCAAACACAACCTTAATTATCTAAGATAGCCACAATCCATGAGATGCTGGATGCATGTTATTTCACTTGACTCACCAACCATAAGTCGAAATTGGATTTGCTCTTCATAGAGCACACCTCACATAAACCTCACAACACACTATAGTCATGCACTGGGAATATTTCCCAACGAATGACAACTTACAAGTATAGAGATGTTCTTGATGTGTGGCCTGCAAGTGTTGTGAGGTTGGTGAGAGGCATCTTGTGAGAAGCATATCTGAATTCCCCTAAATCCCTAACCCGCGACTCTTCTATATATACTTTTATCCTCATGAGTGGTTAGGTTCAGGATACTGTACATATTTGAGTTGCCATCTCACTGCAAAAGGGCATTCTATGTCCATATTTATGCTTTTATTCCTTACAAACAATTTTCTTAGGGAATTTCTCACCATCATCCAATTCTCCACGCTTGTCACCCTCCATGGTTGCCATCAAATTATAGGCTTATTTTAATGAAAATTTTCTTTTTGAATCCACCCACCACACCAAAGTTATCATCCTTGTCTTTTGATGGTATAAGCTACAACTTTAATTTTGTTCCAAATATGATTTGGTATTAAGTTTTAAATGTTATTTGTATATATCCCAGCCTTTTATTTGGAAACATCCTTCTTGTATGTGCAGGGCTAATGTTACATATGTTTATCTCTCCCCAGACCTCGTATTGACAGGACCCTCGTGCACTAGGTTGCCCTTTTAGATCCTACTCTTTTATTCTTTGGTCAATAGCATCTTCGACTTTCAGGTCTATGCACTAGGCTAATTCCACATTCACTTGGCCCCATTTGGTGCATCTTTCCATGCGGGATTTTTGGCTATTTAGAAGCTTGACCCCACATTTTGGTCTTCTCCCATTTGGTTGGGAAAAGTTTTAGCCGCCAAAAGATTGCATCCCAAAAAGATGCAAGAAACCTATCTTGGGCTGAATTCAAGAAGCTCCAATTGAAGCTTTTTGGCTTTTTTTCATCTTGTCTTCGCGTGGGAAGACACGCCTCCAACCAAACGGTCTATGGGATGCCAAGATCTTTATGTAAAAGCCCACTATGTCTTATGGCTGCCAAAACTTCTAGAAGATCTTTCAAAAGAGACTTGTCAAACGACACCTTCATTTTCTAGGGATTTGTCATCCACCCACAGCCTTCCATAAGCTTATCATTTTCCTGTTTCCCACTCTCTACACAATTCTTCTTTTAACAAGTCTCCATGCTCAAGATGCTCTTTCTTTCATAAAAAATTCCCACAAATTCTCATTCCTCATTACATATAGTAATTTGTGGCTTCTGTTATGACCATCCAACTTAGTATGTGTTTGATTCCATTGGCATTTATTGCATATGAAGCAAAATGAAACAACTGTTTGGTTTCACCGTTTATCAGATAAATGGTAAAAAGCTGAAATATTTTGATTTTTGTGCATGGGGCATTTGGGGAATGCCAAATTCTTGTTTCCCCAACACCCTAGCGTTTCTTGAAACCAAATGTTGATTGCCACACTTTAATGGGTATTAATTTGAGGTGGAGAATAAAAAACGTTTAAAGTGAAACCCAACGAAACAACAAAAACAAGAAATGTTTAAAGTAAAAATCGTTTAAAGTGAAAAAGTATAAATAAACGTTTAAAGTGAAAAAGCACAAATAAACAACCACCCATAAACGTAAACGAAACCAAACACCCTCTTAACTTTCCACTTTACTAGGAGGACTACTGGTTTTTTTCCCTTTTGTCCATAGAAATTTCTTTTGCATCCTATTAATTCCACAACTTTGTCTTGGGGCATCCACCAGCACAATAGTTGTTTGACTTTAAGTCCTTCTTTGGTGGGCTGAAATGCAATAGCTTTGGATTTCCCAGTAGGCCCTACACATGCAGACACACTATTACCTTTGGTGGAAAATCCAGAGAGTGCAAATCAATAGTCAGCCAGTCGTTTGAAAGTAGAGGTGGCAAATGGGTGGGTTGGGTTAGGTTGGGTGAGGGTTGAGTACTAACCCACACATATTGACCCATTAATCCATCTCCCACCCATATTAGTGGGTCAAAGTGGGTCACAACCCACTCTAACCCTTACCCACCCTAACCCATCCATTTGACCCACTAATTCAAAACAAAACCTTAACCTTTTAATTTTTCTCTGTTTTAATTGCATAAACATATAGAGCTATATATTTCAATTGAAAAATAAAAAGTTTCAATTTTTTCAAATAAATAAACAATAAAAATTTGTAACAATACAAAAAATGTAAAAAATATTTCATGTAAAAAACATTGAAAATTGCAGAAAATATAGGAAAGTTGTAAGAAAATTCAAAAAATGTAAAAATGTGAATAGAATTATATATAAATGTAAAATATACACATATATGTTTTAACTAAAAAACATAAAAAGGAAAACAAGTTCAAAAAATATTTTCATATATAAAATACATAAATACAAAGAAATTGCAAAAAAATAAAAAATTATAGAATTGCAAACATAATAAAAATTTCAAAAACAAAAAGAAAATCTAAGTTATATAAACTAAAGAAATTGCATAAAATAAAAAAATCAGAAAATAAAATTTGTAGAAAACACCAAAAATTATAGAGAAACAAAGAAATTGCAAATAAATAACAAAAAATACAGAAAATATATAGATTGTAGAAAATAGAAAATGAAAAAAAAAACGAATTATAAAAAATAATGGGAATTATAGCAAAACACTAAAAAGAAAAAATACAAGAAAATTGAAAAAAAACAAAAAAATCAGATAAATATAAAGATGGGATAAAAGCAGAAATTGCAAAAATACATAAAATGATAAAATTCAAAAATTATATATTATAGCAAAAAAGTAAAAAATTGCAGACAAACTAATAAAATGATAAAATTTTTCAAAAAAAATCAAGCAAAACTGGACAATGCATCCACTGAATAATGAAGCAAATTTAAAAAAAAAATATTTCAGAGATACAAATTTACAAAAATATTTTTGCATAAATTTGTAGCACCCTTAATGGGATTTACATTTCAAGTTGCAAGAATTTACAAGACATTATAAATATTTCAAACTGATTATAGCATATAAGGGCAACTTTTGGATCCTAATATCAATAAAAATAATAAATTTAATAAAATTTAAAAAATAAGTAGACTTTTTTAAAATAATATAACAAAGGGGCAAAGTTACTATTCATCATCTTCTTCTTATAGTTTATTAATCAAAAAATCATCGAACAAAAATGAGAAAATCTAAGAACAATAAAAAAGAATTAGAACAAGTTATCTGGATTTTGATGTAGGCCTGACTGAATATGATCGACAGGACAGAGTGGGTTTCAAACAGTTTTAGTCACGAGTTACTTACCTTCCAACAGTAATGGGTTCTACGAATGCTGACAGAGGTCAACTGGAAGCAAGACGAATTAACTACGATGATTCGCTCAGAGATGAACAGGAAAGCAGCGTTGAAGGAACAAGGTTCAAATCTGCCGCTGCTCTGGTGGTAGTTCATCCACCGTCTCTGTTCGGTGCTAAGATGAGAAAGAAAAGTAAACAATGCGCTAGAATCCGGCTTCCGCCGTCGTCGTCGCTCTGTTCGGTCACAAATGGAGGGCGAAGAATGACGTTCAACTTGGGCCTAAGGTAAGACAGAGAGACGATGGAGACAGGTAAGAAGAGTTGTAGGTGGGAGAGAATAGGAGGAAAACCATAAAGAGAAAGATAAGGTTTCTCAGTTATCGGTGAAAGGAGGGAAACGCCGCCGCTTCTGGTTTCAGATCCGCCGCTGCAAAGCAGCGCTGTCTAAAACGGAAAGAAAGGAGTAGAAAGGGAATAAAAGAGAGAGAGAGAGAGAGAGAGAGCGGACAAAAGTGGACCAAAGGACGACGAAGAAAAGGAGAGGGATGGTGAGATCACCACTGCCAAGAGTTGCAACGGTGACCGAAAATAGAGGAAGATTTCAAAGAAGAAGAAGAAGAATGAGAGATAAAAGGAAGAAGAGAGAGTGGAAGAGAGAGAAAATTGGGCCGGAGGTAAGGGTGCGCCGCCGCTGGTTGTTCGTTCGAAGGAGGTAGGGGATGAATAGTATTTTTATCCTTATTTGATAATATTTTTAAAAAGTTAATCTATTTAAGTGACAGAGAGAGAGAGGGTGGTGGTGTGGCGGCGAGCTTCAAGATCTGAGCGCGACAGAGGAGTGGTGCAGCATCCACCTACCAAAGATCTGAAAATGAAGCAAGAGAGAGGGAGAGTGGTGGTACTACGGTGATCTGAGCGAGAAAGGGGCGGTGCGACATCCACCTACGGTAGATCCGAGCACGACAAAGGAGTGGTACAACATCCACCTACCAAAGATCTGAAAATGAAGCGAGAGAGGGAGAAAGGGGCAGTATGGCATCTACCTACGGTAGATCTAAGTGAAGCGAGAGAGAGAGAGAAAGTTTCAGGAGGAGAATAACCTAATTTTCCTAAAGAGAGGGTTAAGGGTCACCCTTAACCTCATGGGTCATTTGACCCATCTTGACCCACTGTTGAATTGGATGGGTATGAGTGGGTTATCAGGTGGGTGGGTCAAATGGATTGGGGTCAAATTTACCAGCCCTATTTGAAAGGCTACCCTTCAACTTCTCTCAATAATTAATCTGGAAATCATTTTCCTCCTAGCAAAATTGGTCCTCACAGCCCTTACAGTTGTGCATTGGAAACATCTCCCATCTCCTATGAATAAAATCATATAGATACAGAGGTGTTCCTGATGTGCAGCTGCAAAGGCTGTGATGTGGATGTGAGGAAAAAAATTGAATACATCATCATTTCAAAGCAGACGGGCCCCAAGAGTTCTAGGCTGGAACCTAGGGCGTGCTTTGCTGCAATGTTTTGGGTCTTGGCCGGATACAAAAGTCGACATCTTTAACTGTGTCAATGATGAAACCCAAAGAGCCAAGACTTTCATTGATGGAGATTAGAGAAAGGTTGGCGAAATGTGAACAAGAGTATAGAAAAAGGCTTTCATTGGGCCACTGCACAACCCAAGGCCAAACTTTTGGGCCGTTAAATATATGGGCCAATCCTGTCTCCAATCATATTTGTCTGGAGACTGGAGTACATCAGTATCCCTATTCCCTAAGGCTAGAACTGTTTTTCTTTGATAATTTACAAGGTATTCTTCAGATTACCTTGTTTACCCGGATGGCCAGATTGTTTGGCCTGGAACCATTTAGGCGATTGGTTCCGTTTCACCCTTTACCTATTTTTTGGTAAAACATTATTGACTTGATCAATGACCCGCTGACTTAGGCGGTCGAACCATTGATTCGTTCAATTCAAATAATAATTTTAGATGTTTTTTTTATTTTATTTTTTAAATTGGAATGGGTCATTCATTCAAACGGGATGACCAAATCGTTGACCCAAAAATCGGTGGCCAAAGCAATTCCAATTCCAGGTTGATTTTTGAATCATTGCTTAAACCTCTCCTATATTTTTTGACAAATTCTTTAACCTCTCCACATTCCTTAGGCTCAATTTGAAAAGGGTATAAATACAAATTTGTAGAATGCAAAACCTTATATTTTATATATATTGGTAATGTACATATTTGTATTTATACTCTTTCCAAACAAAACCTTAATTAAATTGATTTCCCCAAATTTTATTATTTCTTTCTTTTGACTTGGCTTCCCTCAAAAGGCTGGGAGAAAAAGTGATAGAATGATGCATCAGTACCATTAATTCATGCCTTACCAATCTTATCCTCTGAAGACTACAGGAACCATTATACCTTGCTCCAGCTCAAATTGGTTGGACGGATTTATATTTATTTCTTTTTAATTAACTTTTGCAGTCTCCATAGCTTGCCGAGGAGAGCTTTTCAAACCATCTCGACCTATCAATTACACTGATCGAATAATGTGAAGTAACCCCATTTCTACACTTATGGACTAGGCCTATGTGGTCTGATAGGATTTACCTTCCCCAGTTCGAGGAATTTGTGTTCATCACAAGTACAACTCATCTTTGAAAAGGTCTAAATGAGTAAAAATATCATAATATTCAACGGGTCAGACATTGGAGTAGTTGGAAACTTGAGTGAGGAGAAACCGAGAAACTTATCCTTGGCTCATTCAAACAAACAATAAAATAATACCTACCAACCAGCCCTGCTGGTACAAAAGCAAGTCATAGATGGTCTTTTATTTTTAGACAGAATACAGACTGAGGAGCTTCATCAACAAATCTTCTCTTCTTCTCATCAATCATTCCGAGCAGCCATGACAGGAATCCATCTGCTCACATGTTACAGCTTTTGGATGATCCTTTTAGTCAATCTCTTCTCTGCGGAAAAAGTTGTATCGACGACATACACAGTTGGTGATGAAGAAGAGTGGAATACGGGGGTAAATTATCTTTCTTGGTCACAGAAATACAACTTCAGCGTCGGAGATGTTCTTGGTTAGCCTACTACTTAATATTCCTTTCAAGTTTCAACCATTAATTCCATGTTAGAGATAGATGATCACTGATATTAATATTCTCTGTTAATTTCTTACAGCTTTTAATTACGTAAAGGGGCAACATAATGTGGTGGAGGTGGTGGAAGAGACGTACAGATCCTGCGATGCAAGCAGTGGAGTGTTGGCCACGTATAACAGCGGGATGGATCAAGTGAAACTCACCCAAGCAGGGAATTACTGGTTTATTTGCAACATTTCTGGGCATTGCCTGGGAGGGATGAAGTTTGGTATTGTTGTGAGGGAAGGAAACGCCACAAAGGCTTCTGTTTCTACCCCCCCACCGCCCACGGCCAACGGAGTTCATACTCCGGCAAAGGCGAGGGCGTGGGCATTCCTCGCTGCGGCACTTGGAATTCTATTGTGGGTTTAATTGAGTTTTGGTGGTAATTCGTAATTGGATTCAATTATGTTTAGGGCTGTAAACGGTATTCGAAAATCCGAATTCGAATTCGAGATTCGGCACAGATATGCATTGATCTGATCTGATAAATATTCGAACCGATTATATATATATATATATTATATAATATAAAGATTAAAAAAAGAAAATAAAAAATAACGAATAATGACTAATGAGTTCGAAAATCTCATCGAACTCTTTCATTTCATTCGAACCTGAACCTTCTTACCCACCGGTCATCGCCCTTCATCACCATTATCGCTCATCTCGCCACCTCTCTCTCTCTCTCTCTCTCTGACAATGAGACCGAGAATCATCATCTTCTTTTCTCTGTCATCGTTTTGCAACCCACGATTGTTGTCGGGACTGATCATCTTCCCAGTCTCAGTGTGAATCGTCAGCATCACCTTCTTGTGCTACAACCCACGACTACCACTAGGAGCCCATGCCTATTGCCATCCCCTGCTTCTTTTCCCAAGGTAATTTGATTATAGTATTAGAGAATGGTTGCTATGCTAAAAATTTCAGATTTTTCAGTCGAATTGGAATCGAATCGGATGTTCAATTTGATAATCGAAATCGAATTCGAACCCAAAGATGGATATCAAATCGAATTTGAATCTAGCCTGATTCTATTTCGATCCGTTTACAGGCCTAATTATGTTCAACTTGGACCGGTTCACACACCCATTAATTCTTTTTTATTAGGTGGCTAAGAAGTTAATTTATGTCACATTGTCTGCATTTGTATATGCATTAGATGATTTTTTTTTTTTCTTTTGGGGGGTTGTTGTATTTGTATATGCATTCTTAAGAGCTCTCTACTTTTGACTTTGATGTAGCATGGTTTGATTAGGTGGACATTAGCTTCTTTCAATTTTCTCTTATGCTGTGTTTGGTTTGTGAGAGAGATGAGAATTGACACTATGGAAAATTTGTTTGTAAAGGTAATAAATTTAATCTAGATTTATGTTGGCTTTTGTCAATTTTTGAATGGATCCGGACCAAAGAATCTGGACTGAAACAATGTAAAATATTGGCTCGATCCAACCCAAGTTGCATCCCTAAGGCCCCAACTGGTCAGTGGTGTCTACGCACTCACGATATGTTGCAAAACAATACAAGATGGGGATATATAGTTAAAATATAATTATATAACGACCTACCATCAAAATCCGACCTTAGCTCAGTTGGTAGAGCGGAGGACTGTAGTTGGTTCAACAGATATCCTTAGGTCGCTGGTTCGAATCCGGCAGGTCGGATTCTTTTTATATTCATTAATTTGCACGAGTTCACATCTCCGCCCCACAGGTTTCTTTTCTGGTAATGGTATCACTGTCACATTCGGTCCCTGAAGGCTGAAATTACAAACCACACCCATAACCACATACAATGGGTGCCCGACTGGGAGGCATTTTACACAGCGGCTCCTGGCTTTGCGAGGTGGCCCATAAACCATGTTTGGTGAAAGCCTCAAATTAAAAGCCAACAGTGACAATCTAAAAGCCAGAAATATAGTTTTTTGCTGAAGCTTCTTTTAGAGACTTCTCCAAAGCAACGCAGTAAAAGCAGCTAAACCAATGTTTCAGCTTTGAAGAACTGTTCAGTTCGAGTCTGTATTTGTACCTCACACCGACCTTATAGCATGTTCTAACCATCAGGAACATCTTCTATACTTGTATTTATCAGTTATTAGGAATGTTTCTAATTCAGGGTGAGATGTAACTATGAGGTCGGTATAAGACATGCCCTATGAGGAACAGACCCCAATTCGTTCAGTTCAACTTTTTTGCTGAATCAACTTAGCTGAAATTTAATTTTCAGTTCAATCCTCCCAATTGAACCCTTAATCAGAATAAAATCGTCAATGGATCAGGACTACCCAATAGAATCGTATTGACCAAATGGATTATGTCAATTCTAGTTCAATGGTTTGTGTTCTGATTAATTCGTTTGGGACTGTATCTTGCTATTACAAATGAATAAAGACCCAAATGATTATAGTTAATGATATATAAAATTCTCGTTTCTTGTAATATTTGTTATATTCTATGTCTAAAAGGATAAATTTTAGTGAAGAATATAATCCACCCCTCATAATTTTTTTTTTATATTTTATTTTGTAAAGCCCCTACTGATCAGTGATCACCACCCACCTACTCCCTTGAATTGTGTTAGTCTGTTAGAATCCCCCTTCTATCAATGTTTGTAAGAGTGACAAATTTGAAAAGTAGGAGAATCAATAATTTGCCCATACACAACTTTCTGTTGAAAAAACATATTTATCACTATATAAAGAGTTTAATATTTACTGGGTATTCTTATTAAGGTGATACCGTGATACTATCAAAACAGAAGTTCCAATTTGCTATTATCATAGGGTAAGTGTAGATCAGTAGATGCCAATTATAATCTGATCTAATCAAATCAGACCCAATAACTGGTTTTATGAGCAGGGGTGGAGCTAGGGGGGACCATTTATTTGCTCCTCCTCCTCCCCTAATGGTTGTTAAACCTATTTATGGGCCGAGTTCATGCTTAGATTTTGCCCAATTTTGAATGGGTCCACTACAAAGCCCAATCCCGAAACAGTTTAAAATTGAGCCCAAAGCCCAACCTGTGAGTAGGTCTAATGGTCCCCCACCCGTTGGCCCCATCCATGTTTAATCAATTAAAACACCATATCCAAGTAATATGAGGAGAGAACAAATACTTCTTGATTTTAGTCTATTCATGTAACACCTTTGAGCTAGGGGTGGCAAATGGGTGGTGATGATGCATAATCTGGCCGGTCTTAGCTGTCAACGATCTTGCCTCTGAACTGAGTAACAGGGGCCTAAAACGGAAGGAGAAGAGAAGCTCCGGGGAGAACCAGATAGCGCAAAGTTAGCATACCTCATTCCTGGGGGGTAGGAGCCTTTTATAACCACCTCGCGCACTCACTTCCA
>NW_010729120.1:1912929-2025477 GCF_000365185.1 Nelumbo nucifera | reverse complement strand
CAACTCTAAAAAACTGGGTTGGGTTGGGTTGGGTAAGGGTTGAAGATCAATCCACCCATATTAACCCACCATGACCCATCATCAATCATACTAAAAAGGGTCATAACCCACCCTAACTCTAACCCTAACCCATCCACTTGACCTATCCATATTGACTTTTAACCACCCTCACCCATATTAACCCACCTATTCTCACTTATAGATACAAAAATGGGTCAGGATGGCCCATATATGCAAAATAATAAAATTTGAGAGAATAATCTCTCTCAAGACTATCATGTGATAAAAACGAGTCAAATCAACCCATATACCCAAAAATGCAAAAATTTAGATAAATGCAAAAAATTGAAGAAAAATTACAGAAAATGCAAAAAAAACCAAAAAATTGTAGAAAAATACAAAAATTATGAAAATTACTAAACAAATTTAGAAAATTCAGAACTTTTGCAGAAAAAATCAGAAAATGTGCAAAAAAAAACAGAAAATTGTAGGAAATGCATGAAAAACATCAAAAATGCAAAAAATATGGGAAAAACACCAAAAAATTGTAGAAAATGCAGAAAAATACCAGAAAATTTTAGAAAATGTAGAAAAATACCAAAAATGAAAAAAATATACAAAAAATGCAGAAAATAACAGAAAAATTACAGAAAATGCAAAATAATGCATAACTTCTATAAAATCTCTTTTGCAAAAGTACTTTTATGAAAGTACTTCTACAAAAGTACTTCTATAAAAGTGCTATGCTCTATGCATTCATAAAAGTGCTTTCATGAAAGTACTTTTATAAAAGTGCTTACATAAAAGTATTTTTTATAAAAGTGCTTTTATGCTTTCATAAAAGTACTTTCATCAAGTGCTTTTGTAAAAGTACTTTTATAAAAGTACTTTCATGTAAAAGTATTTATGTAAAAGTGCTTTCATAAGTCACTTTCATAAAATTACTTTATAGAATTGCTTTTGTATAATATTGCATGTGAACACGAAAGTTACATAAATTTATTTTATTTCACTTTTATTTTCAAAATGAAATGTAGCATAGTGTTTTTGAAGTGTTATAAGATGTTACCAATCTATAAGGCCTGGGTTCGAATCTCTACAACTTTCATTTTTTGAGATTTGGCGAGTATAAATAGAGTGACCCAATCCATCTTGACCCGACCCAACCCATCTTAACCCTAATGGGTACCCTCGACCCAACCCGCCCTATCTTTTTTCTACTGAACCTAATGGGTTGCTTGACCCATATTGACCCACGAATAGATTGGGTGGGTATGGGTGGGTTTCAAGGTGGGTGGGTCAAATGGATTGGTGTCAAGATTGCCAGCCCTACTTTGAGCCCCATAAGTTTTTATGGTGTGATTTTCAAGGAATAAATTCATCTTTTACCCAAAAAAAAATCAAACAAACAAATAAACTCTTTAATATGTACATTCATCATGATTCACATAGGGGCATAGCCATACAAGGTTCAAAATTTTGACCTTGTAGACATAATTTTAGTGCCACCATTGAAAAGAGTGCATTTGCATATATGTTTAAAACATAAGAGGAAGCTTTTGCACAAGGTTCAAATTTTAGTGGAGGTATAAATATTTATCAAAAAATATAAATGAGGTTTAAGTAATTTTCCCTCAAATTAAATATGAAATATTTGAAGAGACCCATGTAATGCACAGGCTGGTAGGGTTATTCATAACAAGACCCAAACCGACCAAACTGGTCTTATCCAAACCAAGTTGGCCGGTTTTTCTTCAGCATCAATCGGTTTTGGGTTACAAAAAAAATAAGTGAAAACCGAAACCGAACCGACTTGGATATATAAAATATATTTCAGATATATATTTCAGCTTTATTTCCAAAATATACATATTATATATAAAATTTCAGCTTTAATCCATCAAATCATTTTTAATTTCCAGGCATTCAGCCTTCGCTTCTTAGACTTGAATCCTTTACCGTTCACACCGAGAGAATCATTCACAAAACCGACCTAAATTGACCAAGTCGGTTTTACTTAGTACTGGGTCGGTTTTGGTTTCATTTCTAGGTAAACCAACCAGATCAGATCGATTGAAAAAACATCAATAAACCAACCCAACCCGACATGTCAACAACCTTATAGGGTGGTGTCAAAAAGATGCTAATATTCTAGACTTTCTAAAGGGAACTGATTACATTCAGTTTCCTAATAAAAAGGAACTGAACTAAATAGGCGTATGTTTGGTTTTTTGTTCTTTTCTATCAAGAATTCAATAAAACCACAAAATTCTAAAGGGGATGGGCCGGCTGGGAAGTAATATGAGGAGAAGATAATAAGCTGTATAGACAACCATATTTTATGTATATAGAATAGATGAAGAGACAAACATTTGAGCAAGAAAATGTGAAAATCACTTATCCATTATTGTTATTAGACTTGGCAAAAAGTTGACTCAATCCGCGAACTCAACCCAACCCAACCCGAAAAAATGGGGTTAGGGTCTCGTATTTAGCTACCCAAGTGCGAAAATGACCCAACTCTAAAAAACTGGGTTGGGTTGGGTTGGGTCATGGGTCAACCCACTGACCCGATTGTCAAGTCTAATTGGGATTATTTATGCATTGTTAGAAGTTTCCACTCTTTAATTTTTTCTATTTAGTCTTTACTTTTTATTATTCACTCTTTAAATTGTTAAATGTTTAAATTTTTCATTTTATATTTGAAATTTTAAGGTTAATTATTTTAATTTTGACGTTTTTCATATAATTTTTCTTTATTTTTTTAAATTTCAATTATTTTTTGGGATGACTCGAATTGACCCATGGGTCAACCCTAACCCGAACATTTAGGGTTAGGGTCTAGCACTTCACAACCCAACCAGAAATTCAACTTGACCCAAATCAACCCGAAGTACCTTGACCCAACCCAAAACCGACCCACCCAACCCAATTGCCAACTCTAATTGTTACTGTAAAGGTTCAAAATATCGATACGCCCAATACGTCGGTAGAGGCATATCGGGTAGTATCGGTGGTTTTTTTTTAAGTTTTTTTAGTTTTTTCAAATCCGATTTAGAGGGGCCGGTTTAAGGTCCATCCACCCTCTGAACTGGTCAAAACCCCGACACACCCTGTGTAGGAACATTTCGGGAAGCTCCTGATACAATATATTGGCCAATACACATCGATATTTTGAACCTTGGTTACTGTTAGCCAACTATATCTGATAAGGCGATGGTGGTGGTCTAACTTTGAAAATCTGAAAGAGAACGGTGGTGCAGAGGTCGATAGTTCTAATGTTAGTGGCTTTAAGGGACTCAAAGAGAGAGAGAGAGGAATGGAGGAACTCGGCTTCAGCAAGTGCAAGGCCCGTTCGAACATCCTTTATGGCCTTGCATTGGGAATATCTCCCATGAAATTAAAGTACATAGGCATGGAGATATTTCCAATGCAAGGCTGTAAAAACTGTTTGAACGGTGTTCAAACGGACCTTGCATTGACTGAAGTCGATCTCATGGAGGAGGGGGGAGAAAATGTAGGTTTCTCCTCTCATAATAGGTTTAATGGGTGGATTGTTAATTGGATCTCCATATTCTGGAGTCCTATTTATAGTGTTTGGACCTTCATATTCTGGAGTGTTCCCATATTTCAACATTTGTATATCTTGCCTTTGAGTTATTATTCTAGAAAGTTTTAATACTTAAATTGATGCAAATTAAATGACTCATCAATATGAATTGGTCTAGTCTGACTCAGGTTCGTGTTGGGCCAAACGGGTTAACGCCCTTATATAAATCCAATATCTTGCAGTTACATAATGCAAATGAACAATATCAGAACAAATGAACAATATCTTGCAGTTACATAGCGCCCTTATAATAAACTAATTAAACAATCAGAATTCAGAACAAATGAACAAATGGAAAGATTAGTCAAGTCAGAATAAATAAGGTGGCTTCAGGGAATCAGGTGTGTTCACCAATGATTTTGATGGTATTTGGTTTTATCAGGCGTCTGTTTGTTCTAGAAAACAGTGCCACATCAAAAAAAATGGTGTTTCAAGAAATGGGTGTTCGTTTGGAATTGTTTTTCCATAAAAAATGGTGTTTCAAGTCATGTTTTAGAAATCGGGAAGGCATGGCTTGGAGCAACGCCGAATTTGGCATTTTCTGGAACTGCAGCTCGTTGCAGCTAATAGGGATGTGAAGTGGCACTGAATAATGGGTACCAGTGCTGAAAATGTTTCCTAAAACATTGGTACCAAACAGAAAAAGTTGTTGTTCCAAATAACATCCTACTTGGCAACAATAATTCCAAACAAAAAAAGAGGCTCGATTTCGGTTCAAGCTAGAGAGTTGAACTCGAATTCAGCTCGACTCAAAAGCTTGTAAGCTTGAGACCGACTTGGCTTAAGCTCAATTGTGAGCCAAACTTCCTATAAAATTAAATATATATATATATATAATATTTTTATTTTATATATAAAAAATTAAGAATTATAAAAACTAGCTATTATTATAGATATAAAAACTATAAATATTATATATATAATATTTTTTATTTTTTATTTATATATTATTTTTTATATTTAATATATAGGCTTAATTAAACTCGTAAGTCTTACCATCTTACGAACTGAGTTATATTAGGCTCAAGTTCACATCAATTAAAAAATGAGTCTATATATTAGAATTAAAGTCAACTCAAAACTCGATTTAAATCAAATCAAACTCGAATAACTCATAAAAGGCTCGATTCATTTCCACCGCTAATTAAAACTAAACATCCATTTTGTTTTCTACCCCATCAGAAAATCAAACTAGTACCTAACACCTCAAGATCTTGTGCATCATATTATTAGGAAGCAACTACAGTTACTAGAGGCCTGGAGTCACAATCTTCATTTGCCACTGCCCTCTTCCCACGAGTCCTTATCCGCTATTAACAAACAACACCACTTAGGCACTTCCCACACCCTCAGTGGAATACATGCACACAGACACATATATATGCACATGCAATCTCACATCTGGAACATACATATGGACATAAATAAAGATGTCTGTATACATACAGATACATCACATGCACACTGCCACATATGCATATCCAACATACAAACATAGATAAATATCATATTTTCATGCATACACATGCACCAGTCACATAGACACACATAAACCATCCACCGTAAAATAGAGATCACCCCCCTCATCTGGAGCCTTCGCTAGCTAGTGACTCGTGACCATTCTCCTATTTAAGCCAAGGTCACCTCCTTTGCCGAAGTTGATGTGAGATACAATTTATGTATATATTCATATATAATATACGAATGTGTATATCCAGCCTGAAAGATAAAAAAGCTTAAAGTTTTAAATATAAGCCCAGCTGACCCAAGCACCTTTTAAGACAACACTCAGGCCCAGTTCACACCTTGGTCTGAAATGAATAAACAACTCCTTTTTTTATATATAAAAAAGAGGATTTATACAAAGCGGGAGTACCTTGGCCCCACATTAAAAGTTGGGTACAATACGAAGACTTTCCAAGAGATCATCTATCCTATTATTTTTTTCGTTTAAATACATTTAACTTTAGAATTCTGATGAAATCTAGTGCATTAGTTTTGTTTTGATCACACCCATTTTTTCTTGGTGCCATCTATGTGTCGAATTGATTGTTATTTCGGAGGCTACAAAGTAAAGTGCCAAGCGAGGTAGGGACCTGCCCGCCGAGTCAAGAAAAGCTTAGAAGCAATCCTATTTTTAATTGGATTCCTTCGACTGATAAGAGACGATACGAATACAGACCCAGACCCAAATGGAAACACAGTGTGTTCAATCGTGATTGGCATGGTTTTTAAAACGAATCTGTCAGGGGGCCGGTTATCGGGTCGAATGGTCTAACTGTTCGAATTAAATGCTCGGCTCATTCTGACAAGAAAATAAAAAAATTCAAAAAAATAAAAAATGATCAAAATCGTTCAAACGATTCGAATAATTAACTGCCCGGTTCAGTGGTTTACTGACTAAAACTAACGGTTTTAAGGAAAAATTCAGTTTTTGAGAAAATAGAACCGATCACCTAACCGATTCCTGGTTTTTCCGATCCAACCGTGAACCATCCAGTTTTAAAAACCATGGTGATTGGTAACGTAGCTGGGCCAACAGCAGATCCGAGTGCAATATAATAAGATTAGATCAGTTAGGGTAATATGAGGTTGGTATGGCCCATTGCAGCCTTAACCAGATCTTCTACGTGACCAGTACGGTAGTTTCTTGTAGCCGTGGGGCTTTCCATTATCCAAACTTTGTTTTTTGTTCTCGCTTTTGGCAGTGTTCAAAAATTTCAAAATAATTCGTGATGATTTATCAAAAACAAAAATAATTCGTGAAGCCTATTTCTAATTAGCTAGCCTTATGTTCTGTATAGAAATTTTCATCCATTTATTTAGCGTCTGTATAGCGGTTTTTACTATTATGCTGATGTGGTGTCATGACGCCTTATTTTCGATAAATAATTTTATTGTTATATTTTTCTGTTATATAAATAAATTAAGTACAAACAGTTTTATTATTATTTTTTTCCGTTGTACAAACAAATTAAATACAAATATTTATTGAATAAACGGAAGCCCCATGTTCCTTCATCAAAACAATCTTGATTCAATTCATGAAATAAGATGAGACCTGAGAGAGATGACCTGCTTCGGATGCTCATGGAAAGCCTTGAAAATGGCATTGGTTCTAAATTTGATAGGAAGAAAGGGGTAAAATGGGAAACCTTTTTCTTCTGATAAAGACTATTGGCATGGATGCATTCAGTCACTTCCACTGCCACATATGGCCAAGACAATAGTGGGGTTTTTAAGTAAACAGGATTTTTTCTACCTTCAGCATATTGCCCATGCGAGTTGCAGAGATAAGAGCATTTCTTCATCGGGGATAGAGCTATATAGAGTATACAGCTGGCATCCCCTTAGGCTTTTAGTGAATTTAGAATTTGGGTGTGGGTCGATGCAATACTAATTTGCCAATAGCCTCAACCTTTAATGCTTGTTTGTTTGCAGTGCAGTTTTATTCTTATTATTACAAATGCATGGGAGTGCAAATGAAAAGAATACAATATAAATTTGAGTTTACATCTCCGCCCCAGAGAACATTCTCGCCATGTATTGAGAACATCTCCTAATAATAGTACCAGTTCCCATGATGCCATCATCGAGAGATATTCCCAATACATAACGGGATGTGTTGTGGGGCGATGTGAGGTGGCCCCTTGTGGGGCGGAGATGTGATATCTACAAATTCTAGTTTAATTTTGTTTTGAGTTTTATTTTATTCAACTCTTCAGGTCTTATTTTATTTCATTTCAGGGGTGGAGCTAAGTATATTTGGATTAGGGTTAAAACAAGTAACGTGGGTTCTTGGCCAAATTCACATCTACACCCCCCGTAGGGCACCCCACAAATGCCCTACAGCATATTCCAACCATATTTTGGAAACATCTCCTACTGACAATTTTAGGAAATGTTCCCAATACACACTGAGATGTACATATGGGGCGTTTGTGAGGCATCTTTTTTGAGGCGCAAATGTGATCTCTTGTCCCAACAAAAAAAAAAAAAACTTAAACTGAAATGTTAAGAATTACTCTCTAATGCTTCTCCAATTCCTAAAATTAAAAAAATAAAAAATTGTTTATTTTTTCTTTTAACTTGCTTCACCCCAAAACATAGTTCTTGGCTCCACCACTGCTTCATTTATACTGCAATAAAATAAATAAGATAAATTTTAAAATTATAATTCACACCAAAATCATTTGCACTATCATAATTTTGCATCAATGCAAATAAATTCGCATTCCAACCAAAAATAACTTTAAAGGGAGTGTCAAAGATCACACAGTTGGCATTACTTTAGGTATTAATCATAAATTCATAATCATCACCATCATCTATGCCTTATCCGAATATGGGGTCAGTTACATGAATCATGTTTTGTTAATCAATTTTTATTTAAAATCATATATAAGTTATTAATACTTAAATCATCTTACTATTTCCACTCTTTTAAGAAATCACTTAATTTTAATTGAAACAACTCAGTTATTACTACCAAATGCAAATCCTATCCTTTCTAATTTTTTCATTGGCATTTTTTTTTTCACATTCATTCATTTTCTGAACATGAACCAGATTTTGTTCCTGACATTCTGATTACTGAATTGGTTATAAGGCTGAATCTGACGAGGCCCCAAGTGGTTAACAAAAATCAGACGGCTAGGGAGTGGTTTAAAAGTTTAAACCGCCTGAGCGGTCCACGTGTTCCCCACATACCAGCTGTCAGACCCAGCCACGCTTTGCAGTTTGCATTGAATCTCGGCTTTTGCTTTTTCCTCCGGTCTTCAGGATGAAAAAGGACAGAAAATAAACACGGGGAGTCCTATCGAGTCCTATCAGTATCAGACAGCAGCAGGAGTCATCGATTGGCGGTTCCATAACAGAGTTAGCATCATTTCGTTGTTTACTGCAACTCTTTCCTCTTCTATTTACAGCCTGTTTGCTTTGCTGTACCGTAGGTTACAAACTTACAACACTGATTAAAAGCAATTGCCCCAACTGAGCGGACATCGGAAAAGCGATCGGATTTTGGCAAGTTGATAAAACATAAAACTCCTCCGGCCGGCTGGCGTGGTTTATTCGAAAAAGTTGTGATTTCATGAAAGCTTTAAATCCTTCCTTTTTCAAGCACGGTCTTTGATGAGTTGAGAAGAGGCAGAGTTGTTGCAATTTGCAAAGGACTGACCCCATGTGATCAAACTCGATTCGTGATTCATGAATCCACCCATTCTATCCACGCTGTCCCACCACCACCATCACCTCCTCTTCAGCTTCCTTTTTTCACTCCTAAAAGGTGACTGAGCAGTCCACCTTTCTTTCTTTCCTGGCAGCAGAAATTTCAAGAGCGAGAGACTAACAAAACAAACCACCTTGAGGCTCGAGCTTGATGAGGGCTGTCAATTGAATCAGATTTCGTCTAAATAATGTCTTGGACCAGTCTGGTCTAATTCAATGTTTGAACCATTTAGGTCTCTTTTGGTGTATTTTTCTACCTGGGCTGTCAGTTTTTAAGAATTCTACTAATTTGCTTTTTTTTCATTTGATTGAAAAAAGATTTTTTTTTCACTTTTTTCAACAATAGATGCGAAAAAACACTTATTTTAGAAAGCTAGAAATAAAGTTTCACTTTTTTTTTATTTTATCTCGACACGGAAAGACATCTCCAACCAAACAAATTTTGGACTATCTAAATTGTCATACAAAAGTTTATTACGTTTTGAAGATCTTACAAAAAATCTTCAAAAAAGACTTATCAAAACGGTATTAAGTGCCAATGCAAATCTGTTCTTATCTTCTATCACCAGACCGGGGTATTAACTCAATCCAATCCAATATAAACGGATGGACCAGGTCCAATCCAGTCCAAGAAAAATATATTGAACCATTAAATCTAAACTCATCGTACGTAGCCCTAGCCCTTGAATGCAGGGCCACACTTGGCTCTGGTCCCTGGACCAGGACCACACCACTAACCCACAGACAGAGGAAATTAAAGCCACGTATACGGGCGTAGTCACATCATTGTCGGCCTATTTTGTCCTCCTACAGATTCAATCCAACAAAGTTTCATCCTTTTCTTAACCCAAATTACCTCCCTCCTTCCCCCCCATACCTCAATCACTTGGTATTGATCTTCGTGCACGATAGAGAAAAAAAAAAAAAAAAAAGAGAAGCAGAAAAGGGAGATGACTCCAGAAAAGAATGCATTTTGTGAGAAAGAAATAGAGACTACAGAGATGATGAAAAGGATGAAAAAAAAGGAGACCCCACCCACTACGATTGCAAGCACTAATACATCGATGTTACACAGTAGATTCTCCTCCCAAAGCGAAAAAAAAAAAGAAAAGCATAACTAAATGAGAAAAAAAACAAAAGAAAATAATGTAAAAAAATAAATAAAAATAAAAACTCATCCTCTCTTACACACAAACAATTAGACAAACAAACAAGCGGAAAGGGAAGCCGGAGGAGGAGGATCGGACAAATAGATGATGACTAGTTACTGGGGTTGCTACGGAACGAACCCAGCGCCTTGATAGCTGCCGCTCGCAGAATGTATTGGTGGTAAGCAGCTGCAGCGAGTGCTCCGATGAAGGGGCCGACCCAGAAAATCCACTGTTCATCACGACAATATATAGCCACCCATCAATTTGATCGGACCAGAAATTAACTCAAACGAGATGATATATTCATATATTAAATTTTTCAAGAGAAAGTTAAATAAACTTACGTGGTCGTCCCAGGCCTTGTCGCCGTTGTAAATGACGGCCGCTCCAAAGCTTCTGGCCGGGTTGATACCGGTGCCGGTGATCGGAATGGTAGCCAAATGTACCATGAAAACAGCGAACCCGATGGGCAGAGGAGCCAACACCTGTAACACCCAGAAAATTAGAATACACAGAATCAATCCGGCTTGTCTGATAAATCTTTCACTTCACAAACATGGCGATCGAGTGACGGATTGATAGCTGATGAAAGGTTTAGTAGTAATTGCAGATATACGTACGGGGACATGGGAGTCGCGTGTTTTCCTCTTGGGATCTGTAGCCGAGAAGACGGTGTAAACAAGCAAGAAAGTGCCGATAATCTCAGCTCCCAGGGCAGTTCCTTTGGAGTATCCAGCGGAAACTGAGTTAGCACCACCTCCATAGCGGTTGTAGGAGTGTTTCATGAAGGCCTTCACCAATCCAACTCCGCAAATGGCTCCCAAACACTGAGCAACCATGTAAGCCACAGCTCGGATCAGCGAGACCTTACGCGCCAAGAAAAGACCAAACGTCACAGCCGGGTTGATGTGACCACCTGTTTTTCACAAGTGAAGCAAGTTTAAGAAGCCATGGAAGACGGGAAGAGAGCCCGGGGGAAACTGGAAAAGGAAAACAAAGAAGTTCGAAACTCGAACCTGAGATTCCGGCTGTGCAGTAAACAAGAATGAAGATCATGCCACCGAAAGCCCAGGCGATACCCAGAAGGCCAACGCCGGAGCAGGCATCACCCTGCTTCGAGTGGCCGATGACAGTGGCTACTGTGACATATAGGAAAAGAAGGGTAGCGACGAACTCGGCGATTAAGGCTCTGTAGAAGGACCAGAGCTTCAACTCACCGAAGTCGAGGAGAGGAGCTGGTGGAGGGTCTACGTAGTCCTTTCTATGTTGGGGGTGTCCTTCTTCGCTCACTTCCTTCGACATCTTGTAAGTCTCCTCTCTTTCCTCTCTTTCCTCTCTTTCTCTCTCTCTCTCTCTCTCTCTAGAACTCGGGGGCTCTGTTTCTGAGACTTGTTCTCTCAGCCTGCTCTTCTTCCTTCACTAGTGAGACTCGGGAGAACACAAGGTTGGGGACGAAGGCAGAGAGGAGGAGAATTTATGGATAAGACCTAGGTCTCTTCTCTAAAATTAAAGTATTAATAAATTAATAAATTATTTAAGAAGCAAAAATACATGAGATAGAGATAGTTTACCCAAAAAAGAAAAAAAAAAAAAAACAGATATTATGGTGGGCCCATGCACAGCGAGACCATGTGACTTGCTAATCATCTCCTTGTAGCCCACAAGGCAGCCTGGCATCCAACGAAACCATCCTTCCAACGGTTGTATACAAAGGAATTTATATGAGGCTACGAAATCCAATCAATAACAAACACGTCATGAACCGTGCATCTTGTAACTGCACGGTTCACTGACGTGTTTGCATGTACTTGAATTACGTAGCCCCTTGTACACGTTTTATTTGTAGCAGATCCCTGCTCACATATTGTATACCCTACACTCTACAGCCTACAGACTATACACTCGTCGACAACGTACAGGCAAAAATCAATATACAGAAAGACGATAAACTTGAAGGATATTTCTGTCTTTCACAATTGGTGCTCTAGATTCGTCTATCAATTTTTTTTTTTGAAAAAATCGATTTTATTTTGGGTAATTACACAGTCCCCCGTACTATGGGGTCTGTGACAAAGACCCCCTGCATTTTTTTTTCTGTCACAAACACTCCTTTGAACTTTTGGGTTATGACAATCAACCCTCAGTCATTAAATCAGATAAACAAAAAGTGTTAAATTACTAAAATATCCCATTAAACTTTTTTATTTTCTTTTTCTTACCATTTTCTTTTAAAACCTAACTAACCCAAAAATACCCCCATAATCACTTGCTAATTCTCCGCTTGCATTCATCTCCGTCATATCTAGACCTGTTCATGGGCCGGGTAGCCCGACGGCCCGGCCCGGCCCGCACCCCGGCCGGGCATGGTCATATAATTAGACCCGCGGGCCTGACATCAGGCGTAACACAGTAAGCCCGACTGTGTTTCGAGCTGGGCTCGGGATTTGTCAAAAAAGCCCGGCCGACTCAGTATTATATATTTTATAAAATATATAATATGTATTTTATATATTATATAAAATATATAAATAATATAATATTTATTAAAATATATATTTATAATTTTATATATATATATATATTTTTTTTTTATTCTTTTCTTTATAATTTCAATCTATCTCTCTCTTTATTCAGCTGCTTCAACATTAATAATAATAATAATAATATAGGCTAAATTTCGGGCCCGGGCCCGGGCCCAGGCTCGGGCTTCGGGCTTTTTATGAGGGCTGGGCTCGGGCCCAAATTGTAGGCCCGATGGTCGGGCCGGGCTCGAGCTCGGGCCTTAAAAAAATTTGTTAATACATAGTAAAAGCCCGGCCCGAGCCCGGCCCATGAACAGGTTTAGTCATATCTAACGAACTCGATAAAAGAGAAACAACCTAGCCAAAGAGTTAAGAAAATGGAGCAATTCCCAATTTGGAGACACTTTTGAAAAAAGAAAAATCTAATAAATATATTGAATCAAGTTCAAAAAAACATTTTGGATGACCCAAGTAATATTACCCTTCAAAATCTAGAAAATGCGCTCCAAAAACAATGTGATAAATTGTTGGAAAGAGAAAGGCCTATTGGGCGCAAAGAACACGAATTGATTGGATCAAATTGGGAGATAGAAACAATTGCTTCCATACAATGGCTACTATTAGGAAATATCGAAATAGAATTATAAAAGTTAAAATTGATGTGGGGGAATGGATCACCGAGTGTTCAGGTATTTTAAATCACTTCACAGAAAAATTCATCCACAGGTTTAAATATGTAGGCACTTATAGAGTTGATAACTTTATAAATTGATCGATGCATCACTGAAGAGCAAATGTTCAAATATCTAGAGATGTTACTAATGATAGTCTATGAAAGATCTCAAGGCTCCTAGCCTGGATGTCCTTAATGTATTACTTTAAAAAAAATGGAATATTATAGGGGATTTAGTGTGTAATGCGGTTAAAGCTTTCTTTGACGGTGGAAAGTTGTGTATGATTTTGACCCAGACTTTTATCACCCTCATCCCAAAAAAGAAGAACCCAACAACTATAAATGATTACAAGCCAATTAATTTGTGTAATGTCATTTATAAAATCATTAATAAAATCCTTGTAAATAGGATTAAACATCTCCCGGACAATATCACCTCCCTATATCAGAGTGCCTTTGTGCCCAATCCAGCAAATAAATGATAATATCCTAATTGCATATGAGATGATTCATACTATGAAGAAGAAAAAAGGAAGCTCAGGGATAATGGCCTATAAAATTGATATGGATAAGGTTTATGATAAATTGGAATGAGACTTTATCAAGAAAGTGCTGAAAAAATTTGGTTTTCATGAAAAATGGATTTCTTGGGTCATGGAATATATCAGAACTGCTTCCTATAAAATTTTAGTTAATGGGAGTCCAACAAATGAATTTAAACCAAGTAGAGCTATTAGACAAGGAGACCCTCTATCTCCTTGTATTTTTGTTCTCTATGGAGAAGCATTGTCCAAGAAATTAGAAAAAGAAGCAATGGATAGTGAAAAACATATTGGCTATAAAAATTCAAGAGGGGGACCAAAGATCCCCATCTTGCAATTTGCGGATGACTGTTTTATATTTGCAAATACTACTATCCTAGCCTACTTGAAGATTAAAGAAATCTTATCAAATTATGCAAAGGCCTTAGGCCAATGCCCAAATTTCAATACATTTTTTGTTCTTTTTTCAAAGAATGTGCCTCATAGGTTTCAAAAGATGCTCTCCAAAATGCTCAAAATCCCATTGGAGGCTAACTCCAAATCCTACCTAGAGGCTCCCTTAATCACTGAAAGGGTTACAAAGAGTACATTTGCAAAAATCAAAGAGAAAATGGTTCAAAAACTAGTAAATTGGAAAAAACATTCTCTACCAATAGTAGGCAGATTAACCATTATAAATTCTCCAACTAACATGATGCCACAATATGTAATGAGTTCTTTTAAAATCCCAAAAAATTCTATAGATGAATTGGATAAGATTCAAAGGAATTTTCTATGGGATAATTCAAATGGGAAGAAATCTCTTCATCTATTGAATTGGGAAAAAACGTGCACCCCTAAAAGGTGGGGTGGCATGGAAATAAGAAAGCTCCACCGGGTTAATGAGGCCAACCTAGAAGTTAGGGTAGAGGATCTTAAATGAGGAGGACAACCTATGCGTGAAAGTTATCAAGAGCAAATATATGAGGAGGGAAATTTTCCTGAATTGCAAAAGTAAAAAAAGAATCTCTTAAACCTGGAGGATTATTCTCCTAGCCAGAGATCTCAATAAGAAAGGCACTCGTTGGCAAGTAGGAAATGGGAGGTCTATTAGCTTTTGGCATGATAATTGGGTATATGATAGACCTCTAGTTGAAACCATTAACTATGAGACTACGACAAATCAAAACATTAAAGTCTGGGACATGATTGATCTTGGAAGAGAATGCTAGAATGAGGACAAAATAAAGGCCAAGGTCTCTAACCAAGTTTGGCAGGAGATTAACACAAGTTTTATTGATCCTAACTCTATAGAGGACAAATTTATTTGGAGGCACAACCCTAAGGGAATTTTCTCTTTAAAAATGACTTATTTGTTGAAGTGCTCTTCTATTCTTAAACCAAATGGTACCTTTAATTGGCTAGCTAATATTTGGAACATCAAATGCCCCTCATAGATAAAGACTTTTTTTTTTTCTTTTTCCTTCTTAACAATAGATTCCTACTAAAAGTCATCTAAGGAAAGAGGCTATAACATCGATGGCTCTTGTTGTTTTTGTGGGGATGAGGAGGATACTGATCATATTTTTAAGAATTGTGCCCACACAAAGCAAATTTAGCTTACTTTAAACACAAGACTGAATCAGTTCCCCACAAGGTCCCATAGCACATCCCCACTGTGTATTAGGAGAACCTCATGATGATGACATCATCATTCCCGGTATTATCATCGGGAGATGTTCCCATACACAGCGGGGATGTGTTGTGGGACATTGTGAGGGGTAGTCTTGTGAGGGGCTGATTTGAACTCCTTAAACACTCCCCTAGAGGGCCCAAATGAGAATGAAAATTTAAGTGATTGGTGGACAAGAGTCAGCAATAAAATGGAAAACAAGATTCTTTTAGTAAAGAAAAAACTAGCTTTTGTCCTTTAGGCTGTTTGGAAAAATAGGAACTCGAAAACTTTCAATAATGTTTCAACTCCCATTCTAATCATTATGGAACGGGCTCTTGATATGTTTATGAAGATTCTTGATGGGAGTAAAGATATAGACATTGCCCAAATTGACAAAGTGTGGAAACCAATTATTTGGAGTGCTCCAAAATTTGGCACTATTAAAATAAATTTTGATGCCTCTCATAACAGTGATGGGAAATGTTTTGTGGCCAGTATTGTTTGTGACCATATTAGTCAAGTGCTAGCGGTTAAAGCATATAAACTTGGCACTTGTATCATCAACTAAGCAAAAGCATGGGCTGCATGGGAAACCCATATTCAAGCAACAAATTGCAGGGAGTATCCTATTATAATCGAGGGCGATTCATTCTTGATCATTTCGTGCCTCAACAAAAAGGTGGAAGTTCTATGGAATTTGAAAGGTGTCATCTCTAGCTGCTTGAGGAGGAGAGTTCTTTTTGAGGGAGGTCTTCGGTACCAGCACATTTTTAGAGAAGTTAACCAGGCGGTAGATTGGCTTGCTTGTGAAGCTCTTTCTTCTTCTTCCCCTTCCCTAGACTATTGTATCTCCTTCTTTCCCCCCTTCCCTTCTTCTTATTTGTTTTGCGGATTTTTGGGGACGTACTACCCCCTGTTGTGTGTAGTACATTACTTTTCTTTTCAAAAAAACAAAAAAGGAAATGGATAGGCGGTAGGATGTCTATGTACAAGGTGCCAGGTGCCAAGTAATCTCGATATGAGAATCAACTAATCATATAATCCTCAAGATTTTCTTGCAAATCAAAAGATCAAAATCCAAAAGGTCAAGACTACATATGCAAAACAGAGATCTTGCAAATTCCGAAGACAAATTTGAGCTTCCTCAACAGACTCAAAAACCTAGATGTCTAGACAGGTACAATCAAATCCAAACTCCTTTAAGCACGAAAAAAAAAAAACTTTGTCGGCATGCCCTGACCCACAATCCAAACCAAAATAGCCAACATTTACAGTTAGGGGTGTCAATTGGACTGGATGTGGTCCAACCCGATCCAGTCCAATATGAATCCATTATAAATGAACCAAGTCCAATCTAATCCAATAAATGTTTTAAACCAATTTAGACTGGTCTAATTCAATGTCTGGACTGTCCAATCTGTTCAAATTCTTCTTTCGTCTGTCATTTTCTTTAGTGCCTTCTTCTCCTTCACTTCTTTGTTGTTCATCAATACGGCCATCTTCATTGTCATGCTCTCCGTCTTCATCACCATCTTGGTCGTCACCGGCCTTTGTGACAAAGGACTCCCAATAGCGATTAGCCAAAGAAACCATCTTCATAGGACCATATCTGCATCTCATCAACAATAGAGCATTTTCTGGTGGAACGCAAATGCCCGCCATCTTTACTCTAGGCGTTTCGGTGAATTTCAGTGGAGAAAGAAGGCTCACTGAAGGCAATGAACAGTACAAAGTATAAAAAAGGGATAGATTGAGCATTTAAAAAATTTTAAATAGTGAAATAAGAATCTTTTTTTAAAGTTAATTGAGGAACACTAATGAAAGGGTCTTTATCTAACAACCAAAGTATAAGGGGTCTTTATCGCAAAAACAAAGTGCAGGAGGGTTTTGTCACAGACCCCATAAACATAATACAGAGGGTCTGTGTAATTTATTCAAATATTTTTTTAAGTATTGTAATTAGACGAAAATGCCCCCGACATTTATTACTATTTATTTACTCCGGTAAAAGCCTGTCTTTTAGTGCATGGTCTCTTTATTCTCTCCCGTTGTTTTTTTTGTCGTCTTCCAGTAACAGCATTTGTTCCTGAAATGTCCCTATCCATCTGGAATCTGGGTCAAATTTTAACGGCTCTATTTTTCAGAATCACAATGTTCCTAAGATGCATTTACGTTGTTCAGCTACTAAAGATATTGGTTTACATTTGCTTTCCAACAAACAAAAAGTGTTTATGTTATTTGGTTGGTAAGATCCAAGGTGTGAGTTAAGAGACCATGGGCTATAAGACCACATCAGCAACCCGTACTATTATCACTTTCACCAAACGGGTGCCTTTCTGACGAAGTGGTCTACCCCACCACTCCCTGTTACCGTTTGGTTTATGTTGGAATTAGAATTAAAATCAAAATAAGTGTTTGGCACTAGAGTGTTTTACAAGTGCTTTGTTTTTTGGTGATATATCATGTATATTATATCATCAATTAAATGGAATCGGCAAGAAAATCAACTTTGACAATTCTATTTTCAAAAAAAATGTTTTTGCAATGATTTATTTTTTCCGTTCAAGAAAGGAAGGTTTCTTGAAACATCAAATTAATGTTTCTTAAATCTCCTTGGTGATCCTGAATCGCCCAAGTGACACGATACATTGAAATTTAAAAAATTTGACTAATTTTATGAGATATCACACAATTGTCATTATAGATATAATATTAAACCAAATCACTTTTGGTTCCCCAGCCAACCTGCATTCCGGGTTTTCTTTTGTATATTTAGAAAAACAGATAAAAAGAAAGCACTTGTTGTGAAATTCTCTTATACCAAATACCTACATAGTCTCTATTTGATTCAGACAGAAAATTAAAAGAAGCTGGAAAGGGATTTCATTCACAAAGAAGGAAGATGGAATGATTATTCTCTCAAATAGGAGAATGATACTCCACCAAAAATGAAAATGAAATTATGATTCCGTCTTCCCAAACAGTTAACCCAAGAGCCAAACGGCCCTTATTTCTTGTAATGCAAGACCGGCCCCGGCAAATACAAACAAGAAAATATACAGCAGGATCCATGGTGTCTGACGTATCTGGATCATGTTACCAGAACAGGAGTCTGGTGGGCAGCAGTAGTCGGAGGGATGTTAATTTGGGTAGGACCCACCATGTTCCATCGGGGTGTACCCCATTCATGCAATGTCTATTTTATAATGTTAATATCTTTTCTTTTTGGACGGTACAGAAACGTCCAGAGAGATATGTTGGTGGAACCCAAATGCTGCTCCAATCATTTGATATCAGATTATCAGAGGGCATTACTGCATACCATCCATCATCAGTTCGAAGTGACAAATGTGGATCCAATCCAATCCCCCCATCGGAAGGCCAGATCACAAAATCATAGACTAAGACAGTGTTTGGCATTGATATCGTTTTATCAGAAAGTGGCATTATAAGAACAGTGCTTCAAAGCATGTATTAGACGATCGGACTGAAAAAACTAGGAACCGGTCAGGTGATAGGTTCCGTTTTTCTCCAAAATCAGATTTTTGCATAAAATGTTGATTTGGTCAGTAAACCACTGACCCAGGCAGTTGAACCGTTCAACAGTTCTGACCGTTTTTAAATTTTTCCCCAAAACCGAATTTTTGCATAAAATATTGATTTGGTCGGAAAATCATTGACTCGGGCAGTTGAACCGTTCAACGGTTCTGACCTTTTTAAATTTTTTTATTATTTTCTTGTCAGAATAGACTAACCATTCAACCCGGGAACCAGACCCCCTGACCAGTTTGTTGTCCATGTCGATTTTAAAAACCTTGGTCTCAAGTAATGTCAAATTCAATGTTTTTTCAATAAATAGCCCATTACTGCCAATGTTATAATGATATGGCATCAATGTGGCATCATTTTAGACATTAGATAATATGACCAATGGTAAAAACGATTCTACAATATTGGTACCAAACAAAACCAATAATATTTTCCTAGAAAACAGCTTATATGGCAGCACCATTTTTCATAGATACACCCAACACCATTTTTATGAGAAAACAATGGTGTATTCCCATCACCGATGCCAAACACCTATTAAACAGTTGCTTCAATCTTCCTTTTTCCATAGAATTTGTAATTCTGTATCTAGAGGTGTAGTGGGTCGCGCCAGCACGACACGACATCGCTCGCAGGCAGCCCACGCAAAGTGCGGGCCGTCACAGGCCGTGTTGCCCTCCCAGGTGAAAATTTTGGGGGTGGCCCGACACGGCCCACGACCCATGCCCATGTCGTGCCGTGGGCCAAGTGTTGGCCCAAATCGGGCCATGGACTGGGCCAAAGCTATCTTTGCCTATTTATTTAAAAAAAATTGTTAAAAAACTTAAAATTTTAATTTTATATGAATTTTGATGTATACAATTACTTATATATACAATAATTAAATAAATTAGTATAATAAAATTGAAAAAAAAATTATTTATTTTATTAATATATTATATACTATATATTATTATATAATTATAATTTATATAAATACATTATATTTATATATAAAATATATAAATATTGTGTATATATGTAAATAGTATATATGGGCCATGCTGGGCCATGCCACGGGCTAGGCTGTGGGCTGCATGCCAATATGGCCTGCTTGATCATATTGTGTCATGCCGGCCCATAGACTTCAAACCTCAAGCTCAACACGACACGAACCATCATATCAGGTCTGACACGACCTATGGAATGTCATATCGTGCGAGGCCATCTGATGTGTTCCGCCACTTTTAAATATCTATCACAAAGTGGATTGTGGGCCGTCGATACCATCCAATGGCCGAACAAGGCCATGGAGAGAATACTTGGCGCCAGTTGGAAAGGATAGAGCTGTTGTGGGGAAAACATTTCGTAGGGCCCACGCAGACCCTTCGGTGGGTGGGTTACCATATCCATATCCACAAGACTGCAACATAATCAGGGCCTCAACTTTTACTGTCCAGCCAAATTTCCATGTTTTTATCATATTTTTTAATACAAGAAAATTTCCCAAATTTGATAAATACCAGAAGAAACAGAAGAAGAATAGTAATCATTTGATATGAAAAACGGTCAGGTCTGCCATCTGTGTATGGACGACGTATGTGGTGCTTAAAACGTGGTTTAGGAAAACAATTATCGCCCGTTGGATTTGCAGTAATAGGAGATCGGTTTCCATCGGGGCAAGCCGTGCTTACCATCCCAACAGCCTCTTGCAATCTTACATAAGGATTATTTCCTTATAAAATAAAGTACATCAGTACCGAGATATTCCTAGTACAAAGCACAAAGCTGTTAAGACTGTTGGAACGGCCATAATAGCCTAATAGGGGTCTGAAATTGGAACTGCAATACAGTTCGGTGCGTGGAATTAGAATCTCACTCTTATTATTTCTGGTAAAATAGTATTTCTAATTTAAGGGAATGATCATTTTCTCCCCCTCTCTTTTAGAATAAAATTTCGTTCCAATTGATTTCAATTGATATTTTATTTCTTAGTTGAACTAAACAGATTATGAGAATAGAATATTTTGATTTCAATTCTATTCAGTTTGGAAAGAGTATAAATACAAATATATACATTGTAAGTATACACAAAATAATATAAAATACAAAGTTTTACACTTTACATATCTGTATTCATACTCCTTCCAAACTAAAGAATTTTAGTTTCAATTCCAACTAGAAGCCAAATGGACCCTTATTTTAGAACTTTTATTTTTTTAGAGAAAATTCTTGATTAGTACCTTGTACTTTGGGCCTAGTGCCACTTTAGTCCTTGAACTTTAAAATACGAAAATTCAGTACCCAAACTTTCAAAACATGCCAAGTTCGTTAATCAACCGTTAAGTGGCATTTTGAAAGACAAATGTCGAAGAGTGTCATTTAATTCTCTTTATAAACCATCCAAGCATTGATAAGAAATGAACAGTCCCAAATCCTTGATTCTTCTATTCAAGAAAGTTGGAGTTTCATCTAATTCTCTTGTGACTCCAGCTTTCTTGAATTAAAGAGTCAAGGATTTGGGACTGTTCATTTCTTATCAACGTTTGGATGGTTGATAAAGAGAATTAGATGACATTCGAAGGGCATTTGTGTCTTTTCAAATAATACTTAATGACTAGTTAACGACAGCTACTGAATTGACATGTTTTGAAAATTCGGGTACTGAATTGTCACATTTTGAAGTTTGGGGACCAAAGTGGCATTAAGCCCAAAGTACAAGGATCCTAATCGAAAATATGCCCTTTTTTTATGTTACCCTTATTTTTACAAAGCATGTTTTTGGAACCGTGGGTGTTTATTGAGTAAACGCTACCATATAGGAACTTACAAAAGTAGACTTCGGTTTATGTGCATGTCTACTATTGGAGGAAGTTTCATTTTAACACTTTCCCCGATGAATAGACATTTATTCACTGTTTTGCTGATATGGTGTTTAAGTGTCAAATTCATTATTACTTTTCTCAATTTTATAAACAAATTAATTACCGACTGTTCTAAACACACGCAAAATTTTACCGATTATACGGCGAGAGAAAAGAGAATAAGACACAATGTTCTTCTGACTGTTGCAAGAAAAATGTAGGGAAGAGTAAATAAATGAAAAATTCAAAACCCTTTATAACGGTCATCTCTCGTGTTCCTGAATCCTGACCTACTTTCAGACCTTTGTTTGATTGGACTAGTTTGGGTAGTTGGGCGTGATTGCAGTTGCGACTACTTCCTCCTCGCGCACGTTAACTTGAAAGGTACCCGCCATTTCCAAAAGAGATTCTGAGCATAATTATGGTTTGTAATGCCTGAATTTGAATCATATACTCCAATAAAAAGGAAAAAAAGAAAGGGTTTCTACCATATAAATGTAACTTTTGAGACTTAATATCAATAAAATTAATATATTTAAAAAAATTTAAAAATAGATTAAATTTTTAAAAGTAATATCAATAAAGGGCATAAACATCGTTTATCTTTTTCTTCTTGCCATTTATTCACTAGAGTTGTCGTCCGCCACCGCCTGCCACCACCGTCCGTTGCTGCCCGCCTCCAACATTGCCAGAGGTGGCCGAAGGCAAAGGTGGTGGCGGTGGCGCTGGTGGTTTCTCTGTCCAATGCCACCACCTCTGCCTTCGCCTCTAGCAATGTTGTCGGAGACGGGTGAAAACAGAGGTGGCGGTGTGCAACAGCAGACGATGGTGGACGGTGGTGGGCAGCGGCTCTGATGAACAAATGACAAGAAGAAGATGAACATTGCTTTTTCCCGTAATTGATATTATTTTTAAAAAGTTGACCTATTTCTAAATTTTTTTTAAATATAATGCTTTTATTAATATTAAACCCCAAAAATTGTCTTCATATATTGTTGTTTTTCTTGATTCGGAACTCTGATACAGTCCTTATGATACTGTTCACACTGTTTTTACAGCTACTTGTAACAGCTATGTACTAAAAATATCTCCCATAAATAAAAATATACAAGTTCAGATATATTCCAGATATACAGTTGAAAATAAATGCAAGTATGGTGTAAACGTGGTCTTGTGAGAATTAAATCCCATCTTGGTGTCGGAAATGAGGTGCATTCTATTGATAAATATACCCTCTCACATCTGAGCTCAAATCAGCTCCGCACAAGATAGTTGCTGATCACGTCCTACAGCACATCTATGCCGTGTATTAAAAACATGTCGAGATGATAAATATAAAATTGTGCCGTCTACTCAATATTTCATTTTCCTCATGGTCATCATATGCCGTAGATGTGGGTGGACCAAGGAGTTCCAAAGCATTAAACTTGAAATCGATTCATTAATTCGACTAGTGCAAAGGGCACGTGCTCTGCCCGTGTGCAAGCAAAGATATAAGTGTGGATATTATAAAATCAAATTCAACTTTTATCGCATGCACCAAATCAAGTAAGTTTGTGCTTTATAACAGATATATATATATATAGATGATACTAAATAATAATATACAATAACAATGATATGATTATAAACCAATTGATTAAGATATTTTTAAACTAAGGTGGTGGTAGATGACTCTAAAACGTCAAAACACTACTACGTAGGTTTTAAGTCTCAAAAGCAATAAAATTGCTTTTCTATTTTTTAGGGGCTACGAAAAGGCTCCAAAAAGTTATGATCGTTTGAGCTTGAGCAATTTTAGAATGCTTGTAATTATGAAATTTACTATTTTACTCCTTATAAGGGAACTAGCCTAAGTAATACGTGGACTGACAACTAAAGCCTCACAAATCAAATTCATAGACCTAGCAAAATAAGAGTCGACCTCTAAAACAAAACCGCCGATAAAACAAATATTCATTGAACGTGGAAAACATGTTCGTGGACCATATTCATAAGGCTTAGTTTGAAAAGAGTATAAATACAAATTTGTAGAGTGTAAAACCTTGTATTTTGTATGTATTTGTATTATACATATTTGTATTTATATGAGTTTGGAAGGAGTATAAATACAAAACTGTAGATTGTAAAAGCTTGTATTTTGTATTATTTTGTATATATTTGTACTATACATATTTATATTTGTACTTCTTCCAAACTAAGCCTCAATTTGGAAAGAGTATATATGCAAATATGTACAACGTAAATACATACAAAATATAAGGTTTCGCAGTCTACATATTTGCATTTGTACTCCTTCCAAACTCAGTTAGGCTCAATTTGGAAGGAGTACAAATACATACAATAGGAAATAAGCGACTGTGATGACAGTTGTGAATGGAAGAACATGTCCCTCAAATGTGATACATAGTAGAAGCCTATGGGCATAGGATAAAGCAAATCTGCTCCATGAATCACAAGACGACATGTATTACCATCTCGACAACGTAAGAATCCAGATTCATAATAGTCAAGCAAAATTTCTAGAATTCGTGATAAATGCATATGCGAAACCAACTCCCTTTCTTGTCTATAAATAGGGGGTTTCTAACATGATAGGAGGAGACAAAGACATACATATAGAGACATATCAGAGGTTAGAATATTCTCAAAGTCCTACGCTCACATAGGGGTGAGCATTTGGTTAAAAACCGAAATAACCAAACCAAAATTTTCGGTTCGGTTTTCAGTAATTTTTGTTAAAAACCGAATTTAGTTATTATATAATAATATATATTATAACCTATAATATATATTATAAAATTTAATTTCATTATAATACATTATATATAATATATTAATATATAAATATATAGCATATTATATTATATATTATATAATGAATTTTAGCTAATTCAACTTTTTTGGTTAGTCGAATTTCTAAATTTGAAAACCGAAACCGAAAACCAAATTTGTTTAAAATCGAATTAACGAACCGAATTATCCAAAAACTGAAAAACCGAAACCGAAAATTTTGGTTTGGTAATTCGGTTTTAACCGAATAATGCTCACCCCTAATCTCACTGTTAGGGGTGTCCATAGTTCGGTTAACCGAACCAGTCCTATCAGTTTTTTCGATTTCTACAAACCAATACCACTAATTAACTGGTTGATCGATTTCAGTTTTTTACCGATTTGGTTTTTCGGTTTTTTATATTGATAATATATATTATATAAATATATGTATAATATTATATTATATTATAAATAATAAATGATATATAATATATTATAAATATTATAAAAATATATAATATATTTATAACTAGATTATTATAAATATAATATATGTATATATTTATGTATATATATTTATATAATATAGAAAATATATGACATATATATATATAATTTACATATAAATATATATACCGATCAATTCAATCAGCCATTAGTTTTTTTTAGGGGTTTTTTAGTTATTATCTAACGTTTAAATTTTAAAACACATCCGGCGTATCTGTCGTAACATTCAGACAATATCTCAAACGGGCCCCAACAGCCTTCAAAAAAAAAAAAACTGGCCCAGCAGCAAGCTTTTTAGGCTTTAAATGCTGTTTAAACTATTTGCATTAGTTTAAAATGCATGAAAGTGCAAATGAAAAAATGCAAATTTTGATTTAATTTTGTTTTGGTTTTTATTTTATTCTTCCTTACGTCTTATTTTATTTCATTTGTGTTACGACCAATGTAAATTTTGAAATAAAAATAAATCATAATTTACACAAAAAACATTTACGAAAAAGTACGGACAAGCCCAATACAGATTTCTGATTTCCACCACATAACTATAAACATTCAAAATGTCAACAATCCTATGTACCAATGCCCACCCGTGAATTGACATCAGTTCCAAGCTGGCACCTACCCAACAGTAGTTTGGGCCTACAAATTCTGACCCTAGGCTGAACCAAGGTTCAAAATTTCGATATGCTCAAACGCCGGTAGGGGCGTATTGGGCCAGTCGATACCTTTTCTCTTTACTTTTTATTTTATTTCTTTCAAAACCGGTTCAGGGGGCTGGTTTAGCACTCCACCCCCTGAACCGGTCAGACCCCCAATACATCTATTATATGGGCATATCGGAGGGGTCCCAAAACGGTATGTATCGACCGATACATGTTAATACTTTGAACCTTGAGCTAAACCGTCATTCTCCCAAACATTTATACTACCATAGTTTTGCATCAATACAAATAAATTCGCATTTCAATCAAACACAATCTAAGGCTCAATTTGAAAAGAATACAAATACAAATATAAACAATACAAAACCTTATATTTATACTACATATTTATATTTATACTCTTTTTAAACTGAATACAAATATATATAATATAAATACATGCAAAATAATACAAAATGCAAGGGATATTTTCAGCGGATACCTAAATAATGTTTCTATGAAACATAAATCATCAACTTAGTGAATAATCAAAGCCAAGAGTGGGGTCGTTTAATAAATAAAATAATTATGTAATGAAATATTTTGGGGTAACGTAATCATTTGAGTTCCTGATATGTCTATGTCATTCCTTAGATGAGCTTTTCCGTAATCAATATTTTATTAGGTTGATTGCTTATTAGCTAAAGGATAAATTTATAAGCAATGCAATTAAGCTAATTCAGTCGCTATCGCTTTACAAAGGACATGATGTATTCTGTATTCATTCCATTTAAAGCAACTTGTGGCCCCATTCCTAATAGGTATTTGATTGCGGCACTTTGCACTCAATGCCAGAGATATAGGGTTGTCAATTATATCCAATTCAATTTTTTAATGTGATTATCCTAGATTTGAATGTTATAACTTATATTTGATTAAATAATTGGATTGAATATAATATAACTTTATTCCGATAAAAATTTAGGCTCCGCTTGGTGGTTTGCAAGAATAGGAGTCTAGAATCGGATTGGACTATTTTGATTTCAATTATTTAGTTGGATAGAATTGGAATCCCATTCTCATTTCTATTGAAATGGCATTTCTGTATTTGAGGTAGAGGTCATTCCTCGTCTTTCCTTTGGCAATGAAATCCCATTCCTGCTGATTCCAATTCACATTCTTATTCATGTTTGAACCAAACAAACCATGGGAATATGTCATTCCGATTCCGATTTCAACTATGAACCAAACAGGCCCTTATTATTTTATTTGGTTTGCAGTCGGAATTGGAATCGAAATCTGAATGTCTATTCCCATAATCTGTTTGGTTTCGTTAGGAATGTGAATGGGAATTGGAATCAGTAGGAATGAGATTTCATTCCCAAATAAGGGAAATGTCATTCCAGCAAGAATGGGAATAGAATTCAGATTCCACCCAACCAAATAGTTAGAATTTAGAATTGCCCATTTTGATTCTGATTCCACACTCCTATTCATGCGAACCAAATGGGACTTAATATTTTATATTTACATACATTTATTGTACATATATAAGTGAAAAGAATTATACAGTTTTTTTTATCATTTCATAAACAATAAAATGATTGTGAATTAAATCAAAATCCAATCTAAAATCCCACGCAATAATTGGATGAAGATGCCAATTTAGAGGTTTTTGTTTGGGTGATGGTTGAGCAAGTCAAGGATGCCACTTGACAACCTCCGCAGCCGCCCCCTCTATCAGGCTATGTTGACACCACACGTAACTAAAGAACATGCCTAAGAAAGAGTATCTTGCACAAACAAGGAAGCAAAATCCATCGGGGAAGAGGAAACCTCCCGAAAACCTTGGCGGGCGCCTTCATCTCGACAACCCCGAAAACCCTATCCATCTGGGACTCAGACAATCAACTATAAATGGGTATTCCCCACTTGAAGTAAGGGACTTTTTAGAAAAACACTCTTTGAATATTTCTCTACACTATCTCTTCGACCTAGGCCAACGCTATTTCAATTTTCTCTTCCCGGCCACATCTTTCTCTAACCTATTGATTTAAGCGTTGGAATACCTACTCGGGAAAAAACTCCTTGATCATCTGACATTTCCCTTGATTGAAGATCTCGATGCATGATTTTGTCTTTCCAGTTCGACTTTGTCCAATTAATAGGACTATCTAATTATATCTTCAGTTCAAAACGCCTCGTATCAGACAACATCAAATTTATAATTAAATTGAATGCGAATGCAAATGCAGATGTGAGTGCAACATCTGGTCCAAACCAGGATTAATGCTTATCCGGACCAGACATAATACCCTAGGCCTAGTGGTGGGAGAATCAACCCAAATTGGAGTCTGGAACTGAACTGACATGTGGACCTGGTGGAATGACACTATAACAGATATACCAAATATGTTTGAACCAGAATAGATCCGATGGGCCAATCTCGTGACTCGTCTAGGTAGAAGAAGGTATTTTTTATCAAACGCCCAAGGAAAAGTTTCAGAATAACCCAAAAAGAAGCGAAATAAATAGACGTGGTGGGATGGGACCTTAATCATGGATAACAAGAAGGCAGTATAATGGTTTAGACTTTAGTTTATAGACAAGAAAGAACTTTAGTTAGTGAGATGAATATTAGCATAATTAGGTACGTCAGGCTTGAAAATATGGATGATGATGATGATGTGATTGTGGTGGTGGAGGGCACGGGTGTTAGGTTCCGTTTGGTTTCAGATTATTTTGCTAATGGAATCAAATTAATTAGGTTAAGGAGTTGGTCATTCAAAATCAATCGATTATTATTGAAAATTAATTAATTTGGATTGATTGGTTAGGGTCGATTTATTCATTTAGTTGGTCAGATAAAAAATTTTAAATTTAAAAATAATTATAATATTATTATAAAATTAAATTTTAAATTATGTAATATAGGAATTTTTCCCACTTCTTATACTAAAAATTTAAATTTAAAAAATATATATTATCAAGTAGGATCAGTTTTAATAGGTTTACACATGGCAGAAACCAATTCGACATCTCGGATTAGAATAATGACTAAACTGAAATCGACCAAAAATACTAAAAAACCAAGCAATTCAAATCAAATTGAGTCGGTTTCGTCATTTTGAATAGCCCTAGTGGGTGGTATGCAGACTACAACATCATTACATCAAGGAAAGGAAGCTTGAGGCCAGTTTGGCTTGAACGTTTTTTTGGCTTAGTGTTTGATTATAATATGGTTAATGTCAGCAGAGCACAAACACGTGATACTGATACCCATGCTTTCTTCCTTCTTCTTCATAATAAAAACAAAATATTAATAAAATTAGTCACAAAAAATATCTGTCAAAATCCAACTCCAACCTTAACCAGCGTGGACTGTTCAGCCCAGCTAAGTTTCTGGCCTGCTGAGCTGAGCTGAGCTTTTATACAGTAAGCCATTCTATTACAAAGTCTACGAACGTGCATAGCCTTGCTCCAAAATACACCAACCAAACGTTTTTCCTGTGGGTGTGGGTCCAATGAATTGGCAAAACCCTAATGATCTGATCATTTAGGGGGTGTTTGGTACTGTTGTCATAAAAAGTTTTTTCTTTTTTTTTCATGGGTTTCTGTAGGGCTGTTATTGAGTCGGGTCTATTTGACGGACCCAAACTGATCAAACTGGCTATAACGATTCTGGTTCTATGATTTTGTCTCAATTAATTAATTGGATTGGTTTCGGTACTTGCCTGATTCAAACCAGTTCAGACCTAAGACCAATTACTTTATTATATATATATATATATATATAAAATATTTTCTTAATTTTATATATAATTTTTATGATATTTTATGCTTGAAATGGTAAATTCAATAGATAATAAATAAAATAATATTAGTTAAAAATATTTAATTTATTAATATATAAATAATTTAGTATTTTATGCCGTTTTTATTAAGGCTATACTATCAAAATTTAAAATTTAAGTTGTTTAAATAAACAAATATAATTAATTATATCGGGTCTAGACCCAATAGATCAGACTATAAACCATAACAGTTTTGCTTGTGATTTTGTCCTGATTAATAATCGATTCAGGACTGATTCTACCTAGACCCAACCCATTGATAGCCCTATTCTTTTGCCTTATTATACTCCACTACGATGTATTCATGATGGTTGGATTTAAAACTCACCACGCTTGGTGCTCATTTGGAAGGACTTTCATGCAATGGCTTCTAGCATTACATGAGCTGAGAAGCCATTGGTTCCAGAGCCCAATGTATTTAGAATTCACCCATGTATTTAATATTGACGTAAAACCTTACAGTCTACTGAACAGTTAAAGCATTCAGCTAATCCGAATTTTGTTTGGTATAAAACTAGAAAGTCAAAAATAAGCTTACATGAGGTACAAAATTAATTTTCCATTGAAACTATCTCAGGTAACTTCTCCAAAGCAGCTCAATCAATGCATAATCCTCCCAAATAGGCCATTATTGTACAATAGTGGCGTTGTGTTTCAAAGCACTTGGCTTTGAAATATAAATGCTTTTGTCAAAATATACTAAATCAATTTTTCCAATGGGTGTGAACCAATGAATTCGTGAAACCCTAATGATCATTCAAGTAGGGTGTCCATGAAAAAATGAAAAATAAAAAAACAAAAAACTGAACCAAACCGAGAAAACCTAACCGAAAAATGCAGTTAATCAAACTCATCTATATATATGTCACATATTTTTTATATATTATATATAAATATATATATATATATATATATGCATTATATATAAATATATAAATATATTTTATATTTTTATAATATTTATAATATATTATATATCATTTATTATTTATAATATAATATTATACATATAATTATATAATATATATTATGAAAATAAAAATAAAAAAACCGAAGAACTGAACTGGCCAAAATCTGAAACTGGCAGACGGTTAACCGGTGGCACCGGTTCAATTTCGGTTAAGAAAAATTGAAAAACCGATAGAATCGGTTCAGTTTGCAAAAATTGTCCATAATTCGATTAATCATACCGTGGACACCCCCCCTACATGAGTGTTCAGTTTTTATATAATGTGTTCTATTCTATTATGCCCTGGTATGATGTGTTTGGATCGGTAGGATTTGAAACTCACCATATGCAGTGTGTTCCAAAGCATTGGAATTTAAAACATAGATAATTTTGTCAAAATATATTAATGCGATGGGTACGGGTCCAATGAGTTGGCAAAACCCGTTTTCGGTACATGGCCACAAAAAGTGCATTTGTGTAGTGTGTTCCACCTTATTATGTTATGATGTGTTTGGAATGATAGGATTTGGACTCACCGCATTTATTGTGCTACGGTGGTGTGGTGTGTTCCAAAGCACTAGATTTGAAATATAGATACTTTTTGTCAAAATATATTAAATCAATTTTTTTGATGAATAATTGAATATGAATATTATAGCCACAAAAAACGTTTTTGTATAATGTATTTTTTTTTTGATGTGTGGTGTTTGTGTGTACTGCGTTGTGCGTTCTACCTTATTATGCCCCACTATGATGTGTTTGGAAATAATAGGATTTAAAACTCACCACATGTATTGTATTAGGGTGATGTCGTGTATTCCAAAGCATTGAGATTTGAAATATAGATATTTTGTTAAAATATATTAAATCAAATTTTATTGGGTGTCCCAATATATAATGTAGGGTACTATGGGGTTAGTGACAAAGACCCCTGCATTTTTTTCTGTGACAAACACCTCCCTAAACTTTTATATCGTGATAAATACGCCCGAATGCCCTTCGGCCATTAAATCAATGACAAAAGGCATTAAATTACCAAAATACCCTACTAACCTTTTTCTATTTTCTTTTTTTGCCATTCTCTCTTAAATTACGAGTTCATATTTCAGAATATCATGCTTTACTCTCCTTGAATAAAACCATTTCATATGATCCCCATGGTTTCCTTTGGAACTGGAATCTCTCTACCAACCACTGCACGTGGACTGGCATCTCCTACAACTCTCTCAATCATATCGTTTCTCTTGACCTCTTTAATATGAACACCTCTGTCATTTTATCACCTTATGTTGGAGGGAGATTCAAAATTTCAAGAATCTCTCCTCCCTCCCTTATACTTTTTGGTTTTGTCTTTTTCCTCTTCCCCCCTTTGAATGCATGGGAAGACTCGTTGTCCCACATTGCTTGGGAAAGGAGTTGAGTTGGAGTATATCTATAGATTTTCTCTCTCTATGGGTAGGGGCCCTAGGAGGAAAGCAATATAGATATTCACGTGCATGTGAGGGGGGTTAGGGATGCTTTTTACACATGCGCACCAAGCCGGGCCAGGGCGTGGGCGTGGATGAGGGCACGGGAGCGTACGTGTACGTGTACACATGCGCTACACCAGATAGTTTTGTTTTTGACTGTATTAAACTTTTGACTTTTAAATTTCAAATTTACTTTTCAAAACATTTTCTTGTTTATTTGTGTCTCTTCAAACAGGTGCACTATTCTGAAGAGACATCTGTCTGAAAGGATACTTTTGTGTCCATTCGGTTGATTGAGAACACTCTATAAAAGGAGTGTTGGTCAACCCAGAAACACACACCGGTGCACTCGACACAGTCTTCTCTTCTCTATCAATTGTTCTTCTCTGAGCATCATTCTTTGTGGTTCGCAGAGGTCTAGTAAGCGAGTGCACGCCTACCAGTGGCCTGTGGGTTGTTTTATCTTGGTGACCAATTTGCAAACACCCGGTTGCACCGTAGGGGGAAAATGTGGTTTTAAGGAGAGTGTCAAGTGGAACGACTCAGCCCTCCTTCTCTTTGTAAGTTCTTGGTTTCACAGTTTTGCAATGCTATAGATTTGCAAGTTCTTGGTTTGGAAAGCATTTATGAAACCTATCCCTGCTAACCCTTTCATGAGGAACCGAATACTGTCAATAGTTCCCAATTTCTCTAAAATTGAACATTTCAATGGAACCAACTACAAGCGTTGGAGACAACACCTTCTATTTGCCTTAGAACTGCTAGGGGTAGCATTTGCTTTGATTGAACTGAACCCACTAAACATGGAGGAATCAACCCGTTTTGTTGTTGCAGAACATTGGACTACGGCCAACCATCTCTGCACAAACCATATCCTCAATTTCTTGTCCAATGAACTGTACAATTTCTACTCTTCCTATAATTTTGCCTATGAAATTTGGAATGCATTGGACAACAAGTATGCTCTAGAAATGCTGAAATATATATATATATATATATATATATATATATATATACATATATGTGTGTGTGTGTGTGTGATTACCAATTTCCTGCATTTCACCATGAAAGAAGGCATGACGTGTCTACCCAAATAGATGACTGGGGGAACTAGAAAAGGCAGGCATGATACTACCAGATGAATTTATTATCGGTTCTCTCATAGAGAAATTGTCATATACATGGAATGATTTCAAAACAAGTATGAAGCATAAGAGGAATGACACTACTTTGGATCAAGTAGTGATCCAAAACCAATCTCGTTGAGGAATCAACTACAAAATTCAAAAAGAATCTGAATGTGAAAAATGATCAGAAATTCAAAAAACAACAAAAGAAAGAAAAATGTTGTGTATGTGGCAAACCCGAGCATTACAAGAAAGATTGTCGGTACCGAAAGAAGAAAGACCCTAGGAAACCAAAAGTCAATTTGACTGAGGACGTTATTGCAGTCATGGTAACTGAGGCAAACTTGGTTGATAAACCGAATGAGTGGGTATTGGACACTAGTGCTACTAAGCGCATATGTGGGGACCGTAACTCCTTCTATGAGTACACAACTCAATCTAAGGGAGATCAAGTTTTCATGGGAAACTCACAAACTTCGAAGGTCATTGGCAAAGGAAAGGTGCTCCTGAAACTGACTTTAGGAAAAAATTTAATGTTGAATGATTTTCTGCATGTGCCAGAGATCAGACGAAATTTGGTATCAAGAGCACACCTTAACAAAGTAGGACTGAATCTCACATTTGAAGCAGACATGGCTGTGTTAACTAAAAATAATGTATTTATAGGAAAATGGTACAATGTTGATGGACTATTTGTACTGAACATTTCTGATATTATTATGAATAAGAATGCTTCTTCTGTTGAATCATTTGATATTTGGCATGCTAGATTAGGACATCATAGTGTTCCTTTTTTAAAACATTTATGTAAATTAGGAGTTTTGAATATACCTATTAATTTTACAAATGAAAAATGCCAAGTATGTGTAGAAGCAAAATTCACTAAGAAACTGCATAAAAGTGTAAGAGAGAAATTGAATTATTACAACTTATACACAATGATTTAGGAGACCTTAAATATCATTAAGATAAAGGAGGAAAAAAATATTATATAACATTTATAGATGATTTTTCTAGATATGCAAAAATAGTCCTACTTAGATCAAAAGATAAGACTGAACAAGCTTTTATAAACTACAAGACTGAAGTAGAAATTCAATTAGGAAATAAAATAAAAAGACTTGGAACAGATAGATGGACTGAATATGAAAGGGAAACCATTAAAAAATTCTTTGAAAAAAACAAAATCATACATGAAATCACAGCCCCTTATCAACTTGAATCTAATGAAATTGCAAAAAACTTATCAAAACACTAAAAGAAATGATGAATGCTATGTTAATTAGTTCAAATGTGCCTCTGAACTTGTGGGGAGAAGCAATCATAATGGCTTGTCACTTATATAATAAAATACCAGCCAAAAATAATGGGCAAATACCTTTTGAACTATGGCATAACAGGAAACATAGTTTGAACTACCTAAAAGTTTGGGGCTACTTAGCAAAGGTTGGAATACCTGAACATAAAAGAAAGAAATTGGGATTGAAAACTTGTGACTGTGTGTTCATTGGATATGTACAAAATAGTACGGCTTATTAGTGCCTTATAATTAAAACAATTCATAATGTTGTAGATAGTAATACAATAATTGAGTCCCGAGATGTAGAATTCTTTGAGCACATTTTTCCATGGAGAAAAAAAAATAGTAAATAAGGAACCCTTCCAAATCTATAACAGAAACCAAGAACAATTGAATGCTCAAGGAATCAGTACTTCACATAAACAAGACAACACCGAATTTAGGAATCAAGAACTAGATTTAAGGAGAAGTAAACAAATGATAAAGGAAAGAAATAAACTTAGGTGATGGAATGTTCACATTTCTAGTGGACAATGATCCAGTAACCTATCAAGAAGTCGTAACCTCACTTGATGCAGTATTTTGAAAAGAAGCCATAAAAAGTGAAATAGACTCTTTAGTCACTAATCACACTTAGAAACTTGTAGATCTCCTTCTCGGAACTAAGGCATTAGATTGTAAATGAATTTTTAAGAAAAATTAAAGCCAGATGGTACAATAGATAAATTCAATGACAGATTAGTTGCTAAAGCATTCAAACAAAAGAAATATGTAGACTTCTTTGACACCTACTCCCCAATTGCAAGGTTAACTACAATTAGAGTCTTATTTGCTATAGCATCCATTTACAAACTAATAGTTCATCAAATGGATGTAAAAATAACTTTCTTAAATAGGGAATTGAAGGAAGAAATATATATTAAACAACTCGAAGGCTTTATAATGCCAAGACAAGAAAATAAAATATGCAAATTAATTAAGTCTCCGAATGGCTTAAAACAAGCTCCCAAACAATGACATGAAAAATTTGATAATGTGTTAATAACTAATGAATATAAAAGAAATAATTCTAATAAATGCGTGTATAGCAAGTTTGTAAATAATAAAATAGTCATGATCTGTTTATATGTTGATGATATGCTAATAATGGGAACAAGTCTGAAGGTAGTAAAAGAAACAAAACAATTTCTAATGTCCAAATTTGATACCAAGGACTTGGGTGAAGCTGATGTAATCTTGGGGATTAAAATTCGTAAACAACAAGGAAACTTTATTCTCTCCCAATCACACTATGTAGAGAGTATTCTAAGAAAATTTGGACACTATGAATGCAAACCTGTTAAAACACATCTTGACTATAGTATTAACTTAAGGAAACACGTAGGAAAACCTGTTTCACAAAAAGAGTATGCAAGTATAATTGGATTTGTGTCTACACAAGACTAGATATAGATATAGTTGTTGGAAAATTAAGTTAACATGCTCATAACCCAAAAAATGAACATTGGGATGCTCTACTAAGGTTATTAAAATATTTAAAAGAAACTATAAATTTTGGTTTACACTATTCAGATTTTCCTCTTGTTTTATAAGGCTTTACTGATGCAAATTGGATTTCAAATTCAAAGGATAGTACTCCACCAGTGGATATATTTTTACCCTATGTGGAGGAGTAGTATTGTGGAAATTAGTAAAGCAATCATGTAAACCAGCTCAACAATGGAGGCCAAATTCATTGCATTAGAATTGGCGAGATCCGAGGCAAAGTGGCTAAGGAACTTATTGACAGATATACTACTTTGGCCATGACTGGTTCCATCTATATCTCTCCATTGTGATAGCCAAGCAGCAATAGCCATAGCTAATAACCAAACTTACAACGATAAAAGAAGGCATATCTGCTTAAGGCATAATCTGGTAAGACAATACCTCAGCAAATGTACAATCGCTCGGGATTTTGTGAGATTTGAAAAGGATCTTGCAAATTCATTAACCAAACCATAGACTTCTAAGGTGGTTTATGAGGCATTGATAGGAATGGAGTTGAAGCCCGTTACATAAGTCATTAGTGATGGACACCCAACCTATGTGAAATGAAATCCCTAAAATTAGGTTAGGGTAAAAATGAGTTCCTAGATGACTTGGGAAAGCACTATCATTTTGTGTCCCATTTCAGATGCCAAAGTAAGATAGTGTTCACTGCAGTTTGAGGAGGTTGAGGATGAGGCTCCTAATCAATTAAGAATAGTGTGTACAATGCACGCTAAATAATTGACCTAAGTGAATGTGAAGTGTGGCCGATTCTAAGAGAGATCTAGGGCCGACTCTCTAAAACACTCATGATTGCAAGAGGGGAACAAAGCCGAAATGTTAAAAAACAAAAGAACCACTAAAGAATTGGTGATTGAGTTAGTTGGCAGATTAGCTAGTTACGACAAAGAGGAAAGTTTGAAGGAGTTTGACTCCACCCGTACTTTGCAACATAACCTGTCATACCTAAGTGTTGACTGAAATCCAAAATACATCACCATGAATACTTTTTCTCACTGCAATGCTCAGATTGTTCGATCTTCTTGTAATTTTGAATCTTGTAGGGGATCGTTGGAGGGAGATTCAAAATTTCAAGAATCTCTCCTCCGTCCCTTGTACTTTTTAGTTATGTCTTTTTCCTCTTCCCACCTTTGAATGCATGAGAAGAGTCATTGTCCGACATTGCTTGGGAAAGGAGTTGAGTTGGAGTATATCTATAGATTTGCTCTCTCTATGGGTAGGGACCTATAGGAGGAATGCATTATAGATATTCGCATGCATGTAAGGTGGGTTGGGGGTGCTTTTCACATGTGCGCGTCGAGCCGGGCTGGGGCGCGGGCGTGAGCGCATATGTGTACGTGTACGTGTACACGTGCACTACACCAGATAATTTTGTTTTTGACTAGATTAAACTTTTGACTTTTAAATTTCAAATTTACTCTTTAAAACGTTTTCTTATCTGTTTTGTATCTCTTCGAGCAGGTGCACTATTCTAAAGAGGCATCTGTCTAAAAGGACACTTCTATGTCCATTTGGGTGATTAAGAATACTCTATAAAAGGAGTGTTGGTCGACCCAAAAACACACACCAGTGCACTCGACACAGTCTTTTCTTCTCTATCAATTGTTCTTCTTTGAACATCATTCTCTGTGGTTCGCGGAGGTCTAGTAAGCGAGTGCACACCTACCAGTGGCCTATGAGCTGTTTTATCTTGGCGACCGATTTGCAAACACCCGACTACACCATAGGGGGCAAATACGATTTTAAGGAGAGTGACCAAGTGGAACGACTCAGCCCTTCTTTTCTCTGCAAGTTCTTGGTTTCACAGTTTTGCAATGCTACAAATTCGCAAGTTCTCAGTTTAAAAAGCGATTACTGATAAGTTTCATTCTGCATTCTTTATTATTTTCCAACACCTTACCATTGCCGCTAACGTCATTTATGACCCCATCCCACCTGACATCTCTTATATCTCCACATGACGAAAGATTTACTGGTTGAGGTGTCAGATTTGCCTAATCTTCGTCATCTCCACCTCGGCAGCAACTTCTCCGAAATAATCCCGTCGGAGTATGGATGCTGGGAGTTTCTTGAGTATATGGCACTTTCCGGTAATGAGCTTACCGGTCCTATACCACCCGCGATTAGCAACTTAACCAACAACATTTATCGAGCATATGGATCTCTCGAAGTCATCAATGAAGGGTTAAGTTCCTACATCGATCTGTCGTCCTATACCGGTCGTAGAGCTTACCAATCCTATAACTCAAGCGTTCTTGATTTACATTCCCTATTATCCCCCCATAACCCTTCATTGATGACTTCTAAGGAACTAAAGATATAAGTCAAGGGTGGCTTTAGTTCCTAGGAAAGAATGGAAGGCTTCAGTTCCTAGATCTGTCGTCCTACAAGCTCATTAGAAATCTCCCGCCTGATATGTGTTTTGGAAATCAGCTGCAGACAATGATTGCTTTGGGTAACATTTTGTTCAGTCCAATTCCGGAATCAAAACCCACCTGTATTCCAAGCGGGACCCAAGATTTGCTTAAGGAAGGACATGGCATTCTTGCAAATGAAGCAGGGTCGGTATTCTGCAGCAGTTTTGGGTTGTGTCGGTGATGGAGAATGGTTGTAGTCATATTTAACTTCGAGAATGAAAGGTAGGTTTCCGATGGGGATATAAGAAAAGAGGAGGCGGGTCTAGTAGGTACTAAGCTGTGAGTGAGGTATTATGATTTCTTAAATTAAAGAAAAAGGTAAAACAAATTAGAAAAGGGTAGTTTGAGCATTTAACAAATTTTAAACAGTTAAATGAGAATAAACGCTAACATAGGGGAGTCTTTGTCTAAGTGTCAAAGTTCAAGGGGGTATTTGTCACAAAAAAAAAAAGTGCAAGGGGCCTTCGTTACTAACCCCGTTGTGCAAGGGGTCCATGTACTTTACCCTATAATGTATTTTAAAACATTTTGTATTCTAGAACCAACCTCGACTCAGTCTAGAATATGCCATAGGTTTAAAATAACACATATGTGTGTGACATAATTCTAAAGTCGAAAAAAGCATGTATTTACATTTTTTTAGGTAAATTGCAAAGACCCCCTTTACTATACTATGAGGTCAATGACAATTACCCAACCAAGATTGTCTTAGTGAATCTAGAAACTACTCTACATCAACACAATCTTAGCCCGAAAGGAGATATACTGGGCCCAAAAAATTAGGCGGTAATAAGAATTGTTTCTTCCATACAACTTCTAGAATTTTAAGAATTAGAAAGGATAATGGAGAGTGGGTAAGTGATCAAAAGGATATTGCTAATTTCCTAAGTGAGAATATTGAAGAAAGGTTTAAGTCAGATAATACCGAAGGCATTGAGGAGTTTATGGATGCCATTAGACCGTGCATTTTAGATGACCAAAATGCATATATCATTGAGGAGGTGCCAACCGTCTCCATGAAGGATCTTAAAGCTCCAAGCCCAAATGGGTTAAATGCTTTATTTTTAAAAAATTTCGGCCCATAATTGCTAACTCATTTTGCATTGTTGTTAAAGCTTTCTTTCATTCCGGGAAGATGAATAGAATTCTCAACAAAACTTTCATCACCCTAATTCCAAGAAAAAAAACCCAAACCTGAAAATAGTTAATAATTACAGACCCATTAATTTATGTAACGCTATCTACAAAACAATCTCTAAGATCTTAGTCAATAGAATTAAACCATTTCTTGATAACATTATCTCTCCTTTTCAAATTGCCTTTATTCCAAAGAGGCATATCACTAATAGTATTCTCATTGCCCATGAAATTATGCATACCATGAGAAATAGAAAGGGCAAGGCTGGGATCATGACTTGTAAAATTGATTTGGAGAAGGCATATGACAAAATTCAATGGGAATTCATAGAAAAGGTTTTCCGTAAGTATGGATTCCATAATATATGGGTTGAGTGGGTAATGGAGTGCATTAAGACTGTTAATTATCAGATCTTGGTTAATGATGAGCCCTCTCCTTCTCGTATATTAGACAAGGTGACCCATTGTCTCCATATATTTTTTTCCTTTGTACAAAAGCTTTCATAAAAAAAAAAAAAATTACTTATGGAGACATCAGTTTCTGGTAGTCCTATAGGATGTAAGGCTTCCAAACAAGGTCCTACCATAATTATATTGCAATTTGCAGATGATTGCATCACTTTCGCTAAGATAGATATACCAGCTTGTCATGTTATCAAAGATATTCGTAATAAATTTGCCAAAGCCTTGGGCCAAGCTCCAAATTTTGCAAAAATTGAGTATTTTATTTTCAAAGAACATCCATCCCAGGTTGAGGAGAATAATGACAAGAATGCTCAGAATACCTCTTGAAACAAAAAAAAAAAATCCATTTATTTGGGTGCTCCAATTTTGAATAGTAGGTATGGCAAGGAAACTTCAAAATTTTTGAAAAACTGGCAGGTGAAAGAACTCCCTATCTCTGGCTGGCAAAGTCACCCTAATTAAGGCATCCACAAGCATGGTTCCTCATTATATTATGAGATCATTTAGAATTCCAAAGGGAGTTCTTTAGGAATTGGAAGGAAAACAAAGAGATTTCCTATGGACTAACAACAAAGATGGGAAGTCATTTCATTTAGTTTACTAGGACCAAGTTTGTACCTCCAAGCATTGGGGTGGCCTTGGTCTGAAGAATCTAGGATGGATGAATGAGGCGTGTTTGGAAAAGCTTGGTTGGAAACTATTGAATGATAAGGATAACTTATGGTCTCGTGTCACGAACATGAAATATCTAAGAAGAGATAACTTTTGGAAAGCAAAACCGGAAAAAAAAAATACTCTTGGGCATTGAAAGTGTAAAATCTAGGTCAATTGTATATTTCATTCAATATATTCAACAGTATTTAAGGATGTTACAGAAGTTTTGGTACAAGTGGCAACCTTGAGATAGGATAAGATAAGATGAAGTACAGGGAGAGATAAGTACAGTTAGAAATAAAGATAAAGAGGGAGAGGGACAAGTAATGAGGGTGGAATAATGAGCTGGAGTCTCCAGATGTGTTGGTTTCACATAGGTGACGTACACGTAATACTCCCCCTCAAGTTGGACCTGGAGCAAAAATAGATTGGACCAACTTGCAACATAGGCGCTGGAAGGCTTCTTTGCCCAGTGCTTTGGTGAAAATGTCAGGCACCTGAGAGGAAGAATTAATGTAGACTGGTTGAAGAAGACCATTTTGAACCTTTTCGCGAACAAAATGACAGTCCAATGCTATATGTTTTGTTCGCTCATGGAAAGTTGGATTCTTTGCCAGGGAAATAGTAGCCTGATTGTCAGAAAAAATGGTGGTGGATGGGAGTGAGATGCCGAGGTCATGAAGCAAATAATGGAGCCATTGCACTTCACAAGTTGTGTGGGCCAGAGAACGGTACTCCGCTTCTGCCGAGAACGTGATACAGAGGACTGCTTTTTAGATTTCCATGTAATTGGATTGGAACCAAGGAAGATGCAATACCCAGTGACGGAGCATCGAGTGGCGGTGCAACCACCTCAATCACTATTTGTATAAGCATGAAGAGTCAGCTTGCTTGAGGATGACAATAGAATACCAGTGCCCACTGTTCCTTTGATGTAGCGCAAAATGCGCAGACCAGCATGCCAATGAGTGGTACGTGGAGTACTGAGAAATTGACTAAGATGATTAACAACAAACACCAGATCCAAGCATGTGATAGTGAGATACTATAAGTGCCCAATGGCCCAATGAGTCCAACTTGTTTTGTTGTTGGTGAGGAAAATCTACTACCTTTGCACCCTGGAGACCAACATCATAAAATATATCAAGTACATATTTTTGTTGGCAAAGAAAGATGCCAGCAGCGGACTGGGCCACTTCGATGCCAAGAAAATACTTGAGGGGACCAAGATCCTTGAGGTGAAAATTGGAATTAAGGAATTGTTCCTGCTGAGATATGTGAGAATCATCATTTCCTGCCAAGATAACATCATCGACATAGACAAGAACAACAGTAAACGAGGATCCATGTTGATAAGTAAATAGAGTGTAATCAGCTTTGGATTGGGAGAAACCTGCCTCAAGGAGGGCACTAGAGAATTTAGCAAACTAGTTCCTAGAGGCTTGTTTCAGCCCGTATAAGGATTTGTTTAATTTGCACACGCGGTGCTCCCCCTTACGTGCAAAACCTGGTGGAAAATGCATATAGACGTCTTCATCAAAATCTCCATGTAGGAAAGCATTGTACACATCAAGTTGGAAGACATGCCAATTCTTTGTGGCTGCCACTACAAGTAGGCAATGTACAATACCCATTTTTGCAACGGGTGTGAAGGTTTCAGTGTAATCTATACCTTCAGCTTGGGTAAAACCTTTGGCCACCAAGCGGGCCTTGTAGCACTCGACGGAACCATCAGCCTTAAATTTTACCTTGTATACCCACTTGCACCCAATAGCATGTTTGTCGGGAGTTAAGTCAATGATGGTCTAAGTATTATTGGTCTCAAGAGCCTTAATTTCACAAGTCACGGCATCACGCCAACGTGGATCCTTGACAGCCTCGGAGAAGGATGTAGGCTCATGGTGGGTATCAATTGAGGAAAGGAAGGCCATGTGTTCTGGGTGAACACGGAAGTAAGACAAATAATGAGAAATGGGATATGGTGTACATGGTGTGCATGACGGTGATGGACTAGAGGTCTGTTGAGCGTGGCAGCAGTAGTCATCAAGGTTGCGTGGTGCCCGGCGGTCTCTAGAGGAGCGGCACACAGGTGGGTCAGGAGGGTCAAGAACAACATCAGTGGGTTCAGATGAGGTCTGAAGTGGTTCAGGAACTGATGGGGAGTTTAAAGTGTTAGTACAAACTAAACTCTCATTACCATCAGAAACTTGTTTAGGGACAGGTAAGGGAAGGGTTGGTGGGGTGCTTGCAGTCGGTAACGAGGAGTGTTGTGCAAAGGGGAAAATATGTTCATGGAAGACAACGTCACGACTAGTAAAAACATTATGGGTGTCAAGGTCAAGGAGTTTGTAGGCCTTCGGACCATGTTGTAGCCTATGAGGATGCAGCGTGCAGCGACACGCTCGTGGGCCAAATTTGTCATGGGACAGATGACCAATGGAAGCATAGCAGAGGCAACCAATGACCCAAAGATGGTCAATGTGGGGTGGCTTTCCATGGAGTAGCTCATATGGAGTTCGCCAATTTAGCAATGACATGGGTGTGCAATTAATTAAGAGGGTTGCAGTGAGAACATAGTCCCCCCAAAATTGAAGGGGAAGTTTTGCTTGGAAACGAAGAGCCCGAGCTATGGTGAGGATGTGGCGATGCTTTCGTTCAACCACTCCATTTTGTTGTGGTGTTGCAACACAACTATGATGGTGAATGATACCATGGTGATTCAAAAAATCCAACATGGGCTGAGAAAAAAACTCAAGTCCATTATCACTACGAAGGGGCTTGATGGTTGTGTGAAATTGGTTGGCAACAAGGGCAGAAAAAAAAATGGAAGAGGGAAAGGGTTTCAAATTTGAAGCGCATTAAGAAAACCCATGTGCAACGGGTGTAGTCATCCACAATAGAAAAAAAAAATAATGAGCACCCGAAAGAGTGGGAACAAAATAAGGTCCCCATATGTCACAATAAACAAGTTCGAATGGTGCATGAGTGGAAATCGTACTAGCATTAAATGGTAAGCGAGTTTGTTTTGCAAGAGGGAAAACATCACAATGAAAATGCAAATTCATACTAGGTAGAGAAAGAAATAGTTGACAAAACTTATTTAAACGAGCCACTGAAGGGTGGCCTATGCGTTGATGCCAAATTTTGGGGTCGTGATGGTTGGTGAACATGGAGGCTGGTGGGTTATGTTGGCTAGAGCTAGGCTGATCACAGTCAAGGTAGTAGAGGCCACCACATTCATTCCCCCGTCCAATCACCGTCTTGGTTGTGAGGTCCTGAAAAAGGCAATAGTTAGGATAGAAAGTGACTGAACAATTGAGAGCAAATGTGAGTTTACTGAATGATAATAAATTAAATTTAAAGTTAGGCCGGTGAAGGATAGTATCAAGATGCATGTGCTCATTGAGGGAAGCAGAACCAATAGAGGTTGCTTTGGAAGTACTACCATTAGGTAGAGTGATGGGTGCAAGGGTTGTTGTAGGGGGGGTGTGTTCTTGAGAATTTCCTGGGTAGAAGCCATGTGATCAGTGGCTCCAGTGTCAATGACACAGCTGGTATTAGACCAAGCTTGTGAGAAAGGGCAAGAAGTACCTGTGAAGTTTGCTATGGAGGGACCAGACTCAACCTCATTAAGGAGCTTGATGAATTGGTTGTACTGTTCGAGAGTTAACTGAGGAACAGAGGCATTGCTGGAGGTTCCTGATAAATCTGTTGTGCTTTGCTATTGTGGCTTGTTGTTATTTCCACGATGATTCCCTTTCAGGTGAGGGGGATAACCATTTAATTTATAACATACCTCTCGGGTGTGACCAAGGATGTTGCAATAACTACACCTCTCTTTGCTCTTAGTATTACCACGGTTGGAATTGGCAATGTTTGCAGTGGATGTTTTCTCATTGGGTGCCTTCGCAATCAAACCACTTCCTTCAATGGTGCTAGATTAAGAGTGTACAAGTCTATGTGTTTCATCTCGCAGAACTAATGAATATGCCTTACTAATGGAAGGTAGTGGATCCATCAACAATATCTAGGATTGAACATTGGAGTATGTGTCATTTAGTCCCATAAGAAACTGCATAAATTGGGTTTGTTGAAGATAGATGGAAAACTCCTTTGAACCCGAACAAGTACAGGATGGTGGTGGTGCGTGAGTTGTGAGCTCATCCCAATGTCCTTTGAGGGTGCTGTAATAGACTGCAATAGATTGAGAATACTGTTGTAGTGTGGCTATAGACCTCTGCAACTGAAAGATCCTAAGGCCATTGCGAAGTAAAAAATGCTCCATGAGATCACTCCAAACATTAAGGGCTGATTCTGCATAAAGAACGTTGGGTGTCAGGTCACTATGAATTGCATTTAAGATCCAAGACATGACCATATTGTTGGCTCTCAGCCAAGCTCCAAAATTTGCATCGGTGCTATCTGGTTTCTCGATGTTCCCATCTACGAAGCCCAATTTGTTCTTGGCTGACAATGCCATTGTCATGGCACGAGACCAAGAAGCATAGTTCTCACCAGTGAGAACATTGGTAACAAGGACCATTCCATGATTGTCAGAATGATGAAAGTAATATGGGCTGCTAGGGTCATCGGTGGTCATTGACGCATTAGCTAGATTTTGGGTTTGTGAAGGGAAGCTAGAAGCCATGGATCGAGCCTGGGATAATTGCAGCTCCGATACCATGTAAAATCTGGGTCAGTTGTATATTTCGTTAAGTATATTCAACAGTATTTAATGATATTACAGGAGTTTTGGTACAAGTGGCAACCTTGAGATAGGATAAGATAAGATGAAGTACAGGGAGAGAAAAGTACAGTTAGAGATAAGATAAAGATAAAGAGGGAGAGGGATAAATAATGAGGGTGGAATAATGAACTAGAGTCTCTAGCTGTGTTGATTTCACATAGGTGACGTACACGTAATTTTTTCTAGTTGTGCTTCACAAAAATATACAACTGACCCAGATTTTTTTCTGGTTTTGCTTCACAAAATCTTAGATAGATAAATGGGCTGAGGAGGAGCTATTGTATAAACCAGTGGGTTTGGATTCGATTAGCAACCTCTACCTTAGGATGAGTAAGGTTATCGACCATGATAATCCATATTTATCCCTTGGGGTGAGCAAGAAGATAAGTTAATTTGGAGACCCAACTCAAAAGGGAAATTCTCAGTTAAAATGGCCTATAATGAAGCAAGCAAAATGTCTAGTAACCATTCTTTGATCCCAAATGAGATAAACAAAATCTGGAATATGAAAACCACTCCGAAAATCAAAATTTGCATGTACCTTCTCCTAAATGAGAAGCTCCCTTCCAAGAAATGTTTCTTTCTAGAGGGACGGATATCGATGGCTTGTGTAATATATGGGGCGAAGAGGAAGACATAAATCATATTTTTATTAACTGCCCAATGGCCAAACAAGTGTGGATTGGTGGAAGTCTTTGGTTTGTTATGATGGGAGGAAACACAAGGATTTGTTTAGAAAAGAAAATTTCTCCCTCTTATTGTGGCACTTTTGGAAAAATCGGAATGAAAATATTTTTAACAAAAGGAATGTTCCCCCTCCCATTATTATAGTTCGAGCCTGGAACTCCTTCCTTGAAATGGCAACTTAAATGGAACCAAACATGGGTATTCACAAGGAGAAACAATGTATTCCTGTCAAGTGGTTAAGCCTGAATATAGATGAAATTAAGATAAACTATGATGCTTCTTGTATAAATGGTCATTGCACAATAACATGTTTGCCAAAAAAGACCATAATGGCCAAGATTCTAGACTACAAGGCTTACAAGATTGGCTTCTCTTCCATTAATCTAGCTGAAGCATGGGCTTTAATGTTGCTCTCAATTTTAACAGTAAAAACATAATTATCAAGGGTGATTCTAAGCTGGTGATTGATTGTCTGAAGAACCGGGTGGAGCATACTTGCAAATTGAAGTTCATCATCGAAGGTTGTTGGTATTTGATAGAAATATAACATTGTATTTTTTTTTTTTTTTTGAAACGGAGAGAAAGGTAATATTGTTGCGGACTGGCTAGCCAACCATGTGCATTCAAATGGTGCATCTATTTCTAGTATTCCTAGAGACTTAAGGCCTCGTTCGCTTTTCGGTAAATTACTTATCCGGGTAAATACAGTTACTTGGGTAATTTTTCCTAGGAAACACTTACCCAGATAAGCGCATTTACCTATGTTCTTTTATTTCTCATATAAATAAGGCTATGACCATATTATCTATAAAAATCCATTATTAAAAGGGGCATTTTTGTCTCATTCAAGTGTTGGCAACTTTCCCCCAAGTAGGAAAGTTATTTACCCACCTAGGAGATGGGTATCACTTACCTAGTAAAATAAACTTTCCCTGATTTTCACATAAATCTGAAAAAAAAATTATGGGATTCTTTGGTCAATGGGAATCAAAATCCCATCGACCAACTTTCCCCTTCTCAAAATCCAAAAAAGAATGCCCCCTAAGTGTCATTTCTTATTTTGATAGTTGGAAACGTGCTACCCGTGTTGTTTAGTCCCGTATTTCTTGATCTATCAAAAAAACGAGTTTAATGGGTAATTGCCAGTTACTCTATATTACAGGGGCTGTTTGTATTTTTTTCGTTTTTAATCCATCCTTTTTTTAGGGCATTAAACAGGCTTTTCCAATACCGATAACTAATTCTAGTACTACAATTAATGCCTGTCGGACACAAGACGTTGTGAGCTTGTCCACAGGTTATTAATTTGTTGGTATTTTTTCACTGGAATGGTAAATGTCCGAAGAATACAGATGGAATAGAAATTAATGCTTCAAGTTGCATTAAAAGGTCTAGTATTTATCACATTGTTTGTCGACTGAGTTTGATATTAAGTTCTGTGTAGATCTATTTATTACATTGAGCAAAATTGAAATTTCCCTTTTTTGTGTGCATTTGTATTTAATCTAAATAAATAAAAAAAAAAGAAATTCTCTGGTCACAAGCACCATATCTCTTGGCCGTTTGATTAATTTCATGATAGATATTTTTTTTTTGGTTTTTAGTGCCATGCACCATTAATAACTTTCGATCGGCCCCCTTTTTACCAAAGTGATGGTTGCGGGATTTGATTTCATGTTAACACTAGCCAACCATCACTAATGTCATGATAGATATGACGGTCACTACAAGAAGTATGACCTTTAGTTATGGACAAAACCGTGGCTAAAGGTAAAAAACCGTAGCTATAGACCTATAGTTACGGTTTAGCTACGGACAAAAAACCATAGCCTAATGTGGTTATAGCGTACAGCTACAGTTCAACTAATACGTGGCTATAATCTATCTATAGCTACAGTATCTATCTGTAGCTAAAGGACATATGTAAACCATATGAACCTTTAGCCATGGGCTGAACCGTAGCTAAAAGATACATATAGCTACGGTTTTTAAATTGTCCATAGCTATATATCCAAATCTATAGCCACGAATTTTTACAAAACCATAGTTATATATATATATATATATATATATTATTTTAGTTTTTCATCTTTTATAAATTAAAAAAGTTAAGAATTACACTTTGAGGCAAAAAATGGTAAAGTGGCTGAAATAATTTAATAATTAAATTATTAGTTATTATTAAAATAATAATTAATAACTATTTATCTATATTGTATAAGTATTACTTTAATAATAATTTGTTTATGAATTTAAATAATTTAGTTTAATTGTCAATATTATTTTCATTCATAGGTAATTAATTAATTTACTATTAGGGGTTTTCATATTTAGTTTATTATTTTATATTAATTATTAACTTACTTAAATGATTAAATTAATTTGTGATGATTAGTTTTAATTAATAAAATAATAATTAATACTTTTATTTCTATTTTAGAAATTATTTTCCTTTTATTAATGTACTTATGAAATTATTAATAATTTATCTTCTAGTTTAATTATTATTAAATAGAAATCATTAATTATTATTGTTATGCAATAGTAATGAGCTAATAATCTGTTAATTATTAATTATTAATTATATTCATTTACTTTAATAAATTCTTAATTATTAATTTACTATAAAAAAGTAATTAATAAATAATAAATACTTTAAATGAATATTATATGATTATTATTTATGATCTAAGAATAAAATGATTGTAGCTAAAGATGATTAACTTCGTAATTATAGCCACCGAATTTTAGTTATCCATGGCTATAGTCACGGATAGAATAACTTTTAACCACGGACCAATTGTCCGTAGCTAAAATTCAATTTCTGCTTTTGTGACTTCTAACCACAGATATGTTATAACCGTGGCTATAAATATCTTTTAGCCACGGACAGAATAACTTTTAATCACGAATAAATTGTTCGTAGCTAAAGCTCAATTTCTGCTTTTGTAACTTATAGCCACGGAATCATTATAACCGTGGTTATAAATATCTTTTAGACACGGACAGAATAACTTTTAACCACAGACAATTGTCCTTATCTAAAGCGCAACTTTTAACCACGGACAAATGATCCGTAGCTAAAGCTCAACTTCTACTTTTATAACTTATAACCACGGATATATTATAACCATGGTTACGGACAGAATAGCTTTTAACCACGAACAAATTGTCCGTAGCTAAAGCTCAACTTTTTGCCACAGACATCAAAGCGTCCGTAGCTATATCCCATGTTTTTTTTACCGTAGCTATAATCTCATTTTCCTGTAGTGGGTATCTAATATTTTGATCCATTCTAAAAAAGATATTAGGTACCTGCTCAAGAGACGAATTGGTTAATTCAAAATATTAGGTACTTAATATTCTTTTAGAATGGATTAAAATATTAGGTACTGTTATGTCGATCGCAAAATTAATCAAGCGAAGAATTGATTAGTTTATGAGGTGGTTATCGTTCTTTTTATGTAAATAATCTTTCATGAGATTACAAGCAAATTATGCAATTAAATGCGCTGCTTTATTGCCTGAAGGAGATAACAGTAGATTGAAAGTCTTTCAAAAGGTCCCTGCAATCAGAAACAATGGGGAATAACTGGCAAGGGATGTCAAGCCGGTCATCCAATAGGGATTGGGCTATCTTTTGAGCATCACCCTCGATCCAAACATGGATAATTTGTAAGTCTTTGGCCATTTGAATACCTTCTCAGAAAGCATGAGCCTCTGAGGTATCCGGATTAGATAAAGGAATGTTAACCGCTCTACCAAATAAGAGCTCCAAACCTTACTCTACTTCAAAACAGAGGGGACATAGATTGTCAATCTTCTTTGTATACTTGAAGAGAGCTCCTTTCAGAGCAGATCAAATCCGACCTCCACTTACCCGAGTCAAAGTCAATCAGATGTACATACAACTTTGCCATAGGACTGAGAATTAATCTAACAAAAGACTCAGAATTACTCTCTTCTATTTGCACTTTCATATGCATTTGTATGAATACAAGTGAAGTTGCAAACAAACAGAGCCTAAAGAAAAATCAAGTCAAGTCATGCTGTAACGTTCCATTTAAGTTCAATTTACAAAACGTGTAGTGGGTGGCTGGTCAACCATGCATCTTTTGTTGAGGTGGCAGAAACTGCTACAATTTTGTCACGATCAACCTTTAAGAAAACAAAATTAGAGTAAAAGGGTGAAAAAACCAGAGTATTCTACTTTAATTGAGGGTGGTTGGATGCACCGATAGTTCAAATAAAACCAAATCAATGAGTAGCAACTCAAACCCTCCCTCCTCCACCCATCAAGGAAAACTTCTACGGGGAGAAGCCTGCTAAAGTTAGGCATATCAGTCTTAATGGATTAGATTTGGCCCATTGGACTTTGAGGCCAGCTTTCTAAGATCATAATCTCAATTTTGCTTCTCGACCTAGCGGGTGGCTTTATTTTTGAACCCACCATCTCAATGGTTTGGACCTGAGCTTTGCAAAGCCCCTTTGACCTGGTTCATTTTTGCTTATCTTATCTCGATTTGGTCCATTGTATTAAACCTGCTTAGTGATTGATTGATTACAGCTATAAATGCCAATGCTTAGTTTAGAGGGACGAGATCACCAGTCTAATCGTTTAGCAAATACATCTGACCTAATAATTAGTTGTATGGGTTAGCTCCTAACAAATTAGGCCCATTTCAAGCCTATACTGGCCCAAGTCCATTCCTTGAGGCTGCGGGCTATTTTTTGGCACCGATTAACCTAATCAGAACCACGCCCATTAATCTGAATTTGGATCTGCTGACCACAAACCCCTGGCCATAAGACACCTCAAGAACATCTCTCATGAATGATAACATACAAGTATAACTAATTTGAGACTGTAAGGTCTTTGTGGCCAGCAGATCCGGACTGTATTAATATCTAAAGAAAGTTGTTAATGTGTTTACTATGGAGAATGGGGATCCTTACCCTTCTGGTTATACAGTTATACTATGAGGCTAGGAGCTCAATTCCCTAAGCCACATAAGAATTGGATTATATGGATTAATTAGGGGTGCAAGTTGGGCCAGTTCAGGCCAACCCTAACCTAACCACAGCTGTTGAACCTCTAGCACCAAACTTGACCCGCACCAGGTTGAGTTGTGGTCTGATTCAGGTTGGTCTAACTTGTTCACATCAGGTTATTTCAGGGTTTGGTATGTGTGTGTATGTATATTGTACTGGTTTTCTTTTATAATTTTTGTTATATTTTATGTCTAAACAGATAAATTTCATAAAGAGTATATAAGACAATTATGGTTAAAAACATATTTTGTCAACAACTGTATTTTACTTTCAGCTTTATTTAGGCTATATTATCAAAGTTCAAATTTGTTATTATAATTGGTAAGCATACTACTAAGATTAGTATTTTACTTGTACCTGCACATCGGGACCACTTCCCGTACTTATTTGTTGACATTTGTAAGAGATGTTTCCAATGCATGACTGCAGCGTGTTGTGCGATTGGTGTGAGGAGCAAATCTGAATTATTCTAATCCGTTTTTAACAGCTTGATAGATCAAGATGCTTATAAAACGATCTTCGTCTTTAAAAACAAGGCCTTGCTCAATGAGTCTTCTAGTCTGCTGGACTGGTAGAATATCTACTTTTAGAAAGATTTGCCAAACAGCGGGTTATATCTTTCTTTCTTGATGGAAATTTGTGAAACTAATCGAATTTGGAATAAGTATTTGTTATATATTAGAAAAATTACCAATTGTCTATGCTTTCCCTTTGCTCACACCGAAAACCTAATTTTGCTATGTTTGGGAGATAAGCATTTATTTGAACAACTGCTTATTATAACCGCTTATATAATAAGTATTTGTTAATGTTTGAGGTGTTCTTTTCCAATTGCTCAATTTTAAATTGGGAAAATCTATGATGTAGGAAAGATATGATATCAAAAGAGTTTTGACCCATCAAAATCCACCCATAAATTTTGATAAATAACAATCGATTGGCTATCAAATTTATGATACCAGTTGGTTGCTTAGAAGCTTTTCAGGTATCATATCTTTTGGTATCATAGTCGAACCCTTTTAAAATATAGCCCTGTAAGGTCTCTAATCTCTTAACGCTGAAGTGGTTTTGTACCACTTTTAGCGCTGAAGAGGCGTTTGGTGCCTCTAATTATTTTAATGAAATTTTCCCATATTGCCCCTATAATGTTCAATTAATCTATAATATCTCGTATGAAGACCCACTGGACCCACCACCGATCTTTCATTTACCCATAATATTATTATAAAATAATATTATAATATACTATAATAACCATAATATACTATTATAATAATAGTTAATTAACTATATTATTAATGATCGTCTTATAGTGATATTAATAATTACTTATATTAATTATTTAGAATATTATTTACCAATTATAATATTATAATAAAATCAATAATTATTTATGTCAAATAATATATTAGTTAATTAAAACAAAAACCACTTAATTAATTATATTAAATAGTATTATAAATTCTGAATGGCAATAATAATAATAATAATAATAAATTACTATTATCAGTATAATATTGATATAATATAATATAATATAATATAAGATTATATTATATTATAAATTAATAATTAATGAAATAATTATTATTAATTATTCATTAATAATAATAATAATAATACTTATTCATTACTGAATTAATTAATTATTATTAACTAATAAATATTAATAATTAATATTAAGTATTAATTAATATAATAACTTTTTAATATTATTCCTTTATTAAATTATATAGATAAAAATATCTCTTATATGGGGTTAAATTGGACATTTGACATTTTTCAAAATTTAGAATTCAGAACAACATTCTTGACTTTCAGAGTTTAGAGGAAAGAAAAGTTCACCAATTATATACCTCTTAATATGTCAAACGTCAGAGCAAATGAACATGTCCTAAGTACTTATTTGTATTGAAGTGTTTGGTAAGCTACTTATATCATAAGTATTTATTTAGTGAAAATGGCAATTATAACTCTTACAAATATGTGTATATGTTGCCAATTAACCAAGTGTTAGGTTGATTGAGTGCCAGATCTATGAATACAGTGCAAAACAAAGCATTGAAAATCCAAAGAAAGATGGGAAGATAGAAAGAGAGGTGAAAGAAATGTAGCAAAAAAAAAACGAAAGAATGAATAAAATGGTGTTAGAAATAATAGAGTTTTTATCGTGTTTTAAAGAAATGAAATAAACGCTTATTCAAAAAGTGCTCAATAAAGGCTTGAAATTTTGACTACTTTTTTAAGCACTTACTTCCCAAATATGTGCTTATTCTAGGCTTATCCACCAAATGCATATAAGTACTTATTCTAGGCTTTTTGTGTGGTCCCAATTAAAGGTGAGCATGGGTCGGTTCAGTTCCATGGTAGAACCTGGAACCTACCCTATAAGGGTTGGTTCTAGGTTTTTTGAAGTTGAACCTATCCTGTGGAGGTCAATTCTAGGGTTGGTTTTAGCCTTGGTGTTTCAAGGTCGGTTCAAGGGTCTACTTGTGGAACTTGTTCTTTCTTTTCTTTTCTTTTCTTTTCCTTTCTTTTTTTTTTTTGTAATCCACATATTGCATTAAAAGGAAAAGAAAAAACAATAGAAACACGCACACACACACAAACTAAAAATAACACATAAACTAGGAAGCCAACATATCCAAAAGAATTTGATCAAAGATCCACCACGGACTGGCCTCTTTCCAAAAACCCAAATAAGATAAACCTTTCTAAGCTGCCACATGGGCAGGTTTGTTTGATGATCTTGGCATCCACGAGAACTTGAAATTTAAAGCATTTGCCAAACTTAAACAGTCCTGAATTAGAAATAGTAAATCAGAGTCACAGCCTGCTCCTCCATTTGACAAACAGTCTAGAACCTACTTACAATCACCTTCAAAGATGAAAGGGGAACACTTTAGCTCCTTAGCTAGAATTAAACCATTCAAAACAGAAAAGACTTCAACAACTATAGAAGACACTGCATTAATTTTTTCTAGTTTAACTGCTAAATAAAGACTAGAGCTATTCCTAACTACAATGCCAGATGCAAACAAAGAGGAACTAGCTACAAAAGCTCCATTAACATTAATCTTTGTCCAACCAATAGGTGAGGGCTTCCAAAGGGGGAAACACTTCCAACATCCTCAAAACAGAGCAGCGTTTGTGATGATGAAGCTGCTAGACCTTGAACTTCCTTGGATAGATTCAATGCCCTTTCAATGATCAAAGATGGGCTTTCATTAGCTTCATTGAAAATGGCATCATTTCTATGCAACCAAATTAAGGATCATATTAGGAAGAAAAACTCCTTATTCCTATCCTTCTACTCTTTACAAACCTTAAACCACCATGTAAGCTAGGCTTTAAAGTTAAGATTATCAACTGAGAGTTGAAAGACCAGTCCCAGAAAAGAAACAAACCAGCTTCTTCTGGCACAACCACAAGTAAAAATTGCATGCAGAACTATCTCTTCCTCCTCAAGGCAAAGAGGACACATCGGAGAATCCACTATTTTCCTTTTGAAAAGATTGCTTTAACTGCAACAACATTGATGCAACACCTCCATAACAAGTTGAACCCTTGAACCTTTCCTATCAATCGACCAAATTAGCTTATCATCCCTTTCAACCAAATGAATTCTAATGCCAAGAATTTGATTTACTTCAAAAGGGGTGAAGAGGGAAGTAACCAAATCAACATTCTACCTTCTAGTTCCTTGTTCAAATAAGTCAATAATCTTTGAGATTCCAGGATAGCTAGGTTTTGGACCATAAATTCTAAAGCAAGCAAACTTGAAAGATAAGGATAATCCCAGATAGAGATTTTCCTCCCTAACCCCACAAGCCAGCACAACCCTTTTATCAGAACTTCCTTACCCATAAGCAAACTCTTCCATCCCTAAGAGCCATTTCTAGGCAACTTATCACTACAAATATATATATATATATATATATATATATATATATATATGAGTTTTACATATTTTTCTCTCATTCTCCTTGCCCAAAGGCTCTCATCCTCATTGGCTAGCCTCCAGTCTAGCTTTGTTAGGAGGGCTCTATTAAAACAAGCTGGACCCTTGAACCCTAACCCCCCTTATAGTTTATTTTTGCCAATCTGAATCTAACTTATCCATCTAATACCTTTTGAATTTTTATTTTTACCCCACTACAAATTTCTCTTAGAATTTTTTAGATTATTGAAGAGGTTCTTTCAGGTAGAAAAAAAAAACAAGACATACTATATGATGGAATAGCATTCAAAACAGATTTTATTGGTACTTCTTTACCTGCTTGATTTAGCAATTAACATTTCTAATTTGATGTCTTCCTTTCCACCTTGTCCACAAGAAACTCGAACATTCTAAACTTAAAAAAGTTTAGAGATTATATGGCAATCATGACTCGTCTTAACACTAGAAATTTGCCTAGCCTCTACCATATTATTTAAAATACCAAAGAAGACATCATCACAAAGTAGAAAGATATAAGGGGACATGGGATCCCCCTACTTGAGCCACCTTGAAGGGAGTAATTTTTTACTTGGGAATCCATTTAGCAATATTTGGCAAGAGACAGAGGTCACAAACTCCATTACCCACTTCACCCAGATTTGACCAAACCCTAGTTTCTCCATTAATTTCCTAAGAAAATCCCATTCTATCCTATCATAAGCGTTGCTTATATCCCACTTTATAGCTATATACCCCTTTTTGGCTTTTTTTCTTCTCATGAAATGGAAAATCTCATTACATATAAAAATGTTGTCTCCAATGCATCTCCCCTTAAGGAAAGCACTCTAATTATAAGAAATCATAGAAGGGAATTTATGTTTCATCCAATTTATTGCTAGGATCTTTGCAATAATTTAATAAACTACATTGTATAGACTGATTGGTTTGGAATGACCAAGATCCTCTAGGTGGCTCACTTTGGAATAAGAGTAATGAATGTCAAGTTTAGGTCTTTAAGCATGCCTTCTCTAAAGAAACTTTTAATTGAGGACTTGACATAATCCCCAACTATGTGCTAGTATTTTTGGAAGAACACATTTGAAAGGTCCTGTGGTCCCAAGGCTTTCTATGGTTCATTTGAAAAAATGCCTCACAAATTTCCTTGCCAATAACATTTCTCTCCATCTCTCTTGTATTCTCATCATATATAGATTTTGTAACATGACACAAGGCTGAGTCTACGAAATTTAGGTTTAAAGAACTGAACAAATTCTAAAAGCACTCCCTAAAACCCATTTTAATCCTATCGGATCCCCTTCCCACCTTCCTTGATTGTTTTTAATTCTAAAAATTCTACTCCTAAATTTCCTGGTCAAGGTAGATTGGTGAAAAAATATAGTATTCCAATCACCCCAATTCAACCTATTACACCTAGTTTTTTGGGCTTAATGAATCTCTTCACACTTCAAACAATTATCTAACTCTTTTTCACACTTTTTTATCCTCTCTAAGGAGAATCTCTCAATAAGAGCTTTTCAGATCCCTTTCTAGAGCCTCTTTGGCTTCCTCAATCTTTTTATTGAGTAACCCAAAAGATTCTCTTATTCATATTTTTATATCAGACCAAAGCCACTTGCATTTTGTTCTCATTACATTTTGACTAGGCCCTCTTCATGAGTAATCGGTATCTCCTCGAACCTGAAGGGTTTATACCTCTTGCCTAGGATCATATTTGTATATAAGAGTATTGGTAAGTGACCAAAGCCCCCCTCCCACTAAGAGATGATGAATGCAGGCTTCCGAGAAGTATACCCTCAAATCTTCATTACCAAGCCCTCAATTTAAAATTTCTAGAATAAACTCCTACACATATCTTTTGTTGCACCAAGTAAACTAAGGCCCAAAGCTTTTAATTTTGGATAAATCCAAATTTCTTATGACATTTTACATTTCACTGAAGCGCCCAGTGCTTGCACTCCTTTCCTCGTAGCTTCTCCTCTTTGTGGAAAATTAGGTTGAAGTCGCCTATGCAAAGTCAAAGACCCTAGCATCTTGAGGCCAGCTGCATTAACTGCTCAAGGAAGTGAAGTGTTTCCTTCTTAGGGGGTGGAGGCATAGCAAAAGGAGAAAAATAAACAATGGTTGATCTTTTTTGAGGATCCTTTTTGTTGAACAAATTGTCAGGGGTTCCAATACCATAAGAATTTGAGTTAACAATGTTCATTGATCTATTGGTCGTTGTTTCGGGATAACCACCAACACCCACTTATTTAAACTAGAATTGTTAAGGTCAATCACCTTACCTTTAAAACTATAATTTGAGTTAACAATGTTCATTGATCTATTGGTCGTTGTTTCGGGATAACCACCAACACCCACTTAATTAAACTGAAATTGTTAAGGCCAATCACCTTACCTTTAAAACTAGAATTTGATGAACCCATTGTTCCAAAACTTGAATTTTTTCAGCACCATGAAGATAGGGCTAAAACCTCTTTAGCAAGGGTCGAGCATATAGCAGGCACATTTATCTCTTTCCTAAGCATGGGTTCATCATCCATGTGATTCTTGAATATTTTACGCAGAACCTTTTAAAAATTGCCTAGAAAGCTTACAGGCCAAACACCGCCCAAAGCTCAAGGGCAACTGAGAGTTGAATCTTTCATGTTTTCTAGAGAATTTCTTCTTTGCTTGACTCATTATCTTAACTCTTTTCCCAATGCAATGCTTGAAAGCAAGTAAAGCACATGCCTCAATTTCATCTTTATTCATATTCTCATCCCATTTCAACATAAATGAAGCTCCAAGGTTAATGTCTCCTTCAAAAAAGTTTCCCAAAGATACAAGAATTTTGGTTGCTTCAATATTTTTCTTTTTGAAACTCAGAACCATGTTATGCCTCGATTCCACAAAACCTAACCCAAAACCCACCCCGCTCATTTCTGACATGGACTTTTTCATCTTGAGGCTAGATTTGTCAAGGCTTGCAAAAATTCTCTTAATTATCGTTAGAGTTGGGGCTTCAAGCCTACTTCCTTGCTCTATTTAGAAATATTTCCTCAGCATTGAATTCGCTCAGAGTTCAGCTTTTTCCTACAAATTTAATGTATCCTCAATCATAATGCCCAACTTTTTCTTTGATTAGTAAAGTCTTAGACCTTCTTTCAGCAAAGTCTAATTAGTGCTTCCTAAAATGGTAATGCTTGAGTCGCGAGTAAACTAACCTCGAACTTCCACCCTGGAGCTTTGCCATGACTAATATTATCATCTAATAACATTCATCGAAGAGAAGACAATCTTGAAACTCCAACCATCCATCGAATAGACTTCTGCAAGTTTAGTTTGATAATTCCCAAGACTAGTTATTAAGTCAAGCTTGGTCATAATTTTAGGCCCATGGGCTCGGGCTCGAACCTAAAGCACCAGGCCTAACTTTCTTTGGGCTGGGCTTGGGCTTTCTCAAAAAAGCCCAGCCCAAGCCCGATCCCAACTTGATATTATATATTAAATAATAAAAATATATTTTATTTAATAAAAAATATATATACAATATTTTTTCTTTGTTATTCTTCTCTTTTTTCCAAATAATAGTGAGATGTTTATTATTTTTGAGTTTTCAAGGTTTTTAATATAAATAAAATACTTTTTTATTGAATAAAAAAAGAAAAAAATTTCTATTTTCAAATTTTTTGGTCAGGCTCGAGCTCAGGCCCGGGCTTTGGGCTTTATATGAGGGCTAGGCTCGGGCTCAAGCTTGAGTATATTTTGTTGATACATATACAAAGCCTAGCTTGAACCTAGCCCGGGTCGGCCCATGAACAGGTCTAGTCACCACGTCTCTAGAGCAGCTTAGGGACTAGGGAATTGCTGCTCGAATTCTCAAAATCCTAGATACCCTTATCACTTAATCTCCTTGGCTTGCCTTTCTGTTCTTCAACACTCTGCTTTACTTCTCGATTGATGAATTTATCTTCCTCTGTATCAGTCTCTACTCGGAGCCAGGGTCCATAATCTATAGGCTTACTATCTTCACTCACTTCGTTCTTAGCTAATCTGGACACAAGTCTTCTACAAGATCATGCCTTATCTTTTATTCACATTTTTCCTCCCTATGTCCAATCTTTCCACCTAGGTAACAAAATATTGGGAGTCTTTCATATTGGAAGGCATGCCAAACTCTTTTTCCATCATGTTTTGTTCCATAGGCTCATTTCTCCAACAACTTGTTTATATTTAAACGGTTTTTCACTCTTAAGTAGATATCCAACTCCATTACATTCTTATCCTTAATGTCATCTTCCTCCAATGGAACCAATTCCTCCACTTCCTTGACCAAAATTTCACCAAAAGCTCTTGTCATTGCTTCCATTGGGAGGTCTAGAATAGGAGCACATATTCAAATGCTTAAAGATCATATCCTTGGGGTTTAGATAAGGCTCCTAGCTTCAAAGCAACATCAGGTAGTCTTCGGTTATCCTAGGATGGTTTTTAAGTACCCTTTTTTTATCCTTTTCCTGAGTGAAAATGATGGAAAGAACATCTCCACTAATCCTATTTACATAATATATTTTTTATTTTATTTCTCCACATGTTCTTGATTATTTCCAAGACACCATGAGAGTTGAGTGGTTTATCTAAGATTACCTACCCATAAAGACAGAGCTAACACATTCCATCCAGTTGGCTCCTCCACTTCCTCCATCTTTAAGGGGAAAGACACTCACTCTCATGAGTAGGGATTCAGTTAGAGGAATGAGCAACTCAAACAAAGGATGAGGGTAAGAGAAAAGGGGAAAAAAACTAGCAGCTTAAAAACTGCACCTTGACTATAAGCCATTCCAACTCCGTTAGGAGCTAGCAATCATTTTTGCCTTGTTCTTTGTTTACCACCCCCCCCCTCCCCCTCAAAAAAAAAAAAAAGAAGCATGTTCTTTAAAAATTTGATTTTCAACAAATATAATATATAGTTTAAAACTTATATTATCTTTATTGATTAAATTGAGTAACTTAATATGTAGATTATCATTATATGGTTTAAAACTTATAATTTGAATTTAAATTTTGTAAATATTACTTTTTACATTACTTATTTTACACATTCAAATATTAAAATGAAAACAAATATTCAAATCACTTAAATAATTCAATGATCAAGTGAGACCATGGCCTTTGTAACCATGAGTGCTTAGGTTCAAATCTTCACATCCTCAAAAGTATTTTGGGATTTATTCCAAGGCAAGTTCCACCAAGGCCAACAAAGGCAGGATAATCAAGTAGGTTCAGGTAGGAACTCCTAGACCTTGGAACTAAACTATGTGGGGGCAGTTCCAAGAATTTGGAACCAAACCCTACACTGTAACAAATTAGGCAGCATAAGTTCAAGGTCAATTCCATTCAATTTTGGGTAGAACCTACCCATTTTCTCACTCCTAGTTCCAACACTTAAATAAGTACTTATTCAAATAAGGCCATGTTTAGGAGTGCTCATGTTAAAAATAAGTGCTTATTTGAATAAGCACTTATTTCGTATTGGGCGTTTGGTGTTTTTTCTCCAATAAGCACTTGTGACTCTTTTATCTTTTTTTTTTCAATTTTTCAAAATATACCATGATTTTTTCAAAACTTATGTGGGTGATGGGTACATAAGTTGGAAATTTGGGTGGTGGCCGATAAGGTGGTGTTGTTGGAATTCACAACTAGAAGGGAAGCAGGCAACGGAGATAAGGATACATGTCTTGCATAGTGGATGTGGTGGCACCTGCAAGGACAAACCCATAGTGGATGCTCTAAACAAACAGATTAGAGAAGCTTGTTACTTGGATGAAATAAGCATCATGTTCGATCTTGGCCTCATTTGTACTAGGATCTCTACAAGACCATGGAAAGAAGGTGAGTAGAGGTGAGTATGATGTTGCTCCCTTGCTTAGTAGTGATAAATACATTTATAGTTACAAGAAAACATAAGGAAAGAAGAGAAAAGGCTGTCAAATAATATGGTATCAACTACGAGACATGCAGGAGAAAAAACACCCACTATGAAAGTTGAGTTTGGGCTACAAGCCTTCAAGCCTTCAAAGCCTTTGTTGAACTTCTTGCACAATGAAAGTTGAGTTTGGGCTACAAGCCTTCAAAGCCTTTGTTGCCTATGCCTCGAGGTCCTTCCTCTCAAGCTCCTCCTTGTCTTTGTTCCAAATTAGAACTTCACTAATCAAAACTCTCTCTTCATCTTCTCTTCTGTGCCGGCTTGGTGAATATGCTTTCTGTTGAAGTTCTCTACCCTCTAGCACATTCTGATTTGATTCCTCGGCTCGAACCAAAGCTAAAGAAGAGGAGCAGAGGAGGGAAGATTTGGGAATGAAAGGCCTAGAATTTCTTCAATTTCTTATTGGCAAGATGAAACAGTTGATAGCATATTTAGTTTTATTTGGTTAAGGTCTGGATACTTTTTTTCTATAGAACCTTAAAAGCAAAAGATTCATTTAGAAGTTCTCAGTAGCCCAACAATAACAATTTAGATCAAGAGAAGAAGAATTGTTACAAAAGATGATGACGATGGAGAAAATCCTAATTATTGTTTGATAGCATTGTATACCAAACCCAGGGCCTTCGTCTCGAAAGCTTTTGTCTTTTGTTGTAGGGATTTACGTTGGACATCCCTCCACATGTTTATGGCAATTGTGCAGAAAACTCCAATGCCAATGAAATTAAGTAATCTTACAAGCTTCGAGTCAGCATTTTGTCCTACCATACTTCCTTTTGCTTAGCTACTCGTGTTCTCTTTCTTCTCTCATTGAGCTAGTGACTCGTTGCCTTCTCTTTCATGTTTTGTTCCATCGACAATATTGAATTCCCACTTTGGGAAGACCTAGAATAATTGGATTGACCAGGCTGGGTCTAGGTGCCCACAACCCCGGTTAAGGTCTAGATACTAAACCATTCGTAGTGAACAAAAATGGAAAGAACAAAATGGAGTTGGATTGATTGTCCAACATTTGAAAAGCAAAAGAAGAAATTAAATCATTCCTAAGTATTCAACCAAGGAGAACCAAGTTATGTCATTGGTGAAAAGGGCCTTTGAGAAAAAAATAGTTGATGGCCCAAACCCTACATTTTTACATTCAAAGGGCATTATTGGAATTATAAAACTTATTTGAAGATAATTTTGGTAGAAAAATGGAATAAGTGATTACTATTTAAGAACTTAAAAAAAACTGGAAAATTGGGCTTAAAAAATGAGCACTTATTTTGAGCTTATTTCCCAAACACCAAGAAGTGCTTAATGGTGTGGTCCCAACTGAAAATAAGTGCTTATTTAAATAAGCATTTATTTTTAAGCACTTCCAAACTTAGCCTAAGTGCTCCCAAACAAGGGCTTAGTATTCCCTTAAAAAGGGGGAAAATTGAATACCCAATACACTCGATACATGGCGTATTGTATTGTATCTTTGAATAACTGGTGCAAGGAACAATAAGAAATGGGTTGTTTCTTAATTGTCCACTGTTTTATTACCATATCAATGAATATCAAAAGCATCTCAACCAATACATTATCATATCGATGGATACATTACGAATTCCAAAAGGCCAAAATTGAAAAAAAAAGAGGAAAATATAAAATAATAAAAAAATTATGTAATTTCCCAAAAAGATTGTGTATGTTGTAGATCTATGAATGTTCTATAATATCAATATAACAATCAAAATTTATTCTTTAATATTTTTTATTGTTGTAATTATTATAATTAAAATATAAATAATAATTATTTATATTTTGTGTGAGTTGCCCATACAGATTGAGTATGTTGTAGATCCATGGATGACTTATCCCATATAACAATTGAAATTTCTTCTTTAGTATTTATGCTTACTTTTTTGTAATTTTTGGAATTAAATAATAAAAAATAATTATTTGTATTTTCTTTCGATCTAACCTTAATAATTGAGTATGTTATAGATATATGGATGATCTACCATATTCATAGAGCAACTGAAATTTCTTCTTCAATATTTTTTTTTTCATTTTTATAATTTTTGGAATTAAAATATAGATAGTAATTATTTCAATAAGAAATAATTAATAATTATATATTAACTTAGAAGTTGGATAAGCTTATTAAGCATGGGGTTTTTTAATTAAATTTGAAGACTACATAAAATTACATAAAAAAGAAATTCATACATTCTATATAATATGATGGTGCAATTTTATGATTTCTTTTTAATTAAGAAGAAGAAATTGATATATCCATAAACCCATACAATTTTATGTCAAAAATTTTAATTTCGAACATTTACTTATTTTTTAAAATAAAAATAAAAGAACAATAACCATTTGAATACCAAAAGAATTATCACTTTCATTTTTGTGAGTGATTTCTAATTAAGGGACCTAGATAATTAAATTCTTTTTGTATCCTTCTAGAAACAAGAAATATGAATTCAAATGTGAATGTAAAGTGTGAACATGATAGTTAGATACTTGTATATATTTAAATGTACATTTTAAATGTGTTCCTATATGTTGATTGCAATATTTCTCCTTATAAAAACCACATGTGGTTTTTATGTCTGTATATCTTATTAAAGTCTTATATTTAGTGTTGTTAATGTATTTTTATGATTTATGCATCTATGGTGGTTTCATGCATATCTTGATTTTTTTCTGATATGCATGTGTATCCAATGCGTATTCCGATACATCTATTAAAATTGCATTTTAGATAACTTTACATTTCTGGTAATTTAAACCTTGATTAGGACTTCGTTTGAATCAGGGCATTGAGCCAACTTGAACTTGTTCTCAGATTTCTTCATTCTAGGTTGAACTTTTGGTGGGGGACCAAGTTCATTGGGTTTAGCCTATGCCCAAGTTGCACTCTTTGAATGCTCTTTCCTCTTTGAAGAAATTTATGAGAAAGAAGTAAATGTAGATAACCATAAATAAAGTATAATAAGTTAGAAGTCATGGTAGAATGGATGGTTGCAAACCAAAATTCATACATTTCATTAGGTTGATCTTGATCAGGTGCAAAATTTATACCCAGTTCAATTTTGCTTTTGTTTGTTTATACTTTATAATTACGATTTGTGTTCTTATCTATTATAAAATGCATAATTTTTGTTTCTTTTGCACTCACTGACAATGCAAATTCTACACCCCAAAAACTGATGCAATTTTTGCACCATGTTCCTCGTACCTCAATTTTTTTCATAATAAAGTGGGGACCACATCACCTTGTATCCTACCTGACTTAAATCAAAATTTACTCAACATACTTGTACTTCCACGCAATTACACCAATGTAAACAAAATTTGTGTTGCAAACAAGTCGAACATGAGAGGAGTACAAATACAAATGTGTATAGTGCAAAAACAACATTTAGCGAGATTTGGCATTGAACATATTTATATTTGCACTCTTCCCAAACTGAGGGTTAGCTACAAACAACCAATTCCCCCTCTAATTGAGAAAACCTCTTTTTTTTTTTTTAATCAAACGTGAAAATTAAGGGCTACATAACAAGAAAATGGAAGAAATAAATAATAGCAAGTAACAAAAGGGAAAATCTTTAAACCTCCCCGGATATTTCTAAGAAATACAACCTCTCCTTAGCCATCACCTTTCTAAAAGGACATACCGACTTCTATTGACAATTTGACACCCTTTACTTATCTTGTTGTTAGTTGCTATCAATTTATATACATTAGTTAAATGGCACATTGAAATGTATGTGCAAGAAGATAGAAGAAGAGAGAGACACAAGCAGAGTGAAGAGAAAGGAAAATGAATGAAGAAATAAAGTGGGGGAGAGAAGAGAAAGGCGCCAATTGGTTGTTTGGTAAGGTCTCTTGTTGGTTGTAGTGGAGTCTTGGCATCAGATCTTATCCCCCCACCAAGGTTAGGGGATTATGAAAATTTGCCCCTCTTTCATCACTGTCCTAGACATTGTAACCCCATGGAAATCTATGCATTTGTTTTGTTGCTCCAAGGGGCTATACTGGGAGGGCGGTAGCCCATCCGCCAAACCCATAACCCCCAACCTAGGTGCAGGTGGGATTCAATCCCTAGTTTCCATTACAATGAACAAGAGACCTTACCAACCAACCAGTTGGCACCTTGCACCCAAATCTATGAACTTTTATGTGGTTTTTCTTTTCTTTTCCATGTCCTTGCACTTTCTTCTCTAGTGTCTTAAGTCTCTTCATCACTATTTTCAAAACTGGTTCCGTTTTCCTCCAAAACCGTTGATTTTGGTCAACAAACTGCTGAACCGGCCGGTTAACTGTGCGAACGGTTTTGATCGTTTTCCAATTTTTTAAATTGTTTATTTTTTTTTAATTTTTTGTCAGAACGGGTTGGCCGTTTGGGTCAAACGATCGGACTGTTCGAACCAGTAACCGGACCCCTGGTCGGTTCGATCACCGGTTTGTTTTTAAAAACCATGCTCTTCATTCTCAAAAAGAAAATAAAAATAAAAATTAAAAAACTCTTCATTTTATCTCCACCCACATTGATAGTTGTACATTTTAGTTTGTCATCTCTCTAAGAATCTGGAGAAATTTAATTTTTATCTCTTTAATTAGATCATATTTGTGATCATTTCTAGCACAACTTAGATGGCACATAAATTTCCAAGCTATATGTATATAATATTTTATATAAATTATAACATATATTATATACTTTATAAAACAAAATTTCATAAATATTACTTCATTAAAAAAATGTTGTATTAAATATAATGAATTAAGGAATAGGCCCAAAGGCCAGCTTGGGCCTGGGTTATAGCGCTAATTATAGGTGCCAAGCTAGGTCTGGCCCTAGTTCAAGATCATCCTCAATCATGTTTTTCATCTAACCGTTTGAAGCAATCTTGGCACATATATGAAGCATTTGATCTAATCTAGGGTCAGGGGCCACGATAAGGTGCCTTGGCCCCAATCTTTTTTGTTAAAACCATTGTTACTACACATGTAATAAAGTGGGTCCTTGGTGGCCCCAAAGTCCGTCCCATTAAAATTGCTAGAACCTCTCTCTAACTCTCTAATGCCCCTCCACTATTAACATCAAAAAAAAAAAAAAAACTTTGTTTATTTCTTTGAAAAAAAGCTATAATTGACCCAAACCCTCCCACCCTATTTATCTACACATCCTATTTGCTCTATTCCTTGCATCATTTTCTTGTTTTTGCCAAGAAGATAGAGGATGGGAAAAAGCAATCCACTAATCTCTCTATATCTATTTATCATCGAAAAATACTTATATTAATACGGAGAATTAAGTATTACTTACGGGATTTGAGAATTGCCACAAAGCCTATAACTCAAACATATGATAGTTCTCACATCCCTTGTATTATTTATGCATTTCTCACATTTTTATGACAATATTTGTGTTGTTTATGTGGCAAATCTCATGATAAACGATTATTAGGTGCCATCCATAACTCTTACCCCCTTATGGGTGGTGATATAACTTGGTTGGGCCAATCTAAACCCCAAGAAAGGAAAAAAGGGCTAGACTAGTAAATGCCAACCCAACCCAAATTCTATGCACTACATTTGTACCCCTTTTTGTTGTTGGGGCGACACAAATTAAAGGGCATGGGAGCCCATTCCAAACCCTTGTGAAAGTGAATTTGGATTTTATCCTCATACCATCCTCACAACACTTTACATTCATGCATTGAGAACATTTTCCCATGAATAAAAAACATATAGAGATGTTCACAATGCATGGCTTCAAATGTTGTGAGGATGAAATCCAATCTTGGTGAAAACAAGATTAGATCCCAAGTCTCCCCCAAAAACCAGATAGAGACCTTGTGTAGTGAGTCAAATGGCACCTTCCTCTTCAAAATTTACTTGCTAAATCAACCTTCACTCATTTATATGTGGTAAGAACTTTTGTTATACTCTTTTTTTTTTCATAGAACAAACAAAGAATTCAGAGGAAGTGTCTTGCTGCAGCAAATCAAACACGAGTGAAGTAAGAATGTATTTCACTTTATGCTATATTTGGTTTGATAGAAAATAAGATGGCAATAGAAAAAAGTTGAGGAAGGTTCTTCATAAATTTCACACTTATGAACATTCTCTCAACTTTCTGTTACTCTTATTTAATGTCAAACCAAACATAGCATTAAAGAAAGTATCTAAACATTGTATTTCAGTAAAACTTTGTTTGTTATATTAAATCCTGTATATGGTCCATATTTGCATTCTAAACATTGTATTTGCACTGAATATATAAGTATCTGCACTCTTCATAATAATACAATATACAATGTCGCAATCATAACCCCCCCCCCCCAATTCAGGTGCAGGCAGGATTTGATTCTTAACCTCTACCACAACCAAGAGGAAACCTTACCAATTAGTCGATTGCCATTTTGTGTAAAAATACAAGGTTTAGAAATGCAATATACAATTTTTTTACACTGTACATATTTGTATTTGTACTCTTTTCACGCCGAGCATAATTATGAGTGGTGGGGGTGTATTTCACCCCTATTGAACTATTGAACTAGCATGTGGAGGTTGGCATGGCTGAAGACTTGGCCACAAGTTTGGCTAGATTGGTGACACAAAGTGCCCTTGTACATCAAAGGCAACGACAATGATGTGTATCGAGAACCTTGGACTAAGAGGGGCATATGGCAAATGATGGGCTCTACATGGCCTTCCATGACAAGGTGTGTGGAGCCCGGCCTAGAATCTTGGCCAAAGGCACCCCTAGTGCATGCCGCGTGTCTTGAAAAGTGAGGAGAACCATGGAACCCCCTATGGATATTTAAGGGCACGCTACCTGAGGTATTCTCTACTTCCACTCTCAGCATTCTAATCCTCCCATTAGCTTTCTCTTTAGTTTTGCTCGGTTGAGGCCAATTCGTCCTCAGTAGCTTGGCCTAGATAACCTCCTCTCTACCTCACTAATTTGAGCATCAGAGTGTTCTTCCCTGGAGAACTACTTAGAGCTTTTGACTTTGGCTTTTGTAGGTTACTAGATTCTCATCACCTTGTCCAATACAACTTGTTCGATGCATCTTAATAAGAACTTTTATCTAGTGTCTGTCCACCTTAATTAAGACACCATCAATGAGCAATAAGCAAAGAGTTGGAAAATTTCTAATTAGTACCTTGTACTTTGGGCTTAGTGCCACTTTAGTCCCTGAACTTCAAAACGTGACAATTTAATAACCAAACTTTCAAAATGTGCCTATCTAGTACATACCGTTAACCGACCGTTTAAGCAATTGTTAAGTGGCATTTGAAAAGACACAAATATTCTTCAAGTGTTATCTAATTTTTTATCAACCATCCAAACATTGACAAAAAAATGAATAGTCCCAAATCTTTGCCTCTTTTATTTAAGAAAGTTGGGGTCATGTCTTAATAGACATTCTAGTGACCCTAACTTTCATGAATAGAGAGGCAAGGATTTGAGACTCTTGGTTTTTTATTGAACGTTTGGATGGTTGATAAAAAAAATTAGATAATATTTAAAAGGTATTTATGTCTTTTCAAATGCCAATTAACAGTTGATTAATGAGCTAATTAACCATAATAACCGGATTGACACATTTTAAAAGTTCAAATAATAAATTGTCACGCCTTAAAATTCGGAGCTGGCACTATGCCGAAATATAGGGTTCTAATTGGAAAATTTCCTACAATTTTTTTATTTTTGCTTTTTGTTTGATCTTTTTTTCTTGAGTAGAATAATCATGAAAAAACAACTCAAAATGGAAAAGAAACATCATCAGAAATACAAGGTTAAAATCGTAAAAATGGTTAAAGAGTAAGGGTATTTCGAGAAAAGAAAGGCCGCGTAACAAAAACATGGTATCATCGGCCGCCTGCGAGCAAAGCAAAAGAGGGGAATAGGAGAGAGAGAGATCGGCCGCTCGCTGCCCTTGTTTCGAGACGAGACTGGATCTTTGAAGATCCATCAATCTTTGGAACTTTAATCCCTCTCTCCATTCTCATTTCGTCTCTTTAATTTATACTCTTTTTTTAAATCAATTTTGTTTTGGTCGATTATCTATCAATCAATCCTAGCATTTTTGAGAACTTAAAAAACCCTTGTTTCCATGGCTGCCACTGCCGATTCTACCTCCAACAATCACTCTACTCGTTCCTCTGGTTTCTCTGATGAGGGTATCACCAGTCACCAATTGCGTCGGAAGAATCTATCATCTCCATGGGCGTATATAGTTCGAGGTGATACAGAAGCAGTGCCTGCTGGTCCTTCTTCTCCATCTTTATCCCCAGCAACGGCTCTTCAAGATCAAATTCCCGATTCTGAATATTCTCCCGTGAAAACGTCATCATCATCCCCAGATAATTTTGCATCAGATGGTCAGCTGGAGATTGATAATGAAACTAGCAATGTCGCTCGCGCAAAGAAGCCGGCTTGGAACAAGCCTTCTAATGGCGTTGTCGAGCTCGGCCCTGTCATGGGGGCTGTCTCTTGGCCAGCACTCTCTGAGTCCACTAAGTCTTTGCCGAAGTCATCAACCGATTCTTTGAAAGGTCTATCTGATGGATCCATTTCAATCCCTCAGGTTTGGTTCTCAATTTTGTAACTTCTAAACTTATACATGTATGTAGGCTTATCTGTTTTCAACATGCTTTGTTGTTATTTTGTTATTTTTTTTTTCTCGTTTATAAGTTACTTAAATGATTTCATCTGCATGAACGCTATTGAATTTTTGTTTTAGGGGCCTGTTATTGCATCTTCGCCACAAAAACAATCTACTAATAACACAAACGCTAATTCAATTCCAAACCACGCATTCCCCGTCCGCCAGAAATCCATGAAGCGTGGCGGTGGTGGGAGCGGACCCGCAAATGGCATCACTCAGCCACCGCCACCACTGCCACCTCCAGTAATGGAAACCCCTAATAACAATAAGTCCGGAAAACCAGCACCTGTGGTTCCGGAATCTGCTCCAAAAGACCATGGACACAAGAGCAACAACTGGGAAACTGGACCAAGGGGAGGGTTTGTCTCACAGTCCCACGGTGGGAACGATCAGCCTCAGCAGCGTAATTCGTTCAGGAGGGGAAACGGTGGGTCGAATCCTCGTGGAGATGGTCCTCACCATAACAATTATGGGGGTAGACGCGATCCAGATCGGGGGAACTATGAATGGAATTCTCATTCTCATCGGAGTTTTAACGGTAGGGACGTCCACATGCAGCAGCAGAGAGTCATACCGAGAGGCTTTATAAGGCCTCCACCGCCGCCTAATTCTACCACATTCATTAGTCCGCCGCCTGTGCAACAGTTTGGGGGCCCAATGGGTTTCCCTGGTAAGTTATACTTATGGTGGAATTTTAAGTGTTTGTGGATTTTTCACTAATATCTTGGTTAATTTCAGATATGACATCTCCGGTATTTTTTGTTCCTGCTTCGCCGGGTATGTCGGGTATGCCATTTATTCCTCATCCACCACCTCCTCATGCTATGTTTTTTCCTGCTCCGGATCCTCAATTGCGTGCTATGCTAGTGAGACAGATAGATTATTATTTCAGGTACCTGGTTTATTCTGAATGGGTAAAGAACTAAATATTTGCTAATTGATGTGTTTTATCTATTCTGGGAACTTAAATGGCTTATGCAGCACTTGGTTGTTTTATTTTTGCAGTCCGGAAAATTTATGTAAAGACATATTTTTGCGGCAGAACATGGATGAACAGGGATGGGTTTCTGCCTCGTTGATTTCCACCTTCAACCGAGTGAGTTGTTTTGGGTTAATTGAGGGGGTGTTTGACGAATTATTTATGAATAGTCTTGTAAACATGGTACTGGTTCCTTTTGCATTGCTACTTTATGAGAAATCAACATGTATCATTTTTCTCATCACCATCGTGTTCTTCTTCTCCTTTTCTTTGTTCTCCTCCACTCTCTTGATCTGAGGCTAAATGGTGTACTAGAAAGTGTAATGGTAAACTTCATTAATACAAATATCATACAATACATCATCTTTGAGAAAAGAGAAAGTAAAATAAAATAAAAAATACAATGGTAATTTGTGAGTACAAGTGTGATATGGAAATATATATTAGTAGTTACAATATTGCATTGGAGTATCTTCTTTCTATTTAATTTGTTTGCCCTCTTTTTGGAATGAGGGCCAATAATGCAACAACGACCTAACCTGATTGGCCTACTAATAGAAATACAACACTTGATCTTAAAATTTCAAGTATTCAGTAACTCATTTACATACCAAAAACAAAATTAGGGTTCCCCCCCCCATCAATGAAATTCACTCCAAGTGTTGGCTGCCTATGTCCCTATGCCCAAACCAGCGAAATTGGTATGGGGTAAGTACTCGATTTGATTGTATTGAAAATTCTACAGAATCTATAATGCAAAAATATAGGTCTTATTTCTCTGCTGGCATAGCAGCAGCACAGAAAATACAGACGTGCAAAGAACTATTTATTTGTAATAAGGTGGTCTACTATAAGTTGTCTGCACTCTATCAAGAAATCAGGAAACTGCACCTTTTGTCAAAATAGATATTTTGGATGAAGCTGGACAGAAAAGATAAAGGAGGCCCTAAATGTGATATTTCTGCTGACATGTTTTTCCAATGATTCCTATATAGTGTTTTAATACCTCAGTTTGACATTAAAGTTTCATGCAGATTTTGGTGATATTTAGAACTCCAGCACTAACACTTCTTTACATCCTATTGTCTAACATGTGATATGCAGTCCATTGCATTATTCATACTGACTGTGCTCTCAGTGACTTCAGCACTGGTGCTTCAATTTGAATGTCATGTTGGAAAGTTATTGGTATTAGCAAATACCAGCATATATTATAATGTCTACCAACTTTCTTGCTATCGTAAATCTCAACATGCTTTCTTGTGTGCTGTAGTGGACCCTTTTCTTCCATATTTCCTAAGATAGCACAGATTGTTGTCTTTAATGCAGCATTAGGATATTCTTTAGCCTCTACTATTCCTTATTAGGAAAGAAGAGCTGTTTGTTTGGGGCTCTGCAACAATGTAAAAGGAGAAAGTAGTTGCTCCACTTGTTGGTAGAATGCGCTTAACCAGTTCACTCCAGTTGAGAACCCTTAAATTATTCTCTCAATTGCAGTCCTCTTTCCTTTGGACCACCCTAGTGCTTCTAATTATAATAACTATGAACTACTGAGATGGTGAACCTCTGTGATTTATGTAGCTCATAAATTTGTAACAAATCCCTTGATAAAACTTTAAACCATATTGGAGGAAGACCCTCTCAGAATACATGCTTTGCTTTTCTCCATTGCGTCCTGCTTACCTTGATAATTTGAAGGCCTATTGTGTAGGCAACCAGATATGGATAGGCAGGATTGCATATAAACATCTTAGTTGAGGGCAAGGTTCAAAGTGGCAATGGCAATACACCCCAGTATGGCAGAAGGGGTGTATCGGTACTTTGTACTGCATGCTTCTTATTTATTTATTTTTTTTAATGGTTTATTCAAAAATAGGCTTGAGGGGTACCTTTGAGCATGGATTAACATATAAAAAAGAGTTTGAGGATTAGCATTAAAAATGGCATATCGGCACCCTGCCGATGCGATACGATACAGATGATATGGGGTTTATCGTGTTGATACTTTGAACCTTGGGGGGGAAATAAATGATTAATGATTATGTCCCCTTTTATATATTGATCCGAAGTGTTCATAACCCATTTTGGGTTATTGTCAGTGTATATAGAAACAAAAGTTAAGGCTTTTAATCCCTATGTGCAATCTGTACTTGATGTTGAAGCAGGGGATCATTCAAAAATCTTGTCATTTCTTTTGAAAATCAGGTGTAAATTGTTGCTAAATCATTTACTGATTTCTGGTTTAGTTGTTTATAATTAGCATATACTTGTCTAGTTGTCAAATGCCTTGCCAGGCCAAAATGCTAAGCAAGTAAGCATCACCTCTCTGCCTTGACTACATTGCTAGTCTTTGTTACTATTTTGATTTTATTTTATAATTGCTCTAATTGTTTGAGCTATTAATTCCTGGTTGATCAATGATCAATCAAATAAAATATGCTTTAGCTTGGGGAGTGGATGAAGAGGATCCTTTATATTGGGGGGGGGATGGGCTTGCCCGGGGTAGTCACATATTAAAACCTTTTTAAATAGACAGCCTCTTTGTGACCATGCTTATTTGCTGCTTTTAGTTCTCTATCTCACATCCAAATGCTTTATTCCAAGGTTCAAAGTATCGACACAATACACCCCATATCGGGTGTATTTGTATCATATCGGCAGGGTGCCGATACACCAATTATATGGTTAATCGTCAAACTCTTTTTTTATATGTTAATCCATGCTTAAAGGTGCCCCTCAAGCCTATTTTTGAAAAAAAAAAAGAAGCTTGTGGTACAAAAGTACCGATACACCCCTTTCGCCGTATTGAGGTGTGTTGATAGTCTGAACCTTGCTTTATTCTAGGAAAATGCTTCCATCTTGTTCTTCTTTTTTGATAATTGAAATATTTATTCATTAATCAGAATATAAAACTGTTACAAGCATCCTTGAGGGAGGTGCGAGGTGCGACCTCACTCTTGATAGAGGCTAAAACCAGCTAAGAAGGAAAAAAATACAAAATATAGCAATTACAAAACAGCTCAAAATAAGAAAGTTTGTCTTCCTCTTTGTAATTTTATTAAGATTATATAATGAATTGTGTTATTGATAAAAAAAATTACATAACAGCTGAAAATAAGTTTTTCCTATTAACCCCTTGTTTAGCAAGAGAATCAACTATTTTGTTTGCCAACCTACAAACCCAATTGCACTTACATTTATCAAAAAAAAAAAACCTACAAACCCAATTGCATCTTACATTTAGGTTTCTTGTTAACCACTTGACTTTCTTTTTGAGTTCTCTGAAGCACCAGACAACTGAGTCCAGGTCCATCTTGATACTGATTAAAAATTCTTCCATCTTGTTACTGATTAAAAATTAAAATATTGAGGTGTTAACGAAAACCAAGTTGAATCATGTATTGTCGTTGGATTTTCTACATGGTGTAATTTGATGTTATATGAACTAGAGAACCTTATGCTTGGGATTCGAGAAGGCAGAAGTATACTTTACATTTGTTGTTCCTATATCGGGCAGTCAATAGACAGATGTTATTTGGATTTGATCCGATTGAGCTTTGTATGGATCTCAGATGGTAGACCTGTTTGTTGGCACTCTCCACCTATATCTGTTTCATTTGAGATCTGATTTGGCAATTTTTTTACTATTTGAGTACATTTTTATACAGTGCATTATGTTTTAATGAATTGGATTTGAATATTATATAATTTATATTTTGACTAAAAGGGCTGTAAGCTCAAGTGTCACAGAAGTCATTTTAGTTGATTTTGTTGATAAAACTTGGTTTCAAATCACTAGTACATACTGGTTCTACTTTTTACGAGGTTAGGTATCTTGAGTAGAGTTCTTATGGTTGCTTAGAGAGGCAAGTTATTTACTCTGTAAATATCAGGAGGGAGTGTGGTTTACAGGCAATTTTTGTTTTCCCCCTCCAAATATGTTACTTCTGTTTATTTTATTAGAATAATTTTCCATGTTATTTTTCATTGATTTTCAGTATCAGTTAGTTTCTTGCAGTTGTTTTCATCATTGCTTTTTATTCTTTATTTGTTTTTTATTTTTTGCTGAGAATAAATGTGCTAATCTTTTCGTCTAAAGTAAACCCCTTTAGTAATCTGTATTAGATCACTGTGTTTCTTTCATCTTATGCTGTTTCCATGGGATTTTTGGAGTATCTATTGAGTATTGTGTTATATTTTGTGAGATAGTGTTTGATTCTGCAAGGGAACTAAAAAGTTCTTATTTCTTCTTTAGGGATTGCTGCTCTCTTTTGTTTACAGCTTGTATGGCCATGCCTTTTATTTTAATTGATGAACTATATATATATATATATATATATATTGTTACCAGTGCCTTCTCCCTCATCCCCAAACTAAACCATTGTAACTTGTGTGTGATTTGGAGCTTTGGGGGTTGTTGGCAGGTATAGTGTGAAGAATTGACCTTTTGAATATCAAGATGAAAAATTTCTATAGTGAGAGTTATTGTATTAATGTGGAGCTGCAGAAATGTGATTAAATTATATCAGTTGAAATGAAGAAATAACATTCTGCTGTACTTTTGCTTTTTGTTTTTTGAAATTTTCTGTCTGATTCATGCTAGCGGCAAAAATATTGACATTTCAAACCTGTTTTCTGTTGGTATAGTGTGCCATGTAACCCAATGTTTGACATAATAAACACATGGTGTCTAACACATATATGGATCTTAACACAAATTTTCTTGTGGTGCTATTGTTCTATGTAACCTGACCTTGAATTTTCATGATATAGAGACTAGTACATTAATGTGTTTACATGACAAGTATGACACCTGTTAGAAGAAGTGATCTCTTACGAGTTGAAGAGGCTAGAAGAACCAGGAGCAGACCAAAAAGGACTTGGGTGGAAGTAGTAAGAATTGATTTAAGCACCCATAATTTGGTGATGGATATGGTACTGAACAGAATGGATTGGAGAAACTGGATTCATGTAGCTGACTGCTGACCCCATATAGTGAGGACAAGGCTTAGATGATCTCAAGATCAACTTTTATTAGAAAATGAAAAAAGAACTAATTATATACGAACATGCTAAGCATCCAAAACTAGATTGAACACAATAAGACTTCTGTGCCTAACAGGATAATTCTAGGCTGGGTTGGGCCTGAACACAAAACCTAGGCCCAAGCCTGGAATTTTGTTGGTTGGGCTGGACTGGGCTAAGAATTATCACCCCTTTGGAAATATGAATGAAAATTGTAAATAAATCAATGAATCACTAACAGTCAACTAACAACTACTTTCCTATTTGACCACAATGTCATTTTAAAGCTAATTTTATGGCTAAAGCATTATCTAGACAAGCGGTTAACAGACCTCGACTACTTTGGGGCAGCTGAGTGACAATCAATTGTAATGTATTCAAAAGGCAAGCCTGAGGTGTGCCTAGGCGCACAGGCGAGGCACATTTTGGGGTATGCGCCTTGCCCAGGTCCTAGGCGCACTTCTTTCAAAAGGCGCGCACCTGGTGCGCCTAGGCGTGCGCCTGATGTGCCTTGCGCCTCAGCCCAGGTGTGCGCCTTTTTAAAATTTTGCGCTTTTTGCTTTTTTTTTGAGTCTAACGGCTGGGCCGGGGGCTCTGCCCCCAGACCCCCGACCACACCCCTCAAGTCTAACGCCTTTTATTTTTAAATTTTCATTTGGATACACTTTACATGTTATGTTTATGTATTTTAATTTTAGATAATAGGTTTTTAAAATTTAAGTTTATATTTCTATTAACATTATGTTTAATATTTTTAATATTTTTTGCATTTTTAAAAAAAAATGGCATTTTTCTGGAATTTTCTGATTTTTTTATTTTTTAGTTTTTTTTTTTGTAATTTTGCGCCTTTCTTAAAAAGGTGTGCGCCTCGCCTTGCGCCTCAGGCGCAAATTGGCCCTTGCGCTTTTTTGCGCCTTGCGCTTTTTTGCGCCTTGCGCTTTTAAAACACTGAATGTAATAATAAAGTGAGAAGGGAATGGATTGAGGTAGCGGGGTTTGGCCTATGTTCTAGGTTTTTACACATTCTATATACTGAATTCTTCTACACTTTTTTTTTTATGATAAATGAGCAAGGTTTTATTAGAGAAAGATCAAGATGATGAGACAATACAGGCAGCTACCCAAGGAGAGGCACGAGCTGGTACCTCTCCTAAACAAGTAAACAACAACATTATATTACATCAGACTAGAAAACAAAAATTTACAGAGCTGCCCAAAATAATTGTTCCCTTGAGGTCCCCTGCTCAGCTAACTCATGTGCCATGGTTTTAGCTGTTCTACCCACCCACTGTGAAGTAACAATCGTGTTCCTTGAAAACCAATTAACTTTCCTCAGAAGGTCCCTATAGCACCAAATAACTGAACCTGGATTTGTTAGTCAACTCACAACAACTTTGGAATCTCCTTCAATAAGCAGATTCTGAACTCCTAACTGGTCTGCAATCTGAATACCTTGTACAGCTGCTAGAAGCTCAGCTCTGTTAGAATCTCCTATACCCACGGGGCCTGAGAACAAGGCTAAAATATTGCTGTCTTTATCTCTCAGCACCCCTCCTATCCCTGAAGGACCTGGGTTGCTTTGGCTGCTACCATCAAAATTCAACTTCATCCAACCTTTGGAAGGAGGCACCCACACGGATGGTATCCTGTTCTTCCTAGTACGGTTACTAGCCACATCTATCCAGTTCCTCCAAATGTCATCAAAAGAGAATGTGTGAAAGGAGTCCAAAGATCTCAGCCAGTGGATTGCCCTAGTCAAATACAATTCTTTACAGTCTAAATATTTCTCTCCTTGGAGTAGCCTTGCATTTCTTTCTTCCCAAATTGTCCACAAAGCAGTAGCTCTGATGCATCTCCACATTGTTTTACCAGTTTTTGTGGGCCACACAAAAGAGGGGTCAAAGAGCTGATCTACAACTGTAGTCAAATTCCACCTGCACCCAAACAAGGCAAAGATCCAATCCCAAATTGCAGCAGAAAAAGACTAGGTTAAAAGCAAGTGGGAGCAATCCTCACCATTAGCCCTGCAAAATACACACTAGTTAGGAGACAAGCACATGAAAAGCCTTCTCTTCTGCAAGCAGTCCAAGGTGTTGGTCTTCCTATAGAACACCTCCCAGCAGAAAATAATGATTTTAGGAGGTACAAGTCTAGACCAGATCTCCTTGGCTGGAAAACCCAACTGTCTCGGGGAAGAACAAAGGGACTTAAAAGGAGGCGCACGTGAAGTAACCTTTTGGATGAGGGGACCATAATCTCAACTCAGATCTGAGGGGGTCCAGAAAACACCTTCAAGTAGTGACAAAAGGTCTGAAACACAAGAGAGTTCATGATCCCTCAAGCCCCTACAAAACCCAAAGTCCCAATTCAGAGAGGATGGAGAAACAGGTGCTGGAAGAAAGTGAGAAATAGCTTATTCCTTGTAGAGAGAAAGGGAATAGAGAGAAGGAAAAATGTTTAGTTATCCATAAAAATGTTATTTTTTCTCGTAGGACTCTTTAAATAGTATTCTGCACGCTTTCATATTGTTATTTGTAGAACAGTTGATTTAACTATCTAAGATGACATGTGGTTGGGTAAGGGTATATTACATAGAGAGAAGGCCTAAAACAGAATAGAAATAGCAAAGTTCTAGATTTCTGTTACATTTTTTTGACAAGTAGATTCCTTTTACAATCAATGGTGTCCTAGGCACCAATTAGGCAATGGTTTTTGAAAAATAAGACCTTGTTGAATACGGTCCATACTGTCATGTCCTATATTTTCAAATTTGTATTAGTTGTACTGAAAAAAAGTACTAAAAGAAATCCAATTAGTGATTTTGCATTCCTAATTTGTTGATGGTTTGAATAATTTTCTGTGAAGGTTGAGAGGAATAGGGAGTATAGAATCTCCATGATTCAACGCGGTGTTTTGAACAACTTCCTACCCTGAATTTCAACATGGAAAAGAGTATTATTGTAGGGATAATTTGAAGGAGAAAGAGCAACTCTCTTGTGGACTATTTTGGGGAGAAAAGAATGCCAGAATTTTCCTGGAAAAGGAAAGAAGTTTCTCTGAAGTGAAGGGTTGTATTTTAATAAGAGCAATCCATTTTAAACCTATTTGCTGGCTATTTCTTTGATGATCTTTGGAGAAATTGGATAGCAGTGGCTAATACCTCTACTAGGAAGAATAGAAGTATGCTAGAATGGGAGTCTCCTCCGGAGGGTGTCATTAAGCTGAACTTTGATGGGACCAGCTTGGGGGGAACATCTTCTAATTGAAGGTGACTGTTAGGTGGGGTAGTACGGTGGCTATTGAACCTGGATTCTGTCATTTGGGGCTATAGAGACCTCAAAAAAGTGAAATGGTTAACTAGCAATATGGGAGTTCATGTTCAATGGGTAACAAAGCGGCAAATACTGTGGCTGATTCATTAGCCAAACAGGGGGCTTCCAGGGAAGGTCTTTTCTTTGGGCTATTTTGTAACCTGTTCTAGTTGGGTTTGAAAAGCTGTAATTAGTTCTTCTGGAGAGGTTAGATCTCGTGCCATGGGGTGTTTGTAACTCTCATCTTTCGTGATTAATAAATTTTTTCACTCAATTATCAAAAAGAAAGGTGGTGTATTACTTTAGTGTTCTTGGGTTCTCTACCATCCTTTGTCCTTTTTCAAAGAAAGGTGGTGGATTACTTTAGTGTTCTTAGGTTCTCTACCATACTTCGTCCTTTTTCTTGGGATACCTTTAGGTGGGAACCTTTGCTCCCATCCTTTTGGATCCTTGTAGTGGATATATTTACATGGATGATATTTGTTTGGCTGGACTGTGGTGGCATCCTCTTCATCTAGGTATTACATAATGCCTATACCTCTCGGTCACCACAGACTCCATTTTGATGGCTGTAGTTTGGGGAGTCCAGATTGGTCTGTTATAGGAGGAATTTTTTGAAATCATGAAGTCCTACTTGTCCAGCCTACATGATTGTAGCAAGTTGCTGCCTGCTCTTAACCTAGCAACTTTTCCTCGTACCTTCATTATTAATAAGAAAAATCTGTTTTTTGTTTAGAAAATGTTGAAATTTACACATCAAAACCCACTGTATCATCAGTAGCAATATTACTTTTAATCATACATTTCAGTATTCCATACACAATACAATCATTTCCAATAAGCAAAATAGCAAGATATTTAAAATTATGAATTTTTTAATATTGGCAAGAATCCAAACAAAGAAGCAAGCAATAATTCACTGAATCCAAGAAAATAAGTAACTAACAGCATACTATGCATATACACATCATGATTTTATGTATTGTAGAGCACAAGTACAACGTTATACAACTTATAGGACTGCATCTGAATTGAAATTTGATCCAGAAGACGATCTGATTTTGAACTGACTATAATTGGATTGAATATGGGTCCACTCTAATATGATATGATATGATCCAATGATATTTAATTATATATGCTTATATCTACACTAAATTAATTTGAATATTATATGATTACTAAAATTCATAGGACCAAGTCTTATAAGAGTTATTATTTTTAAGTCATTTTATTCATGATATGCAATTTTTATTTTAATTTGTTAATGGTATTCAATGCCTGATTTCGATTCAAGTCCAATCTGAATCCAACAGATAAAAATCAATTCAAACCTGAATATTAACAAATCAAAAATTGGATTTAGGCACATCCTATTCCATCAATTCATTTGCAGTTCCAACTTCCAACAGCTTATGATAAGGTGCCTGCCTTATCCCTTATCAAGTATGTGCAACACCTAGGTTTCTTCAAAAAAACAAAAAAAACAAAAGAAAAATAAGACATGATAAATGTTCTCTGTAGAAAATGCCTTGTTACCTAGGTTGTGCATTGATAGCTAAGCTCTGTCTTTCTCTTTCTGTAAAGAAACAACAAAGATCATTGCTCTCTGTCTCAGCCTATCCAGCATTCCTTTTATATTTGCAACATAGTGACTGTATACTAATTATCTTATATACATATTTTCTTGCACATTTATGGTCTTTCTCAAATTCTATATGAGATTGCATTACCATCTTAAATTTAAAACTTTTTTTATTTTTTGTTGCTCGACTAGTCAATACTTATTCACCAACTGTTACTTTTTTTTTGATAACTGAGAAAAAAATTTATTAATAATAAGAAAGGAAACATAAAACATAAAAAAAAGCACCAATACAGGCCGATACGCCCTGTGTTGATACTTTGAACCTTGTGTGTATATACTAATTTCTTCTTTTTCTTCCACCTTTTGTTTTCTTCTTTTCCTATAACAGAAATAGGGGTTCAGCCCCTATATTTTTTGAATTTTCTTTTCTATCTTTTTCTTCTCATGAATATGTTGGAATATGTTGATTTTCTTATGAAAAATATGGATATTTGTTGAGGAGATATGATTACGGAACCTAGGGAACTACCCTAGGGTATATGTTTTTACTTAAAAAAATCCATCGCCTAGGCGACAAGGCACCCCCCTGTTGCCTAGCCTCGCCTTGCTGCCTTGAAAACTATGATTGGCCCCTGCGCCTTTTTTGCGCCTTGCGCTTTTAAAACACTGGATGAGTTTGTTTTCCACTTATTAATTTCCTGCCGATTTGCAAAAAGTATTTGGGAATGGTTTACTTTTTTGTTTGGGTGCAGATGGAATCCCCATCTGAATGTGCAAAGCTTATTTGCCTCTTCTTCCTTCTGCTGGCAACCGAAAAGAGGAAGGATTATGTGGAGATGTGTTAGGGCTGCTGTCTGCTGGTCTATATGGGAGGAAAGAAATTCAGGAACATTTTCTGAGAAAGAGAGAAGTTTAGATAATGTGATGGAAATTATCCATGTAAAGGTAATGCATTGGTTGAAATCTTTAGAGTTGTTTGCAGACTTCTCAGTGGATGATTTGCTTAGAAACTGGAAGGAAATTGTGAATTCAGTCCCTGTTAAGATGACCTCGAGTCCCTTATGGAATCCTCCCCCTCTTGGCTTCATCAAGCTGAATTTTGATGGTAGCAGTTTGGGAAATCCAGGGCCTTTTGGCATTGGGGGAGTTCTAAGGAATGAGCAAGGGAATGTAATAGCCATGTTTTGTGGTCCAATTGGAGTGTGAGACTCCCTTAGGACTGAGGTGTAATGGCTTTGGAAGGGGTAAAAAGAGCTAGGGACCTGAACTGGTCACAGGAGATTCTGAGATAGTAATGGGCTGGTTAAAGGAAGACAAGGAGGGTTTTTGGAACCGTGGGCATTTATTCAATAAACGCTGCCACATAGGTGCCACTTCAGCAGTTCCCCTCTCATGCTCTTCCGTATGCATCGAGAATAGCAAAAGGTGACTTTGGTTTCTGTGCACGCCTACTGTTCGGGGAAATTTTTTAAAGCTTCCCCCAACAGTTAGGCACTTTTTCACTGTTATGCTGATGTAGTGTGTAGTGGTGCCTAGTTGTCATAAATGGTTGTAATTATTACCTTTCTCGGTTTTAGCAAATAAAGTACAAACATTGAATGAAAAAACGTAAACGGAACCAAACACATACAAGATCAGCTCTGGAACTACAGCAATGAGAAGAGGGTTTAAGTGGCTGACAAAGGACATTGATGTAAAATGTATTTGGGAAAAGGGAAGTGCAAATTCTTTTGCTGATGGACTAGCTAGGCAAGGGGTGCATAGGGATTCTATTTTCTGGGCTTATTTGTAACTGTATTTTCTTTCTTTTAAATGTTTTTTCTGCACCCATGGGGAGCTAAGATAGTTTATCTCCCCTCCGTTGTACACTTGTACTTTACCTCTTATATTAATGAAATGTTCCTGTTATTGACAAAATAACATTTTTCGTATACCAGGTTGAATATTCATCATATTCCTCCTTAGGTTCCTTATTTTTTCTCATTAATATACCCCATGAAATCCCGGGAAGTGATGAACAACTTGGCTAAGATTGACCATTCTCTGAAATTGTACTCATCTAGTAGCACACTGGTTATATTTTAATCTGTGCAGAGTGTGCTTATCAAGTTTGGAAGTCCTCCCAACAGGTCAGTTGTCCTTAGAAGACACTTCTCCTGAAGCCAATGATACTTCTGTTCTAGAAACTCACCAACTGCTGCTGTTACACCAGAATCAACTTGTAAACTGCTGAAGAAGCCCGAAGCTAAAAAGACCATTCCCAGCAACAAAAAACCAGCTTAAACACTCTTCTCAGACCACCTGTACCACCTAGAAACTTGAGGAAACCTTTTTACTGCAATCGGCTGCACCAGCAACTTGATTCCAGAACTAATCTAGGACTGTCTACTCAGTCCTCCTTCTGGTTCTGTTCTAAACAGATCTCTCTAATAGTGAAATGGCTATTGGCTGTACTCCCAAAGAGAAACAAAAGAAGAAGATAGAAGAAAGAGGAGAAGTAGTAATTTGGAAATTGCAGAAGTTGTCTTGTTAGTGCTCTTATACCATGTTTGCAAACCTGCAACAGAGTTTAGAACCAAAGAAACAGAAAACAGAGAGGAGAGAAGAGAGTAAATCTGTACATGGGTGGCAAGTGTGTTTTCAGCCGGCCCTAAAACAGTATTTATATTAAGGGGCTAATTATACACAAAAGACCGATCTGCCCCTGATTAGTGAAGGGACACAGACAAAAAATGAAAGAGCTAATTCATGCCCACTACAGAAATAAATCTATGGCAAAGAAGAAGAGGCCCACCAACAATCATGCATTACAACAATGGAGTTAGTAGGACAGGACTCGTGTATAGGGGTGCTCATGGTTTGGTTAACCGAACTGTGACCATCTTTTTTTTTTTGAAACTGAACCAGACCAATTGGTTTTCTAAAAATTTGAACAGAAACCGAACCGAAGATAATGGTTAACTGCTTAACCAGTTAACCGCTTTTTGGGTTCTTGGTTTTTTATTATAGTGTAATTTTCAATCGCAAAGGCTGGGCTGCTGAGTTGGGATTGAAATCTTGCCGGTTGTGGAAAGGCCATTCATTGTAATGAACACTTGTTTCCTCATCGAATTAATTTTTTTCCTTATTACCATAATTCGTTAAAATTTTCTCTGTCCAGAATTTTTGTTCTTCAAATTAAAAGAAAGGAATGCAGATAATGAAAAAATGAGAAGTAAAATATGGTAGATTTTCAATGAGAGAGAAAAAAAGAAAAGCATCAAAACTAGTTTAGAGTAGAGAGAGGAGGATGGGATTGTTTCCTGAAATTGAGAGAGTAACCCACTTTGTAATGCGCTGCTGTGGTAGATTAGCATTTTGGCACCACCGCACCAGTGAGCCAGCAACCAGCACTGTGTGCTGTGGTGGATGTTTGCGAAACAGAGTTCAGAGGAGAAGAGAATGCAAACCTTTGTTCATTGTTACAGAACAGAAAATAAAGTTGGGCTCATGGTTATGGCTTCTCAGCTGTTGAATCCTCTTTGTTGGGAAATGGCAATCGAAATGAGTGTTGAGTGTGAAAGATTGGGAACAGGATGAAATATTGATTTTCAATTTTCATGGATGGGGGGACGAATTGGATTTGTGAGAGGTGGGAATTTCAAGTTTTCACTTTTCAGAGATAGGGGGCCATCACATGGGGGGACGAATGGAATTCAGGTGGGGATCTCAAGTACACTTTTCAGAAATATGGCCATAGGAAAATTATAATATCTATGAATTATTACTATTAAAACATATATATTGATAGTATTATGTATATACCATATGGTTCAGTTAACTGCTGGTTTTTCTTATAGGTTAACTGAAACCAAACTGAATCAATTTTTTAAGAAAAACCAAACCGATCGGTTTAGTTATCTGCATTTTTCGGTTTGGTTTTTCGTGTTCGGTTTGCTTTTTTGGTTTCTCGGTTTTTCATGATCATCCGTGCTCGTGTAGTTCACCTCAAATAGTTGGGATTGGTACTGAGTTGAGTTGAGATTAAAGAATGTAGATTTATAGGATCATTTTTTGTATGGAACTCGTTTTTGCAGATGTACAAAACGGTCATTTTTATATCTGTACTTTATTTCTGAGTGTATATGACTTGTGCATTCATTGTCTTCTATTATTTGGTCATGCGCCCAATAGATTCTATAGAGCTTTAGTTAATTGCAGAATTCAATTTTCTACATAATCCAGAATGTTCTCTTTCTACAACTGATATTTTTAGCATACATGAAGTTGTACATTGTTGCACATGCCAATTCTCTTTCTTTTAGTTCTAATTTAAGATTTATAATTGACTTCTCTTTTCAGGTTAAGCAGTTGACAAATAATATCTCATTTATATTGGATGCAGTACGAAGTTCTACCATTGTGGAAGTACAGGTACATTTCTGCATACAGTTATTTCGTTTTGGTTTGGGTGGTGACACCTTGTCACCTAAGATGTTGTACTTCGTTTTATTCTTAAACAAATTTGTTCTTTATTTGTCTTCAAAAAATGGTTTTATTGGTTTTAGAAATTTGCATCATATGATCTCATTGATGGGTCTACATGAAGGTTCAGCACTTGAACCTTTTTATTTGTACTGATCATAGATGAATTGATTACATGTTTGGGAGGTTCCATGGTGCTTGTTGTTTGCTGATGACATTGTTTTATTTGATAAAACTAATAAAGGATTAAATGCAAAATTAAGTTAGACAAATACCTTGAAAACAAGAGGTTTGAAAATAAGTATGACTAAAACATAATATATGCTATGCGGTTTTATTTTTCATAACCCCCCAACCCAGGTGCAGGCAGGATTCAATCCTAAGTCTCTGCTATGATCATCAGGAGACCTTACAAACCTGCTGGTTGGCACCTTGCAATATATGCTATGCAAGTTTAATAATAATAGGAGTGCAAATTAGGGTACACTTAGGATTGGGGACCAAAAACTAACTCAATGTGACCTTTTCTAGTACCTCTTGGTTTGTTCATAACTAGGCAGTGATTGAGAATGTTACCCATAGGATTAGTCTTATGTGATAGGTGGATACTACAGGAAAAGTATATAAAACAGTTGTAAGGCCAGTTATGCCATATGGAGTAGAGTGTTGGGCAGTCAAGAAACCACATGGAGTCATTTGAAGGAACCTAGGAACCTAGGAGTAGATCCAATATGTGATAAAACTGAGAGAAAATAGACTAAGATGATTTCGTCACATGCATAGAAGACCACCTACAGAACCTATAAGAAGCAATTTATTACTAGTTGAAGGGGCTAGAAGGGTTTAGGGGCAGACCAAAAAGGAGGGTCATACTAAGAAAGGATTTAAGTGCTCATAATTTAACAAGGATAAGGCTTAGATGATGATGATCCAATATTTGCATCATGTTGGTGTAAACAAACCTAAAGTAATATAAATTGTATTTGGGTGGTCTTAAAACCTTGGTCCACATGATTTTGTCTTGGAATTGTTTTGGTGCAAGATGATGTTTTACAGGATGGAGAGTGTGGTAATAACACTCAATATTTTTTTATTAATAAAAAATTCGTTATTTTTGGCTAGCAAGATGTTAAATCATGCCCCTTTAGGTCTTTAGTTGCTCATATTCATATATTTAAGTTTGCTTTTCCTTCCTCTTGCAGGGTGACAAAATAAGGAAGCGCAATGAGTGGATGAATTGGCCACTGCCACCGTATGGTCAATTTGCCACTGCCTCAGGTTCCCAGTCACCAAGTATACCTAGCTATGATATGCTGGCAACCCGTGTCCAGAATATTGGACTAGATGACGGGAAGGGTACCAACCACAGTAATTTGACAGAGTTCCATACTGAGGCCGTCATAAGTAGATCATCATCTGGGGAGTTGAATATGCAGTCACAGACAAACATTGAGAAGGGTACGGGTGATATCACCATTCAAGTGAGCTCTGATAAGTTCTAGCAAGAATGAATGAGGAAGCATACTTGTTTTTTTCTCTTTGGAAGGGAGGTAGCGTGTGTGTGGGATGCAAAAATGGGCGTCAGAAACTCCCATGACATGACAGAGTGGCAAGATCTCTCAAGAGGAAAGAGGAGAAAATAAAAATAAAATGGGAAAAGAAATAGAAATTATTAAAAAAGGAAAGAGACCGAAAGGAAAAGCTTAGTTTCTGAATTATGAGCTAGTAGTGACTTTGTGAGGTTATTGGGATGTATAGTTTGGTTTGGTGTGGATTAATGGTATCTTTGTTTTTTTCTTGAGGTGGTTTCTTGTGGCATGATTGGGTTTTGGAATGGGGAGCAAATTTTGAGGTCATTTCCCTTGCCAGCCCTCATCTTATTGAAAGTTTTGGGTTGCATTACATTCCATTTTGCGGGAGAATTATTTGGATTTATTAGTCCTTCGGAAGAAAGGGTTGGGTGGGTACACTGCCAGATGCTACTGCTACTGCTAAATTTCCCATTGGCCTCTCTCTCTCTCTCTCTCTCTCTTGTTTCATTTTTTTGCCCTCTACTGACGCATACATGGTACTTAGCATTACATTCATATATTTATACCTTTTCTTCAAGACTGGTTGAAGATTTTACTGCATAAAAGTACCCCTAACACATGCAAAGGGGAACCTTTTTTTCCTGTTAGATTGGAGTTGGACATGGATGGCTGGATCTATATTATTGGTCTGAACTTAGAAATTACTGGTTGGATTGATTACAGTTCTTAAATGGTTTGATATCTCTGCGTGTGATCTATATTTGCAGGTTCTTGAGTAGTCAACCCCACTTTGGAGGGGATTGTTTTCCTTGTGATCATTCTCTATGTTTCCATTTGATTAATTCTTTTTATAACCACGGGGCGGGGGGGGGGATTTATCATGCTTACCTACGGAAGGATAAACCTGGATTCTGATGGTATTGACATTTACAGGGGACTAGATTGTCCGGATATGGAGGTTGGAACTGCTAGAAACAGGATTGTAATATTGGTTCAGATGGCTGATGTGTTTATTTTTGTTTGGGTGTTGCTGGCCCTTGTTCTTTGTTTCTAGCAAATCTGGAATCCTTGTGGGTCTTCGGATCTGCTACCAATAAAAAAACACTACCTGCAGCCCTGCAGCATATTGGGAACACCAAATGTCTCCAATATGCGGCGGCTATAGCATCTCCAGTCGACTATATGATTTCATTACTGTACTAGTGGATGGGTTATGCGTCGGGATAGTCGGATAGAGCATGGATGCGATTTTATTGAAAGTTGATGACTCTCTCGTCAGCTAACTTCCTTACATGCGTAATTTGAGAGTTGGGCTTCTGTCAGGGCAAGGTGCTCGCACCGTTCGAGCGGCCTCCTGCAACCCTTATTGTATCTGATGTGAAAGTGAAACGACTTGAAGTTGACATGTTCGGAAGTCGGAACCCATCTAAAGACTGGTTCCGAATTTCTAGCCATCTTCCGATGTGGTTATAATGATACTTTGTTCTGTTCTGTGATAAGCTAATTCGGTCACCTGATGTGCACATTACAAGAGATGGGCAGCTTCTCTTCTACATCTTCTAAGCTTTTGAGGGAAGCCGGAAATTTGAGGCAGAGTACGAATTGCAATTCTTATATCCCATAGGCTAAATCACTCGTGGTCCAATTTGGCTAAATTTGTAGCCATTAGCCATGTGACAGATCAGAATTGCTCATATTAAAAGTTCGTTGGGAATTTTCAATGGACAGTGTCAGAGATTGTTGTGAAACTCATGGCTAACGGAAGGATGAATTCTACTGAAGACTTGAGATAACCCTTTGGCCATGTTGGGACATTGATGAATCGCCCATGGGGGGATGTATCATTTTCTTTCTAATTATTCGAAACATCAATGCTGTACATGTGTTGTATTATTCGCACACCCACCTCACAAGTTGCAGCGACACATCAGTCAGCTCCCATACTTGCATGTTTTCATTGATTAGGAGATGCTCCCAATGCACGGCTGCAAGTGCTGTGATGTGGATTTGAGGACCATAACCATTCTGTGAGGACTGAGGAAATCCAGGTTTCTTACATAATAATATTAGTATGGCGAATATGCCCTTGGCAGCCAAGCCCACAAACGATGATGTTACTCGCCAATCTGAAGGATCAATGTGGGGATGCTGCTTGAAAGCCCTAGAAATTAAACAAGTTCCAAATGACTGAAGGAAAGAAGAAGAGTTATTAAATGTTGGAATATATAGTCCTCCTTGAACTCCGAACCCTCTACCCCAACCACTGTTTAGGGCGGTATTTGATAACAAATCTCCGAAGGGACTTTACTGGTTGGATCACGTTGTTCAGAATTCGGATTTGTCTTCACAAAACCATTCTCACACATCCTCACAGCCTTTTACAGCCATGCATTGGAAATATCGTGATCAGACTTGTTCATGGACCGAGCTTGAACTTGGCTGTTGCCAAATTTTGAAGGGGCTTGGCCCGAAACCCGAGCCTGACATAGTATAAAGTCAGGTCCAAAGCCCGGCCCATGAACAAGTCTAATTGCGGTATTCCAATGCACAACTATAAGGAGCTGTGAGGATGGTCTTGTGAGAATAAAATCCGACGAACAAGTTGATAGTTTATTCTTGATCATAGATGATACTCAGGAGCTCCATTTCTAGAAAAAAAAAATGTAACAATATCATTGCCGGATGCATTGTTGGATGAGCTGTGTTACTGCTCAGGCTGTCGAAGTAGGACAGCCAAAATTTTCTTAAATTTGTATAATTCCAGCTCAATTACTAAGGATACAATACAACAAATGATATTTTCTATTTTGTGTTGGTGATTATAGAAGCCTGCAGGCATAGTCAGACTTTGTTAAGGTTGTTGAAGCTGTTAAGATTACTCAGTCCCAATCTTCTCTAACCATGGTTAGCAGGAGAGGATCCTCTGTTGGTCCAATAAGATATTGTCGACTCAGTGGGCCAAAGTTAAGTATTAATCCATATTGTTATCAATTAATTAACATTATTTTTTTTGGTATTGCATAATATTACAGGGGGACTTTGGGGTGGGTGTAGCGGAGGAGGGTACACGTTAGATTCACTTACCTTAGAGAAAAAATTGGCTGGTTCGAGAGCCTCCAGTGTATGACACCATATCACGAGTGCGGGTAAGAAAATATTTACAGTTAATATTTGGCAAAATCTATGGTGTATTCTATGGATTTATGCTCCAATATAACTCAAATGTAAATAAAAAATCGAAAAATCAGAGCGACATTTTTAATGTTGTTAAAATCTTTAATGGTAAATACATTTGTAAAACATGAAAGCAAGGTTCGAAATTTTGATACGTATCATACCGTATCGGTTGATACGTTTTGTATCGGGAGCCTTCTGATACGTCTCTACAAGGAGTGTTTCGGGGTTTAACTTGGTTTAAGGGGTAGAAGGGCCTTAAACTGACCCCTTTGAACTAGGTTCACAAGGAAAAAAAGAGTAACGAGGGCCGATATAGCCTGATATGCCCCTATCGGCGTATCGGGCTGTATCGATATTTTGAACCTTGCATGAAAGCATACCTTGTGTGGGGGTGGCAAATGGGTTCGGTTGGGTGTGGGTTGAGTACCAACCCACCCATATTGACCCACTAACCCATTTTCCACTAGGGGTGCAAATGGATTGTATCATGATCCAATCTGATCCTATATTGTCAGATTTGGATATCCCTATTTTGGATTTTTGGAACGTAATGAATAATCAGATCCAATTAAAAATCAGAAAAGTACGGACATGCCCAATGCAGATTTCTGATTTCCACTGTAGAAGTATAAACATTCAAAATGTCAAAACCCCCCACTCTACACACCAATGCCCACCCGTGAATTGGCATCAATTCCGAGCTGGCACCCACTCCAACTGTACTTTTGGGCCTAAAATTTCTTACCTCTGTCATTCTCCCATTAAAAATCGAATTGGATTCAGATCACCCTTATCCGATCCTATATATAATATTTATTTATATATAATTTATATTTATATTATTTATTTATAAATTTGTTATTTATATTGCATTTTTGTAAAATTTTTATATTATTTATTTTTTTTATAAAAACATATGTATATATGATGAAAATAGTTGAAAAAATACATGTATTTTTTGTTTTTCTTTATTTAAAATGTTATATTTTCTTTTCCTTTTAATGATTTATTAATTTTTTAAAAATTAAATCAGATCTAACATCTTGATTGGGTTCAAAATTAAATTAGTATTTATGAAATCTGATCGGGTCAAATGAATCAAATCCAATCTGATTCATTTGACCCACTCTAACCTGACCCACACATTTGACCCTCTAATTCAGATTAAACTTTTCCTAACCTTTTCCCTATTCTAACTCATAAAATCATATTACTATATACTTCAACTAAAAAAACATAAAATGTTCAATTTTTTTCAAAATAGAAATTGTAAAAAAAAAATAGAAAATTGCAGAAAAAAATAGAAAAGTTGTAGGAAAATTCAGAAAAGCGAAAAAAGTTGCAGAAAATAGAAAATGCATAAAAAAGAAAAATTTCAAATAAATAACCAAAAAATACAAGAAAGTGTAAAATTACAGAGAAAAACACAAAATAGAAAAATATAGGAAATTAATAGAAATTTTAAAAAAAAATCAGAATACATAGCACATAACATAATAAAAAAAGAGCATAGAGACACATATTTTATCTATAATAGGAGAAATTGTAGAAAAAACATAAAAAAAGGTATTAAAAAATTAAATACAATTATATTTAGAAATCATAAAAAGCATAGAAATGAAAATTATTATAAAATCTTCAAAATAAAATTATATCCAAATAAATAATAGAAATTGCAAACAATACATAAAATAGTCAAAATGCATCCAAAAACTAGAAATTACAGAAAATATAAAAAAGCTTAATAATAAAAAAAAATATAAATTTCAACAAAGTGTTCACGTCTTCAATGGCTGTATCGGATGTTTGGAATTTCTTTGCGGGAGGGACAAAAATATTTATCGGAGAATTTCGAGGCAAGATTTGGGATGGGACAAATTTCTTAAATTATCTTATGGTTTAGTTAAATGACTAATTTTACCCTTACTGTCCGTTAACTTTCTGTCACTATGTTCGCATGTAACAGCTGATAGGTAATGTTTTTAAATTCCTAAAATACCCTTCTTATAACCTGTTCATCGTCCTCAAGCTTGAGACTAAGAGTGGCGGTGACAAGAACCCCTTCTCCTTCTGATTACTCTCTGTCCTCTCACTGTCTCCATCTTTACCTTTTTCCCATCTTCCTTTCCCGCCTCAGGGCCTCTGTTCAACGGTTGCATCCTCCCCAACTGGCGAAGATGTTGGCATTGTCCCTTTCGTATCACCATCCAGCGTTGTTCAAATCAGGGAGGCCTCAGTCGATTAATCTGAAAAGAAAATGTTGAACTTGAGTTCTCTTCTAGGAAGATCTACTTTTCAGCCAGGAACGTCAAGTAGATCTGCCTGGATCCCAGGCTGGCCATCCCTCCACCGTTTGTCATCCCTCCCTCCCCTGTTTTATTAAGCTTTTTGCTACTGTTGGTGTTTCGTTTTGGGTTTTCTAGACTACCCTGTGGTCGACTAGTTGATCTTCTTTTCTTTTCTGAGGTTTTCTTCTTGTTTTTGGTTTTGTTTGAACGATTTCAGATTGACCCATCTACACCAGTGAGGCCTTTATTTCTGGGTTCTTTTAAAAATTCCAAGTTACAAGATGGTCTACTTGGAATCGTCCCTCTCCTCCAATAACACTTCCCAGCAGCTCTCAAGGGAGCGAGTGAAGCTCCTCTCGTCTGACAACTCATCCGACTTTGCAGATCATTCAGAATTTGAACTGTTCAAACCACAAGCTCTTGACTTGAATCTTTAGGAACCTTCTCCAACCCATATTACTCATCTTTTTTATATATTATTACTCATAACAACTAGATAGATTCCTCTCTATACAAGACTCTTGTAGTCGCTAATCTTGCAAAAATCAAAGCAAGGGAGACGATTTATCATTTATCCTCGCTTCGTGTCTGAACCCTGAAGCTACTGCAAATCCACTTCAGTTTTAATTGGTTACCAAAATATAAGAAGAGAAACCCGAAATAACGAAAGTAGGGACATGCTCCGTCAGACGGCAGGATAAATGCATCTGATTCAATCGGACCTCCGGTCGGCACTGCAAATTGCTGCCACTTTTTGTTACCTAAATCCAATTCCCTTGAGCGCATGGCCAGAGTCCCGCATCGCCATTTGCAGAGGAACCAAGGAACGTGTTGAGTCGTTGAGGTTAAAGTTGAGATCAGGGTGATGGAGGGTGATTTGGCCCGATCTCACCTTAGGGGGACACATGGGCGTGACTCAGCATAGGTGATAGCTCAGCGTGACCAATTCGCAAAGGTCCAGCGTGGCAGCTCGGCACCGGATGACACTCCTATTATCCCGAGCTCTTCCCAAGTAAAAAAGCCCCTGAGCTCTTCCACAGTAAGGAGCCGCGAGCTCTTCCTCGAGAAGGGAACACCCCGAGCTAAGATTCTCCCACAGGCATCCCAAGCCAAGGTACTGCAAGATAGGGATCTCCCGAACTCAAGGGACTTCGGGGTGAGCTCGGGAGCCTCCTAATAAATTTGTTCCGACAAGCCTAAGTAGGCCGCCTCGGGTAGAATAACCTCAGCATGGCACCTCCAACTCGACAGAAGGTAGCTCGTAGGAAGGCAGCTCTGCGTATTACAGGAAGATCTCCCCTGACAACCGTACCTGCCAAACCTGGAGCCCTGCACCCACGTGTCTTGCCAGGCGACGTCATGCCTGCCAAACCTGAGAGGTGTCCCCCCGCTTGATAGAGCCGTACCCTGCAACAGTGACCTGCGCAGCCCTGGGAAGTAATGACTGTGGCAAAGAATCAGGAACGGTTATGTCAGATTTGACAGGACACCATTATATAAGGACTCCACTCCCCTGAGAAAAAATGGTAATTGATTTTGCACTATCTGCACTCTTAACTCTCCTTGTATTCTCTGCAATTCTCTCTTTGAGTTCTAACTTAATCGTCGGAATGTTCCTGCCGGGTAAACTCCCCGAGAATCCTTCACTGTCTTCTCCATCTCAGGTGCTGTCCTCCGCCAGGTAGGAGCCAAACCACCGCCAGATAAGAGTGACCGGATCGCGCTACATCAAAGGTTAAGGGGTTTCTCCTCCTCTCCCTCTAGTATTAAAAGCGAGGCTCTCATCGACAAGACCATCAAGCCTTCCATTTGTTAAACCGATGAGCTGCACTATATGTCTGCGCCCCCAATTCCGATTGGAGACTCGCTCTCTGGCGCTATATTCCTTCTCCCAAGGTCAGTTTTGCCATCGCTTTTGAGGGAGGCAAAATCCTTGAAATGGTGTTCATTATCACAGTGGTTTGCCTCCAAAAGTAGATATTCCCACTCATCTTCGTGTGAGATTGTTAATAAGCTTTTGGAGGCAAAATCCTTGAAAAGGTTTTGTCGTATGAGATCCAGAGCTGAAGATCCATCTAGTGTCGCCATGATGAGAGGGCTCACTTTGAAGATTTGAAGAATCTTTCGGAAGAGGTAAAATCATAAGGAGCAAAAGCTATTCTACCATCTTCGAATGTTTGAAGAAGAATAAACCAGAGGCTGGGATTGGGAGATTCCTCTTTCTCCTTCGTCGGAGGTGAAGATTTAAGAGAGAGAGAGATTGACCCATGGGTATCAATTATTATTAACAACAATATTTCTTATATATTTGACAATAAGCCTACTTATTTGTTAAATAGACAAATAACCCAATATACATATTAAGGATTTATTTTTAATATGCTAATTAACCAAATTAGTATTTGACACCAAGGTTCAAAGTATCAACATGTATTTGTTCCTATCAGTTAATATGTATCATGCCGGTGGTTTCCTGATCTACCTCTATAAGGGTTGTATCGGGTCAGCCACTGGTTTAGAGGATAACCAAGCCTTAAACCAACCCCTCTAAACCAATTTCAAAAAAATAAATAAAACATAGACACAAACATATCGGCCCATGTCTATATTTAGAACCTTGTTTGACACTACTAATTGAAAATTTGACAAAAGGAAAAAAAAAAAAAAAACACTCAACTCAAGCCCACCCACCAGTTGTAACCACACTTGCCGACTTAGAAATTGCACATTTAGGATAACTGACAAGCACATGCATATTCCTATTTAGGATAATTGGCAAACACTTATAATTTATCTATAAATACTTTCGATGAATGCATTCCTTAATTGCTTTGTTTTTACATGGTATTAGAGCAAAAATTAGTTTCTTGTTTTTTTCTTTCCGTCGACATGGAGATTGATCCAATCTCACGTATTCTTTTTGAGTAGTCTAATAATTCAAGAGCAACTCTCATATCATACCCTTTGAAAGATAATTAAACATGGAAGAGAAAAATGAAGAATGCGCTCTAGGCGAAGAACAAATATGTGTTCATTGATGGAACTCTCACACATCCTGATCCTATATCTCCGACGAAACACATATGTAATTCCATGGCGATTTCATAGCTTTTCAGCTCTTTGGCCAAGGATTTTCATGGTAGTGTAGTTTATTCTAATACAATCGGAGAAATTTGGTCTGGTAAGAATGTTCCCTGGATTCATCAATTCAAACGAAGTCTTTCATTGATTAACCAAGGAAATCTTTCAGTAGATGCTTACTTCACCAAAATGAAAGCTTTGTGAGATAAGCTTGCAATCCTGATTTCAACTCCAAAGTGCACTTGCGGTGGGGCAAAGGATATCATAGAGGAATGTGAGGATGACAAAATTCATCTATTTTTTAGTGGGAATAAACAATAGTTTCAGCACCATCAAATCAAACATATTGGGGACAGAACCACTATCAAGCATAAAGTGTGTGTATGCTTTGATTGCTTAAGAAACCAAAATTTAAATGCAAATTGGGACAAGAATAAGCAATAATGGAGCCTAATTGGGAGCTCCGTTGCTAATATCTTTGGTAAGGATTTTCGTTCTTTTGGCAAAACTTGTTGGATCTTGAGCAATGATGCCTCAGACCTTATGGCCTCTGGCGTTGCTTTGATCGATTCTCCTAGTTTTCAATTAAACAAAAAATGATTCGATTATTGAATGGTGCCACATTAGTAGCCACACATTTTGGCAATGTCCAAATTAAAACATTATTCGTGACTAATGTTTTGGATATCCCCATATTCCATTGCAATCTCATTTCTATCAGCAAACTAAGCTCAGCTATCCTGCATTGTGGTTTTCTTTCTCATCACTAATTGTATTTTACAGTACTATGTGTATGTTGAAGAAAGAGATTGGTAGGGGTAGTGTTTAGGAAATTGGACTGGACCAATCAATCGGACTGGTTGAATTGAGACCCGAGACCTTGGCCAGTTTGGTCACACCCCAATAGCCGTATTTGATAAAAAATCAGTGAAAACTAGCTGACTAGTGATTTAACAAAAAAACTGCTCATGAAACTGCCTAGGTCCTTAAATAATTAAAATTTTAAAATGTGTTTAACAACACTTGAACCTATGACCTCTTATTTTCATATACTGTTTAATTACCACTAATCCACTTCTTTTGTTAATTAATGACTCTTTATTGTACATATTACTTTATTATTCACATATTTAAAAAAAAACGTAAATTAAGAGACTTGAACCCTAGTCATTTGTTTTAAAAATTAAGGAATTTGGCATCTATTTACCATATTTAAATGTATTAAAAATTGTAAAATATATTATATATAGACTTTATATAACTGATAGTATATATATGTATATGCCAAGTCATCACATTTGACCCCTGTTGAATCTCTCTCCCTTCTCTGGTTCTATGACCGGTCCGGTTCTTTGAATATTTAGCAGGGATGAGATCAGCCAAGGAATATATTACTTTGCTGCTCATACTCCTATAACTTATTTTCCAGCTTTTAGTGAAGCTTTCCTCACTATACGACATCACGGCCTAGGCCATGCACCATACTGTAGTCCATTACATTTAGTTGATGTTTCTTCTTTTGTTGCTGATTGTCCCGATGACATTTTCCATCATACTAAACAGATGCAGGCTCTGTTCCTTGTCAGTACTTATAGAGCTACAATGCCATTTCATTTAATTGATGTTGATCCGTGAGGCGGATACTACACTCCATCGCATAGTGGTGCTTGATTTTCCTTACAATGCAATAATTGATTTTTTTTTGTAAAATGGTTCAAACACAATTTCAAAGTTCTCTCAAACAATGACAAGGACTTTTTTTCCCCGACCAATGAAGGAATTATTTTCATATAAAGGAATTTTACATCAACACTCTTATGTTGATATATCACAACAAAATGCCATCGTTGAATGAAGCATCACCATTTGCTTGATGTTGCTCGTGCCTTGTGTTTCTAGGCCTATCTTCCTTAAGGCTCCATTTGGAAGGAGTACAAATACAAATATGTAGAGTGCAAAACCTTGTATTTTATATAATTTTGTACTGTACATATTTGTATTTATACTCCTTCCAAACTGAGCCTAAGAATTTTGGGATGAATGCATTATAAGAATGACTTAATTAATTCCATGCCAACACTAGTTCTTTCTGGTAAATCTCCTTTTGAACTTTTATATGGGAAACCACTGACGTACTCTCATTTGTGTCTTTGTGTGCCCCTATTATGGGTATAACCACCCCAAGCAACGTGATTAATTTTCATCAAGGGCCATTAAGGATGTCTTTGTAGGGTATCCTCATGGATATTGCATCTTTGATATCGAGTCCCACAGAATTTTCACTTGTTGGGACGTTATCTTTTATGAGAGAATTTTCCCGATTCATAGCCAAGATGTAGCTCAAACTTTGCCACAACCAGATGTCGGGCCAGAACAATCTCTTTTGCCATAGCCAGATGAACCCATTGCAAGTTCCCCAGTTATGGGCTCACCTTAGTCTACGAGCCCAGATTTCATCTGTGGTTCGCCTAGTCTTTCTATAACCACACCTCCATTGAACTCATCAGTCTAGTTTGATCTAGCTTTTACTCAAGGTTCAAAATATCGATACGTCGGTTGGGGCTTATCAGGCATTTCGATACTTGTTTTTTTTCTTTTATTTTTAATTTCAGAACTGATTTAGGGGAGCCGATCTAGGACCCCTCCATCCCCTGAACCGGTCAGACCCCGATACACCCACTGTAGGGGTGTATCGGAAGGGTCCCGGAACGATATGTATCGACTGATACATAACGATACTTTGAACCTTGCTTTTATTCCACCAGTCCAGCCCACAACTTAGAGTTCAAATCAGCCCCCCACAATGTCCCACAGGACATCTCCACTATGTATTGGAAACATCTCCTGATGATAATACCCAGAATGATGATGTCATCAACAGGAAATGTTCCCAATACATGGCGGGGATGTACTGTGGAACATTGTGGGGGACTGATTCGGTCTCAACAACTTATGCCCAAGTTAGTTGTCAACAACCCTGATCGCTTGGTTCGTCCATCTCATCATCTTCAATGCCCTCCAACCTAACTATAAGATTATGTCAATGACTTTCTTTTATCCTCTATGAATATTGATTCCATTCCGGTGAAGCCATTCAATTTTTATCATGTTATTCTTGTTCCTAATTGGACAAAAGCCATAGAAGAAGTGATCGCTACCCTAGAGAAGAACAACACTTGGACTCTCGTCGAACTTCCTCCTAGCAAACGTTTGATCAATTCCTAGTGGGTGTACAAGGTCAAATTCCAAGCAGATGGTTCCCTTGAGCACTATAAACTGCGTTCGTTGCCAAGGGCTACAATTATGCACTTATACACTTGAGCATAAGTGAGGATTTTCATGACACTTATGCACTAGTGGCCAAACTCGTTATTGTTTAGTGCCTCCTAACTATTGCTGCTGTTTGGAACTAGTCATTGCATCAGCTCGGCATGAATAACACCTTCTTTCACGGTGACCTCCATGAGGAGGTGTACATGATCATCTCTCAAGGATTTTCTTCTCTAGGAGACAATCATGTCTATAAGCATAACGAGTTTCTATATGAACTCTAACAATCTTCCCGACAATGGTTTGAAGAATTCATTGCCGCAGTTAAGGCATATGGTTTTGTCCAATCTCTTGCCAATTACTCTCTGTTTTTATTATCAACATCATGGTGCTTATATGACAGTTCTTGTCTTGTAGATGGTCTAATCATCACAGATGAAAACTCTGATCTCATTACTGATTTCAAATCTTATCTGAACTCTTGCTTTTGCCTTAAGGATTTGGGTCCTCTAACTTACTTTCCTGGCACAGAGGTTCATTGTTCCTTAAAGGGTATTTTCCTTTCACAGCACAAAGGCCTCATGAATATGCTTTAGGAAGCTGGTATGATAGAGTGTCGCTCTAACCCCTCTTCTATGGAACATCAACACAAATTTCGTGATGATTCTATTCCATTTTTGTTATCCAAGTCACTACAGACGCTTTGTTGGTTGTCTAGTTTATTTGACAATCACTAGGATTGAACTCAATTTTCAGTTCATCCATGCTCTCTAAGTTGGTTCAGGAATAAGCCAACTGAAGACCATATGGTTGTAGCTATGTAAATCCTGTGGTTTCTCCACGGCACTGAAGATCATGGTCTCTTCCTCTCTACCTCCTAATTTTTCCACTAGAGCTTATTGTACTGAATATCATGGAGATGTACTAGGGCATACAGGCTGCCTTAAATATAGCAACCAACCTTGTGTTTCATGAGCAAACAAAGCATATAGATATAAATTGGCATTTCGTTTGTGAACACATCGGGTTAGAGATGATCATGGGTATGTTTGGTATTACTGCCGTTTCCAACCGAAACCCTGCCACATCAGCACCACCTAAGCGTTTTGAATTGCAATGGGAGTTTTTTATTTGATTGAGACCGTTTTAACTCAAAACAATAAAAAAACGTTTTGTCTGAAAATAGTAACGAGGGGATGTTGGAGGAAACGTCAAATTGAGGTTTCCCCCAACAACCATTGCATCTCACAACCTACGATGTCTCATATCTCTACTAATTCTCAACCTGCAGACATCTTTACAAAAGCTCTGCGACTTCTCCGCACATGTCAAGTTAGCATTTCTGTAGTAGGGAAAAGAAAGGAAAGTTAAGAAAACCTTTAGGCTGTATTGATTTGAAGGAAAATGTAGGAAAAGGGAGGGAAAGGTAAGGAAACCCATACAACCCTTGTATTAGTTTTCATGTCTTTCCCTTTCTTTCCCTACTTTTTCCTTCAAACGAAACATAACTTTACAAATCTTATATAAGTTTCCCTACCTTTTCCTACATTTTCCTTCAAAACAAACATAACCATAGTAGTGGTTACTCAAAAGTCAGATGGCATTTGGCACTGTCTTATTGGGCCAGTAGAAGATTCTCTCCTGGGTCAGACCGGCCAGAAGAGGATGTGAAGACTGAAGGGGTCCCCTTGCCATCACCAAATACAGCCAGACCATGCAGCCTGTATAACCTATCAAGTAGATGAATCTCTATGTATGTGTGCACGTCAACTCCATCTACAGCGAACCCCGTTATTGCTCCTAAATATAAAGAAAACAGCCTCAAACTCTCCCTCACAGTCACAGCAGTGTTTATTCCCCCCTCTGCCATTTCTTCATTTGGATTATTCTCATTTGTCTTTTCCTTTTTTCCATCATCGACGGAGTACTAACTATCTCGGTAGAGGAAGAACTCTGATTGGACCGACCGACCAGATGAGTTGTTAATCAGATTGGTTTTGAATTTTGGATTGCATGATTCAACATGTGTAACAGAGAGAGAGACATGTACAGATTAGGGGTGAACAAGAAAAAACCGAATAAAAAATTTGGTTAACTGAATTGATCGGTTTAATATTTTAAAAAAACTATAGATATCAGTTTGATTTCGATTAACTAAAATAAAAAATCGATTTTTAACTAAACTGACCGGTATACATACATATATATATATATATATATTATATTTTTTATACATTATAAATTAATAAATATATATACTTATAATATATAATATACTATTTATTATTTAAAATATAATAATATATACATATATATTGTAAATAATAAAAAATCAATGAACTAACGAACCGAATCGATAATTAACTGAATGGCTTTGACTCCATTCAAGTTACAGATTTTTCAAAAACTGGTAGCCTCGGTTTGATTTCAAAAAAAATAACCTAACAGTGGGCACCCCTAGTACAGACAAGTCCAACCCAGTGGTCCAGTGTCACTCCAAACCCTCTTGGCCACTAGAGAAAAGAAGATGGAATAAAAACTAGAAAACTGATAACTCCGGTAAAACTTTAGCAGGCCAACAACGTACGGAGCCATAGACCAATTAATCCAGAAAACGATGGGGGAAGGAGAGGGCACAAATCTCACAATAACCCTTTCTTTGACCCATCAATAAAATTAATGGTGATGTGTCGTGTCTAAACTCTGCAACCCACACCATTCATTACTGTGCTATTCCTTGTTCAGTCTGAATTCTATTCTAATGTTCTTTTCACTTACTTTCTTTTTTTTTTTTTTCTTTGTTTCTTTCTCTGTAAAAGATTCTTTTGTTCATGATAAGTAGTTTTATTTTCTTGGACTGTTTAACAAAAGAACAATCCACGTATAAAGCGAGCATGGCAATAATGAATTTAACACTGGCTATATTCTTTCTTTCTTTCGTTTCATTCCATTTAAGCAATTCTCTCAACCCTCACTCCAGCTGATTTCAGTTCCCATTTCAATCATCTGTTTTAAAAACCAAACAAATCATGAGAATAGATCATTCTGATTCTGATTCCGAATCAAACAGACCCTATTGTTTAGCTGCAGCAGTATTAGCGTTTTCAATTGTTTTGTACATATAGATGGGTTTGTTTTTTCTTAATTAATTACGAAGTAGGTATTTAGATTTAAAAGGTCACGGGATTACTATGTGACTCGTCTTACAAAATAAATCTGGAGTTGCAGCTTCTAGCCTTCGACTTTTGTCGTGGAAGTGTTTTAGAAGATGCACATGCGAGTACATATAAACTTTTTTTTTTGGGTAAACGAGAACTGAAATTCTGAAAAGAGACGTCCATAAAGAGTTATCGACAAACAAGTGTGCATATAGACTTGTTTTTAGGTAACTCTTTTTTTTAAGCTTAGACAAAACTCCAAAACAATTGGGGGATGGTCAATTCAAGCAGCGAGAATTAAATAATTAAAAAGCATCCAAACCCAGTTTATAAAAATCTCAAATTAATTCGTTGAAAGGGAGATTGATTGATCAGTTCAGTTTAGAATTTTTTTGCTCCACTAGATGAATCTTGAACATGAATTGATATCAAATTCATGGGCAGGATGCGATTTATAAGGGGAAGGGGGCTACTAATAAACTATGGGGAGCTATAATTTAGAATTATGTATTGGATTGTAGTGTACTTAACCTTTTTCTTTATTCAACTTGAAAATTAAAGCCCTTTTATGCGTATTTCTATATGGATTGTCAGTTTTTAGAAATCCGGCAGTTCACCTTTGTTTTAATCCGTTTGGTTGAAGGAAGATCTTTTCACCCAAATATCATGTGTTAAAGGGATGTGAAAATTTCGATTCAAATTTATTTTGAAAAATTAAAAATTGAGTTTTTCGTTTTTTTTTACTTACTCAAATATCATTTTTATATGAAAAGATGCACATCTAATCAAATAATCTATAATCTATCAATATCTTTATGTAAAAGCTTACAATATTTTTTAACTGTCAAGTTTTCAACTTGGTTTCTTCTTTTGACTTGAGAAAGTAGGTTAGATTTGATTTGTTATTTAAATTCAAGGGGTGGAGTGCATTCTACTTATCCCTAAATTTTATTCAGAACTAGGTCAGATTCCTAACCAAACTGGATTACTAGTAGCCAATTCGGACCCACAAAAGCAGTCCATGGCATTATTGTTCATGAATCAGATCAGAGAATTGACAAACCCTATAGATCTGGGTCCCACGAAATTAGAGGCTCAGGTTACTCTCATGACATAAATTCTGACTCCCTTTTTTTTCTTTTCTGTAGTGCCAGTGATAGGCTGATAGAAAGACAGGTGGGATAAGTATCTGATCCCATTGGGGAATGTAATGAGATGTCTTGTCATATTCATACAAATGGTCCAAATCTATTGCTCTTCAGTCTTCACACCTAGCCAGTGGCACAACCCCACACCACAACTTTTGCTGCAGACGTGGCAATCATCTCATCTCAAGATATTGTATAAAGTCTTTCTAGAGATGTAATGTGGGCCGTGCCAGCCCACTTTCATGGGCCATGCCAGCATGGTCCATTTTTCGTGCCATGCCATATTAACCTGCGGGCAGCCTACTTTATAACTCTCAACCGTTGGATCATCTGAATGTTGTAATATAGGTTGTGATCATTAAGTATGTGTTTAGTATAGTTTCCATTTATTCACTAAGTATATGTTTGGCATTGATGCTGCAGATACAGGTGCTGCTGATATGTGTGGGTTGGAAGCATTGTTTTTATAGAAAATAGTGTTTTTTTAACAACTTTTTCTGTTTGGTACCAATGCTTCAGAAAACGTTTTTTATACTTCTACCCATTATTCAGTGTCACATCATTGTCCAATTGACAGCTACCAAATTTGGCATTGCTCCAAGCCATGCTTTCATAATTTCCAAGACGTGGCTTAGAGTATCGTTTCCTATGAAAAAACGGTTCCAAATAGATGATCGTTTCTTGGAGCACCGTTTTTCTTACATGACATTGATGTGACACCATTTTCTGGAGCAACGACAATGATTCCAAACAGATGCTAAATGTTTAGATTTTATTTATTTGTAAAACCGAGAAAAATAATAATGAAATTATTTATAAACAACTAGACGCTATTAAGTGCTATTAGACACTATATCAGCAATAATAAATAAAATGCCTAACCGTCGAAGAAAACGTTAAAATAAAACTTCCCCCGTCACTAAATATACACATAAATCAAGGCCAGATTTTATGAATCTTTATATGTATGAATCAGCATAATGGGATAAATGCTGAACTAACACTTACAATATTTATTAAAAAATGCCCATTATTCCAAACACCGCTTTAAAGAGATGGCCTGCTCATTCTATCTTATATTGTGCACCATTGGAATATTGCACAGGATTCAATTATTATATACATGTTTCAAGGCAAATGTTTATGTTTTCAAATATTCCAATCTGTGAAAAGAGTAAAGATGGATAAGGGTGGCAACGGTTATCATGGATTTGGTTAATCTTGTAGTAAGAAGTACCCTAACATTGATCATTTTACACCAACACCATCATCCCTCGAAATCTGCATTTTTTTTTTATTTAATTTTATCCACGCCCAACGCCCAATTTAGAAAGTCGATGGGTTTCCACTGAATCAAGCATACATACAGGAAACGTCAGTCAGACACACCCACCTGTTTTTAAGTAGTAGCAGCAGCTAGGTACCTCCCTCCTCTCTCCCTCTCTCTCTCTCTCTTTCTATTTCTTCCCATCTCAATCTGGGGGGATGTGTAAACTGTAAACTTCAGACTTCCTTTTAATGTATAGACATGAGACATACAACCTTGCTTTACACATGAATTGTGGGTACAATTCAAAGTTTAGTAATAAAACACCCAATCAACAGTAGGCTCCATTCATTCAAAACTTTCAAGGAAAACCAAGGATGAGATCTTCTCTTCCTAGCTTTAATTGCTTTATAGAGATGGAGACATCAGACATCAGACATGGAGGGAAGAGGGTAGGACTTAGGAGAGGTTGATGAGGAGGACACTACAGTCTACAGGTGTCTCCACTCCACAGCAATGAGCGGGTAGGGCCAAATGAGGAGGAGAGCTTTTCTGGGTGTGCAAAAGTACAGTAAGAAGAATGGAGTAGTAGATGAATTGAGAGTAGGACAGAAGATGCAGAACTGAACAGCTGGCTCTCTAAAGACAAGACTCTGTGACATCTGATCTGATAACCTGATCGATTCTGCCTACCTCTCCACCCTCCACTCCGCGTATTTATGTAAAGATATCTCTCAACTCTGATGGGTTGCTTATTTGGGTTTTATTGGGAAACCCTTTTCGATAGTTGGGTCCTTACCAAGTGTTGGGTGGATGGAACTAAACCACAGAAAAGTACAGTAATGAGAAAGGAGAAGCAGAACGAGGAAACGAGAGAGTGCTTTGTACTAGGTTCTTTGTATTGGTCTTAATAAGACAGTTCACCCTAGTCTCTAGTGGCCTATATGAGAGAGAGAGAGAGAGGCAGAGAGGGGTGAACTCAGTGAGGATATTGTCCTAAGAATTCAGAGGCGAGGAAGAATTAATGGTGACGTCTTTCTGTCCAACACTTGCCGAAAATTGAGAGACGGCGACTTGTCCAAGAAAAGTGAATTCAAGACAATCTGTGAAATTCATCAATATATCCTTTGAGCAAAAGCGGTTTGTCTTCAGGGGGTAACTGGGTAAGGGTTCTGATCTGTTCTGTACCGTCTGAACTGGGATGTTTCTTTCTTCTGCAACATGGAGACTTAAGAGAAGTTGTCTGACGAATTAAACCCAAGGTTGGCACAAGATTCATTGGATTTACTAGCTACCAGGTGTCAATTACCATGTCCATCCCAACTCTCCTTGCCACGTGTTATGTTTTCTAGATAATATTGACAGTTGGGACTTGTGATTAGCTTTCCTACGAGGAGTTCGCATTGTTCTTGCACTGATAGATGTTGCTAACAACTGATAATGCTTTAGAGAGAGAGAGAGAGAGAGTACGATCAGCAGTCTTCAGCTGCTTTGTTCTGCACTTGCCGCCAATAGACCATACTCCAAGTTCAGTTGTGTAGGCAGAGATTCCCCATATATATCCTATCCTGCTCAGACATCAGTTTTCAGACACGCCCTACTCTGGCTCGCTCGCTCTCTCTCCAACGTAACAAATCAATCAAATCCGCCATATCGTCCATGACTCTCATCGGGCAGCGATTTTCATGACTGTGAATCGCCATCAACGCGCTCTCATTGAATTAATCCGTTGGCTCGAAATTTCAGACAAGAAAACGTTTGCAATCTCCTGTTTAATCCTGTGAATCGCCATCAACCAATGAAAGCGCGTTCATTGAATGCAGTTTTTGATTTTCCGAGTTACAAAATATAATGTAGATTTAACCCTTTAAATTTCTAAAACACCTCCTCTTGTTTTACGATGAATTTATTAAAATTAACCTATAGTTTGCAATCAATTTACTTCCTTTAAGCCAAAAAGGCAAATTCATTGATTCAAAAACTAAATCTCATCCAAAACAAGAGACCCGACATAAGAAATCAGATGCATTCATCAAGAATAATTGCATGAAGCCTCCAAGGTTTGAGGAAAGGAGATCCATTACTGATATTGCATCACTTTCGATTTGAATCAATCACAAACCAAGTGGCTGAGCGCATCGGAGTCCTTCAAGAACTGCAAAAGCTTCCGCCTGTTCTGGAGAGGAGCAACTAAGGATCCGGCCCTACTAAGGATAAAAGAACCCCTATGATCTCTGATGGCCATTCTGATAGCAGAGTGAGTTATGCACCACACCCCATCAGTGTTTATTATGATGGTATTAACTGGAGGTCTAAGCCATTGAGGCCAGGGAAGGGAGGGGACTGAATCGACCTTCCACGTTCCATCAGATTATAGTAGAAAATGGCAGTTTTTATTATAATGTTTATTTAAATAAATTTAATTAAAAATAAAAATATCATATTACCCCTAATAAGACACAAGAAATCACTATATATATTTTGTTCTATTTGGTCAGTTTTGTTTTTTAAAGGGATAAGTGTTAAAGGATACTTTTGAAATAATAAACAATCATAAGTCTATGTCATTGAACATTTTTCATATATTTAGATGGTAAAACAAATATTTCTTAGTAAAAAGGAGGATTTAGTAAATAAGTTATAAATTTAAAAGGTATTTTAGTAAAATAAAAACTGCGAGGTAGGTTTTAATAAATCTGTGAAATTATAAAGGGTGTTTTATTAAATGACCTTACTTTTGGATTTTAATATCAATAAAATAATATTTTAAAAGAAATTTAAAATAAATGAACTTTTTAAAAATAATATCAATTAAAGATAAAATTACTGTTCATCATCTTCTTCATGCAATTTACAATCTGTTCACCAGCACCGCCGCCCGCCGCCGTTTCCTGCAGCGCCTCCACCTATCTTCTCCCGCCTCCGACAACGTTGCCGAAAGTGGGCGAAGGCAGATGAAACGAACAACGGGAATCGGGAGTATCACACCAATAATCGCCTCCGAGATCATAATTCAGTGACATCCAACAACTAAATAGACTTCATGCTTCTCGTCTCATTCTCAAAAAGATCCAACCAGACGACCATTAAATCTAATTTACAGAACAGGAAATATAACCCTTGAAATCAGAGTAAATTCCATGCCAGTATCAATTTTAAGTAAAGCAAACCTAACGAATAACAGATCAATAGAACTACTGATCGAAAGGGAATGATACATCAGGATTTGAAACTTGACAGAGTTAAGAGAGTTTAAGCCTTGAACAGAAAGAAAACTAACGCATCATGGGCAAGCAAAAGCATCATCGGACGAGAAAACAAAAACAGATAAAAAAAAAGTTGCAGAGAACTGATTGATTCTTTCTAAGAAACTTGTAACAAATATATTAATTCAGAATCGCAAAAGAAAAGCACAACTAAAATAAGATAAATAACTAGTTAACCATAGATTAAGTATGTAAAATACGGTAGAGGTGGGTGTGTTAGAAACTTGACTGAAGCTGGTTCGGCAGGGAGCTTCTTCACTGGCTCCGAGAGCCAGCCCAATGCCTATAACTCCATGGCAAGAAACTAGGAGAAGAAACGAAATATATATATATAAAAAAAAAACGAAAATGACGCAAGCAGGACTTACCTGGGCAGATTTTGGCCTGACTGTGGACGATGTACACGGGAGATTTCAGTTAGCTCAGCTCCGAACTGTTTTCTCAATCAACGGTGGCGAAACGGTTTGCGATCGAAGGTTTGATGGGAAAGGACGATCCTCTTAACTGTAAATCTCCTTCGAAATGGAAAGGGAGGATGGAAACGTCAGATTTCCGTCGTTGCTAATGTAACAGAGCTTTCGGCTTAACCAGTGATGAGGACCGGGAACAAAGCTTTCGTGGATTGTTTACAAAAATCCTTGAACGGTGGGGTGAAGAGGAGAAATGATACAGGAAGAAAATGAAATAGAGCGATGGTTGAGATATCAGATATACGCCGGAGTTGTGTGAGAATGCTGGTATAGTACTGCCGTTGGAAGTTCGGTGTTCTCGAAGAAGGTGGAGAACAGGTCGAAGGTAGGTGAGGAAGGAGGAGAAAAAATGGGAAGAGAGAGAGAAGTGGCTTTCTTGATGACGTCGACAGTCGGAGGCAGCTGTCGGAGATGTGCTGGAGTTGTTTCCAAGGTGGCGGGGGCGGTTTTGAGAAGAAGATGAACAGTAATTTTGTCAAATTTTAATATTATTTTTATAATTTTATTAAATATATTATTTTTATTGATATTAGGGTCCAAAAATTGATCTTTAACTGATATAAACCTTTTAAAATTTTAGAATATAAGCATTCTCTTTTGCCACGTGAAAGGGGGAATGATGTGGCATGTTGTGACTGACCCAGTATTTATCGATTCTTTAAGAGGATTATGACATGATTTTTTATTTTTTTGAAATTTTGAAAAACAATAGAAATCAATTTAATGACGTTGTGTATCTTGACTAATGAATCAGCTCTGACCTGATTTTATAGGGTATCAACAGTATTAACGGGATTGGCCCTTATGAATTAAAATTTAATTTTATGTTTATAGTTACGTAAAAACATATTTAAAAAGTTAGTATATATAATAATATATGATGGAGGACGGTTTGGCCCAACCCCATGGCCTAAGAACACGTGCGCATGACCTGGCTTGGTGAATAGTTCAGTCTGACAGCATGATTTCGATTCGACGGGAAGGAAATGCCAGGTCGAAGATTGACAACTCGCCGAGGACTAACACCTCGGTGAGTCAATCTCCCGCCTAGCTCGGAGAGCCCAGACTCCCCCCTAAGGAACCCCAAGCTCCCAAACCCGCGCCCCCCTGGGAGGGAGCACCTCGGTGCTTCGAGGCAGGGACCGATCTACCTCGATGCAGTCCGGTATGTGGCAGCTCGGCAAGCTACATGAAGGAGGGCAGGAGGATCTCCTGCCCGACCGCCGTTCCCGACAAGTCTAGGGACAGTAGCCATGTCCCTCGTCAGGCAGCATCGTGCTTGTCACATTTAGAAGGTGTCTTACACCTGACAGGCACGTACCCAGCAGTGACGGCCCCGCGTGTGCCACCTCAGCCCTGCCAATAACGGCTGCGGCAGTTTGGCAGTGACGGTTATACCCACCCTATCAGAGAACGACAGGGAGAGATAACAGATTTCTGCTATAAGAAGCTTAGTATCAAGGAGGAGAGGTATCTTCACCTTCTATACTCGCGCTATCTTCACTTGTAGCCTACATCTTCTCCTTGCTTCTCCTATCGAGTACTAACTTAATCATCGGAGTGTTCCCGTCGAGTAACTTCCCCCGAGATTCTTCTTCTCAGGCATCTTCCAAGAGCCACGCGAGTGCTAGTTAGGAGTGACCAAATTGCGCTACATCATTTGGTGCCGTCTGTGGGATACGCTTCTAAAAGCCTTCCTCTAAACCTTCACCGTTCTTCCTTCTCTGAAAACTCGGCGCTCATGGCTTCCTCGAGCAACGTTGGATGAAGCATGGAGATGGGTAACTCCAGGGAACAACCCCAGGTCCCCTCGATCTGTATTGGGCAGTTTACCGTTCCCCTCTCGGCGGACGGAGTCCCCAGCCTGAACATGCCGCCAGCAACGGCGCCTGTGGGCGTTCCCCTGCCTTCCTCGGTTGAAACGACCTTTGCTGAACCGACTGTCGTCCCTCTGGCGACTAGCCAGAGCCAGCTCGACGATCTGATGCAGTGCATGCAGGCCATGCAAGCCCAAGTGCAGCAGCTCCAACAACACCAGCTTTATCAGCAGCAAGTGCTGCACCACGTCTCCCAGTACTAGTATCAGCAGCAATTCCCTCAGCTGCCTCAACCCCAGCTTCAGCAGCTGCAACTCCCTCCTTGGCACCTAGTCTCACCGCAACAGACGAAAAAGACCGGCCACTCCGGTCCCACCGCGGGCAGTCAGGTCGGGCGGACCTCAGCTCTCCAGGTCCGCGTCGCCTCAACCCTCAAAGCCCGATACCCCGTTCCTAGGGAACCGGTTCGAGATCCTGGCCGCAGGCTCCAAGTAGGATCCCTCTGTCCACAGCCATCACCAGCGGCCTGAGCTACTTCCTGCACACACCATTCCTGACAGCACCGAGGTGACCAGCACGAACGCCGAGCCCACCAAGAAGCAGAGACGCCGCCGCCGAGCTTGCCGATCTGCCACCCACAACTTGCCCGAGCTCGGAAGCAGGGAAGAGGTAAGCTCAGGCGAAGCCAAGGCTCCCCTCCTTTCAGTTCCGTCCCCCCTGTCTTCTGAACTCCTGGCAGTCCCAATGCCTAAAGACTTCAAGCTCCCCCCTCTTGACAAGTATGACGGGTCGTTTGACCCAAATGACCACATAGATGCCTTCCAGTCACAGATGCACCTGGCGAGAGCCAGTGAGTCGTGTATGTGTGTGGCCTTCTCCACCACTTTCAGAGGAGTAGCCCGCACATGGTACCGGAACCTGGCGCCCGGATCAATAAGAAGTTGGGCGCAGTTCGCGCAAACCTTCACGTCCCACTTCGTCACCAGCAAACGGTGCCCGCGAACTAAAGAAAGCCTCCTCAGCATAGTGCAGAGAGAGGGAGAGTCCATCCGAAGCTCTGTCAAGCGGTTCAACGATGCTTGTATGCAGATACCGCGCTTGGACCCCGCCGTACGCCTCACGGCAACCAAGAAAGGCGTGACGCACAAGGAGTTCAAATGGCACATGGTCGTCAACCAACCGGCGACCATAACCGAATTTCTTAAGCTTGCTGATAGGTTTATAGCCACCGAGGAAGAGATCAGCCAGAAGGGTGAAGGAGTGCCCGAAAAGAGGAAAAGAGAGGGAGAGCCTTCCAATCAAGGGGACAACCGAAAGAAAATGGATGCAGCTCAGGGGGCAAAGCCGGGTCAGTCATTCCGAGCTCCTGCAGCGAACTGAACTGATTACACCCCATTGAATGCGAAGCGGGCCGAAATCCTAATGGCAATCAAGGATGCCCCGTACGTGAAGTGGCCACCCCATTTGAGGGGAAATCCCAATGAGAGAAATAAGAATCTGTACTGCAGTTTTCACAGAAATCACGGTGATAGTACCGAAAATTGTAAAAACCTCCACGACAAGATTGAGGAGCTAATCCATTGCGGATATTTAAGGAACTTTGTACAAAATAATAATAATAGTAATAATAAAGCAGGTCGGCAAGGGAGCACGGTAAGGATGCTCCCGAGTCCAGCAGCAGGCCGGTCGAACAGTCACAGAGGCAGCCTCCGGAAGAGAGGCCGGTTCGAGTTACCATCCACGTGATAGTGGGAGGTTCGATCGTCGCGGGTTGTACTTCAGCAACAGCTCAGACGTCGGTTCGTGAAGTCGCCGGGAAGAATAGAATCCTCCGAAGCGGCCGAGGACAGAAGAGCCAATTTTCTTCATGGAGGACGATGCGCGAGGGGTCCACTACCCCCACGATGACGCACTTGCGATAAAGCTAAGGATCAACGACTTCGAGGTCAAGCGCGTACTCGTTGACTCGGGCAGCTCGACAGATATCCTCTTCAAAGCCGCGTTCGACCAGCTTCAGTTGCGGAAAAGTGACCTGAAGCCCGCGGACACTCCTTTGGTGGGCTTCAACGAAGAAGAAGTCCGGCCCCTTGGGAAAATAACAGTACCTGTGAAAGTCGGCACATGACCTTATGTAGTCAGACTCAACCATGACTTCCTAGTGGTTGCGACCCCCTCCCCATACAATGCCATAATAGGTCGGCCGATCACCCATATCCTACGTGCGGTGGTCTCCACCTATCATTTGGCTATGAAGTTCCCTACAGACTTCGGTGTGGGGGTAGCGCGGGGCGACCAGCTCGAGTCCCGCAAGTGTTATGTCGCCGCCCTGAAGGGTAAGACCAAGGTGGCCGACGACCTCGAACTGGAGCGGCCCACGGAGCAAGGCGAAGAACGAGCCATGCCCACGGAAGAAATAGTCACAGTCCCGACCTCAACAGTAGACCCAGCTCGGATGCTTCAGATCGGTGCTTCCGTCCAGGAACCTCTACGATCCAAACTGGTATGTTTCTTACTTCAAAATTTAGACATTTTTGCATGGTCAGCGGCAGAGATGCCTGGTATAGACCCCGACCTTATAACTCACAAGCTGAATACTGACCCTGTAGTTAGGCTCGTTAGACAGAAGAAACGCAACCTAGCCCTGAAGCGGTGGAAAGCGGTCGACGAGGAGGTCGAGAAGCTCCTCGCAACTGACTTCATAAGAGAAGTCCATTACCTGAGCTGGGTGGCCAACCCCATCCTAGTAAAGAAGGTCAATGGCAAGTGGCGCATGTGCGTCGACTACACCGAGCCTGCCCGAAGGATTGCTTCCTGCTCCCCAGAATTGACCATTTGGTGGATGTGACCTTAAGGCACGAGTTGCTAAGTTTCTTAGATGCCTATTCGGGCTATAACCAAATCAAGATGGACTCGGCGGACGAAGAAAAGACTGCCTTCATCACAGAGTTCGGTCTATACTGTTACAAGGTTATGCCCTTCGGGTTGAAAAACGCAGGGGCAACCTTTCAAAGAC
>NW_010729120.1:1836492-1883808 GCF_000365185.1 Nelumbo nucifera | reverse complement strand
TAATTCCATGGATGATCTATCATATCCACAGACCAATTTGAAATTCTTCTTTAATAATTATTTTTTTTATTTTTAGAATTAAAAAATAAATAAATAATTATTTATATTTTTATCATTTTATCACAATGATTGAATATATTATAATTCTATGGATGATATATCAAATCCACAAAGCAATTAAAATATCTTCTTTAATAACTATTTTTTTAATATATTATATACTGTTTATTTATTTTTTTATAATTTTTGGAAATAAATAATAAATAATTATTAATTGTATTTTCACTTAGAAGTTGTGCCAATGCATGATTTATGGTTGGACAAGAGAGTTGGGTTTTTTCCAACCCATAAAACATTAAAACTTAAGAAATATAATTTATAAATTATAGTTAAGCATAGGATTTTTAATGAAATTATAATTAACTACAATATATTTCTTCACAAAACTATTAAAATATATTAATTTAATGTACATGCACCTCATTGAGGTCTTATATTTAGTGTTGTTGATGTATTTTTATGATTTATTAAAGTATTTATAGTGTGTCCAAGTGTATCTATGCGTATCTTAATTTTTCTCCGATATGCATACATATTCCAATATGTCTCTTAAAAATACTTTTCCAATACACTTGGCATTTTCGATACTTTGAACTTTGGTTTAAAGTAGCTAATTTAGCTGCACATATATAACCTAAAAGCAAATGGTTGTATGACCGGTTGCTGTACATTTGCCAAATGGAATCTGATGAAGGGAAATTTGGCCCGACCTCGCCATCACTCGACGCGTGGCAAAAGCGAACAGCTAGGGGCAACAGAGCGCCCAAAACACAAGCACCAAAAGAAAAAGGAGCACGAGCTCCCTACTAGGAACCCGAGCTCCCTAGTAAGAACCCGAGCTCCCTACTAGGAGCCCGAGCTCGCTACTAAGGACCCGAGCTCCCTACAAGGAGCCCGAACTCTCTCCTGGACCATAAACCTCACAAGGCCGTGACCCGAGCTGGCCCATGGAAGCTCGGCGCACTCCCCAAACCAAACTCAAGACTTTGTCCCCCCCGTTACTCCGGCACTTCGCCTCCGAAACGCCAGACTAACCCAGCGTACCATACCTGACACCAAGGATGTCTGTTTCCAAGGGCGGCGCACCTGACTGATTTGGGATCTGACGCTTGCCAACCGCACTTCAAACGGCCTCCTGCCACCGCCACCTGCCACCGTCGTCACCAGCCGAAGAAACGGCTCCGACAAAAGGGGCACTGGCGGTTCTGCCCGGCCTGAAGGGATGACATCCAAACTGGCAGGAGCTCAGAGACAGTCAGGCCCGATTTGACAGAAACCTGGAAGTGAGTGCGCGAGGTGGTTATAAAAGGCTCCCTACCCCCCAAGAACAAGGTATGCAAACTGTGCGCTATCTGGTTTATCTTGCCTTTGAAGGATTCTAACTTGAGCTTCGGAGCCTCTACACCGGGTTCTCCCCGGAGCTTCTTCTTCTCCCCCGTTTCAGGTCCCCAGTTACTCAATTCAGAGGCAAGGTCGTTGACAGCTAAGATCGGCCGGATCGCACATCATCATAATCTTTTTTTATATAACCTAAATGAAATCTTATAATCTTTCCCTTTTATGCTTTTAACCATTACCATTACAAATTTAATTAATTACGATAATGCCATGAAATAAAACAAAAAAAAATCATAACTTGTCATTTCTCCTTTTCCTCTTTATATTTGATACTAAACATGTAATTATTTACAAGGGTTCCATTGCTAACTGATAGAGGATGATTTGACCCGACCTACTGAGACGATGACACGTGGATTTGACTCAGCAGGAACAACAGCTCAGCGTCATGGCCTGACCCCGACTAAGTAACAAGCCTGCAGAGCAGCTCGCTACATCATAGCTTGCTATAGGGGGAGCTCGCTACAACGTGAGCTCCAGGTGCCCCGAGCTATCGAGAAGAAGGGAATACTCCAAGACTATTTCAACTCGCAAGCTAGGGAAACCAGCTCGCTCCAGCAAGAACTGCCCCAAAGACCAACCTTGATGAGGGTCACCTCGAAATACTCCTAAGAGCTTGCTACAAAGTAGTTCGCTGCGCGACGGGGTAGCTCACTACAAAGTGACTCGCGACTAAGCAGCGTGACGCTCTCAAGAAGCTTCTATCTAACAAGACCATACTCGTCAGACTGTACCACGTCTCTCGACTAACGGCGCAGTCCCTGCCCATTTGACAGTCCGCACCCATGTCTTTCGACAGATGGTGGCGTGCCTGTCCCTTTAAAGTGTGTCACTCATCCAAGCGGGTAGTACATTGTAACGATCACCTGTGCAGCCCTGGCAGGTAATGATTGCGGCAGGAGCCCAGTGGCGGTTATGCCCGATTTGACAAGAATGCCGCTATAAAAGCTCTTTTATCAAAGAGAGGAGGGCTCTCTCGAATTAGATATGAACTTGAACTCTTACTTGCTCATGTGCTAATCTCGAAACATAGTGATCTAGCGTGACCTACACTCTTAGCCTTTTACACTCTTTTCTTACTCTTCTCAGGTGTCGTTCGTTGCCAACAAGGAGCCAGTCAACAGCCAGTTAGGAGTGCCCGGATCGTGCCGCATCACTAACTATTTACAATGATGCCACTGAACTTCTACCTTTTTCATATTTGTTAAAAATTGTCTTTATATCTCATTTTATTTAAAATTGGGTTGTGTTAAGCTGGGTTGCGCTTCCCTCCCCTAGGATACTTTAGGGGGTCGTCCTGGCACAGCCCTCGGCTCGAGCTATCGTAGGCCTGTGTCGCACCGCAGGCCAGATTGGTCCGCGGGCCAAGTCTTAGGCAAGGTCGAGCCACGAACCAGACTAAGCCATGTTTTTTAAAAATTTTGAAAAAAATAATGAAAATGTTAACATAAATGAAAAATTAGATAAAAAATTAAAAATATCTTAAAATTTTATTTTATATGAATTTTGATGTATACAATTGTTTATATATGAAGTAATAAAATGAAATAATATAATAAAATTGAAATAAAATTATATATTATATCATTATTGTATATAATATACGGCTCGAGCCTGTGTGGGCCCACGCTATGCTATCGGCCAAGTCTTAGATCAAGCCAGGCTATGAACCATGCTAAGCCATGTTTTTTAAAAATTTTGAAAAAATGAAAAATTTAACATAAATTAAAATAAACAGACAAAAATTTAAGAAAATAAAATTGTTTATATATACAATAATAAAATTGAAAATATATATTAATATATTATATAATTATAGTATATAATACACTGCCTAAGCCCACGTGGGCCCATTTCGTGCCCCAGGCCAAGATAGTCTGTGGCCCAAGTCTTAGGTCAGGTCGGCCCATGAATTGGACTAAGCCATGCTTTTTAAAAATTTTGAAAAAAATAATGAAAATTTTAACATAATTTTAAAAAATAGCCCGAGCCTGCACGGGCTCGTGTCGTTCCATGGGCCTGGTTGGTCCACAAGCCAAGTCTTAGAATAGGTTGGGCCACGAACCGAAATAAGCCTGTTCATGGGCTTGGTAGTTCAATAGTTCAACCTGACCCATTAGCGGCGCTAAATTAATTAATTAAACAATTTGAGATAGCCTTTACCAATCTTGTGTTGATAATACACAAAGTTTGATTTATTTATTTACTTATTTTACTAAATTATTTAATTAATTAATAATTTTATAATCTAACAAATTATTATTGCTAACAAAGTAAGACATAGAATATATATATATATATTTATTTATTCTCTCACTTGATTGTATATTTTATCTCATTTATTTTATTAAATTTATTAAGTTATCAAACTAAATTAATTACTATTTAACTGTTTACAATTATTCCATTGTATACAATGACAAAAGTCATTTCTCCCTCTTTCACTCTATTGCCTTATGGCCATTATTATTTATTTATTTTGTTAGATTAAATATATTATTATTCATAAATTTTTTATTTATTTTAAATAAATCTTTTTCCAATAAATTTTTAATTAAATTTGAGTCAGTCAGACGAGGAATTATATAGCAAGCAACACCGGGCTGATAACCCGTTAAGTGGATTCGTATTTAGCACGCTAGAAGGTAAAAACAAAACTGAGATGGAAGTGACACATATAAATATTTATTTTGTCTTATCCATCGATAGCTAGAGAGTAGGGTGATATACCTACTTTTTCGCAGTTTCAGATCTCCTATACTTTTTTCCTCAAACTTTTTCTTATTGTTCCATGATCAGCCTGTGACAGAATTGTAGGGGAAAAAAAGAGCGTAGGAGATCTTGAGTCCTTTCTGGGAAGTTTGGTGGTTTGTTTTTCATTTGACAATGTCTAGTATCGATGAAATAGGGTTACAGACAAAAATAAAATAAAATAAATCTATCCCAAGTCTGCGTTTATTTACATGATTATGATTTCAATCTCCTTTGTTTTCTTTACCTTTGATCCATCTTTTGCTGTTTTTCAATGGGAACAATTGATCCTTACCCTTTGTCAATAGTTTGTCAAACTCTAGGAAGAATTTTAGTAGTGTTTTAGATTATATAGGTTTTACTTATAGAGGTCAGCATGTTAGTATCAGAGGAAATTTCAAGAGGGTGGAGAGACAAAATTTCTTTTTTTTTTTTTTTCGTTTTAAGTTGGCTTGGATAAATTTTTGCTTTTGAACCAGAAAGTGATTCAGTTTAAGTGTTTGGTAAGAGTTAACTTTAAAAACATTAAAATATAAAATCAAAATATATTTAAGCTCCAAATCACAAAACCCAAAACATATTTTAAGCATTAGGGCTTTAAAAGGAAAAATCCTGAAGCCTATTACAAAACAACCAAGAGAAGCTTGCCTACTTTCTTCTTATCTTAAGCCATAAACAATGATAAAAAAATCATTATGTATCAGTCGATATATATCGTATCGGGCCCTTCCCGATATATCCCTATAGGGGCTGTATCGGGTCAGGGCCTGGTTCAGAGGGTGACTGAGACTTAAATCGGCCCCTCTGAACCAAAATCAAAAAAAGAAATAAATAAAAACTAAAAATATACTTTGAACCGATCAAGATTGAATCTCCACTCTCAAAATTTCAAGACATCTTATCAATCTCCCTTTTATGCAAAGGGGTAAAGTGAACAACATAACAATTTCTAATGGAGAAGAGACTTATTTCCTTGAAGGACCCTGGGGGCATAAAGGGATAACCCAGCACAATTACTGATGTGAAGATAAACCTTCGATTGAATGGCTGTTTTACTAGTTGTTTTCATGGATCGTATATCCTTACAAATTACCCTAATACAAATACCCATTGTTTTGTATGAAAGTCAGAGATCAAATACCTAACTAACAGAAATCAGAGATCAATTGCTTATAAAGAAAAGGACAATCAGTTTATCTTTATATCAATCTGGCATTTTCAATCGAGCATTGTATTAGTCTAACCATCCACCTCCTCCAACCACCAAATAAAGGAAAGAGAGAAGAGGGCAAAGTATTTGTTTGCTATTCACTATTATATTAAAAATAAATATATAAATAAAAGTAAGTACATAGGTTTATGAGTCTAACTAGAAAAAATTAGAAAGAATGGCAAATTTCCTAAGCATAGAGTGATCACCTAATGAATATTATAATAGCTCATTTAGGGCCCGTTTAGTGTGTCTTTTTGTGCGATCTTTCGGTTATTTACAAGTCGGGCAGACCGATTTTCGTTTGGTTTGTAGAAGATCTAGCTGCCAAAAGCTAGAGTGCTGAAAAGACATGAGAAGTCTATTTTGGATTGATTTCGGGAAGCTTCAAATGAAACTTTTTGAGTCTTTCGCGTTTCATTCTCGCGTGGAAAGACATGGAAAGATGCACGAAAAGATGTGCGTATGCCAAATTAGCTTCAGGCTACACATATCTTCATGCAAAAGCTCAATGCATATTTTGACTATCAGAGCTACCAGAAGATCTTCTCAAAAAGATGCGCCAAACGGGCCCTATTAGAAATTTTACTTAAATCATTTCAAAGGTAGGTTGGGGTGACGTGTCAAGAAATTTAAGGCTTTGTTTAGTTTTTTTTTTCTTTGTGTGTGTGTGGACTGTCGGCTTTTTAGAAGCTTGAAGTTCGTATTTTCATCTTTTTCTGTTTGGTTGGAAAAAGCTGTCAAAATATGTAGCACTAAAAAATGTGGGAAGCTTGTTTTGGGCTATTTTCGGCAATTTCCTAATAGGGGTGCAAATGGATTGGATCATGATCCAATTTGGTCGAATTTGGATCACCCTTATTCGAAACTTTGATCGGATTCGGAGCAGCCCTATCCGGTCCGAGAAGATCCTATCCGATATATGTTATTTATTTATTTATAAATATAATATTTATATTATATTTTTATAAATTTGTTATATTATTTATTTTTTATAAAAAACATGCATATATATGATGAAAATAATTTAAAAAAATACTTGCATTTTTTATTTTTCTTTATTTAAATTGGTATATTTTATTTTTCTTTTAATAATTTATTAATTTTAAAGAAAACAAATCGGATTGGATCAGATCCAAAGATCTGACTTCCCAATTGGATTCGAATTCAGATCCTTGCCTATTAGATCCGATCAGATCGGCCATGAACAATGTCGAATCAGGTTTAGATATACCTTGATTTGAATCCGATCCGATCCATTTGCATCTCTAGCTCCAAATGGAGCCTTTCGACATATTTTTTCTCGTTCTTGTGTGGAAAGATGTACCTCCAATCAAACAGGCTATGGGCTGCCAAGATCTTTATATAAAAGCCCACTGCGTCTTTTGACTATCACAGCTTCCAGGAGATCTTCCAAAGAATATCTTCACTATTACTTAATGTTTTCAACAGTTCATCAGGAGTGTCTACCCATTCAAAGAATATCTTTAATGTTACCATTGGTTCTTTGAAAGCAATATTATTTTCAACAATCCGAATATTCTAATCTCATTGAAGTGTCTACTAACCAATGAAAATTATCAAAATTCACAAGGGGTTTCTGACTGGACAAAATTATTTCAGTGTCATATCCATCCACCCTCAGTTTTGAGACTTTAACCAATTAGAACCCTCTTTGGACTATAATTGCTACATGTGCCACGCTCAAAGGATGAGACCCACTATTTAAGGGGGTGTTTGACAACATGATGTCTTCCATCATCAAAAACATTCAAAATTTAGAATGCAAAGGGATTGGATTCAAATTTGGGTATACAAACCTATGAAGGATATTGGATATTTGAATCTGATCCAATTTGATTTAATTTCTAAAAAAATTAATAAATTATTAAAAAAAAGAAACATAACAATTTATATAAATAGTGCAATATAAACATATTTATAAACAAATAAATAACATATATATACATATAAATGTGTATATATGATCGGATCAGATTCTTTTCGATCAAATGGAGGGTGATCCAAGTTTGATCCGGTTTTTAATTGTATCATATTATCTGACCTGATCTGATCAAAAAATCTGATAGAGGATATACAAATCTGACAAAACAGGATCATATTTCATATTGGATCATGATCTGATCCATTTTCACCCCTATTCAAAATCCCTAAGGTTGCGTTTGTTTGTGATACAAACGCCAAACCGGGTATTTATGTACCCTGGTTTGCGTTTGTGAACGTTTGGTTGCCATACAAAAATATAATGATTAAGATGTCAAACTTGTACCCATTTTTTGATTACAAACTTGTGCTCTTCTAGTAATTGGTGTGTTTGACCGAAAATTTAAGTCATTTAATGATGGGGCTCATGTTTTGCATCGATTAAAGAAAGAAGGTACTTATGTAGAGTACATATTTGTATTTGCATCGCAACCAAATGCAGCTTAAAGCCTTTCTATTTTGTGTCTCTGTGACCTTGGATACTGATATAATACTGTATCAGGGTGTGTGTCTTCGACACTAAGGTGGCGTTCTTTTTTTGGATTTTGAGAAGGGGGAAGTTGAATCCCATTGACCAAGAATCCCGAGTTCATTTTTCAAATTAATGCAGGGACCAGGGAAAGTTTATTTTCCTAGGTATCACTTAACCAAGTAAGTGATACCCATCTCCTACGTGGATAAATAACTTTCCCACCTAGGAAGAAGGTTGCTCACACCTGAATGGGACAAAAATGCCCCTTTTAATAATAATTTTTTATGACTAAAATGGTCATTATCTTATTTATCTGAGAAGTAAAGGCTCCATTTGAAAAGAGTACAAATGCAAATATGCAGTGCAAAACCTTATATTTTGTATTATTTTGTATGTATTTGCATTTGTACTCTTTCCAAAGTGAGACAAAAGAACATGGGTAAATGCACTTACCCGGATAAGTGTTTCTTAAGAAAAACTTACCTAGATAATTGCATTTACTTGGATAAATAACCTATCGAAAAGAGTGTATTTGGCATTCCTTATTTTAAGGACTTATCTCCTTTTTACAGTTAAAAACTCAGTTTTCAGAAAGACATTTTAATTGCAAAAAAGAGATAAGTCCTTAAAGTAACAAATGCCAAATAAAGCTTAAATTGTATCAATATTGGGTTTAAAGTAATGATAATCCATTTAGGTTTTCTCATTCCGATTTGCTGCATATATTTCGGACAATGGAGAAATTGTATTAAAATTCTAGGAAAGCTACTTAAAAATCTTTGAGAATACCATCATTTGATCTCTTGTTTTGATACTTGGGGGTAGGCAATACATATAGACATCAAAGATTCTAGATTGCCATTTGTTCTTAAAATGTGAATGTAGAAAGAATAGACACATTTTTACTACTCAATTATACTTTGAATCGAGATTTGCTACTCGTAGAGCGCATCTCACACCTACCTCACAACACATCCCACTATGTATTGGGAACATCTCCCATACATAATAACACACAAGTATGGAAGATGTTTCTGATGTGCGGCTGAAATGTGTTGTGACGTTGGTGTGAGGAGTGCTTTCTAAGGAGCAATCCAGACAATTAATTTTACTTTAATAGTTATTATCATTTAAGCAATGTTTTCAAACTGTTGTTGACCCAAACGGTTGGACCACTCAACTTGGGAACCGTTTAGGCAACTAGTTCCATTTTACAACAAACCAGATCCTTGGTAAAAAACCATTGAATTAGTCAGCGACTCGCTAACCCCGATGGTCAAATCATTGACCCATTCAACAAATTGTTTTTATTTTAATTATTATTATTTTATTATTTTTTGTTGAAATGGATCCTCCATTCAAACCAGATGATCAAACCATCAACTCAGAAACCGGTGGCTAAAACAGTTCTGGTTCCGGGTCAATTTTTAAAACCTTGCATTTAAGCCTCGTCCCAACTACATGATTGGCTACATGAATCCATTTTACCATTCAGTTCAACCAGTTCAATTTAATGCTAGCTTGACAGATCTATTGCTCAATTACGATCATTTAAAAATCATTTTTTAATACCTCAATTCATATCTTTTTCGGTTTGCCCCTAACTTGGGGTGTGCAACTCGGGTTGATCCGAGTTAACATTTCAGATTCATTTATCTTCGTTCTTATCCTTTAAAATATTTTACTAGGCATACAATAAAATACATTATGATTTTTTCCATGGACAAATTCCAAAACCGTACTTAGAAGTAAGGTTCAAAATATCGATACGCTGATAGGGGCATATCGGAGGGGTCCCGGAATGATACATATCGACCGATACAAGCTGATATGTGTCGTTGATACTTTGAACCATGTTCTCATGCACTATTTCTCTATCGCTTATTTGGATTTCTAAGTTGCATTTTGTTAGTGTTAATTATTGTTGTCAACCGATAATTTATACACACAAAAGCAAAAAAAAAACAAAGAAAAATCATTCTTTAAGCGTTTTCAAATAGTGTTATTATGAATCAAATGCTTTTTTTTGTCTTCTTTTGTTTTTTTTCCTAAAAAATGAATTTTTTTAGACTGACAAACACCCTATGTTGTTCATTTTCAGTCTAGGTCATCAGAATCGTCGACATAAATGTTTTTACGAGTGGATGTCCAGCAGTCAACAGTCAATATCCATCAACATAATTAGGGGTGAGTATTATTAGGTTAAAACTGAAAAACCGAACCAGAAATTTTGATTTCTGTTTTTCAAATTAAAAATATGGTTAATCGAATAAACCGAACTTTGGTATATAATTTGTAATAGGGAAAATTCCCGATTAGTACCCTGTACTCTGGACTAGTGTTACTTTGGTCCCTAAACTTTAAAATGTGACAATTCAGTACCCAAACCTTCAAAACGTGGCAATCTAATACCTGCAATTAACTAGTTGTTAATCTACAGTTAAGTGACATTTTAAAAGACACAAATTCCCTTTGATTCTCATCTAATCAGCTGTCAGCACCCCTAAGAATAATTGCATAAGTTTCCACAATAGTGAGGCAATAAACATCTATGATAGTGGTTTTGTAGACTTAGGCCACAATTTATGATGGCCAGCATTAGGGGTCGCCACGAGCCAAGCTCTTCACGAGCTACTCAAGCTCAGCTCATGAAAAGCTTGGTTCGACTCGGTTTCAATCGAGCTCAAGCTCGAGCCCAGATTACTGGCTTGATTAATAAACGAGCCGAGCAATAGAGCTCGGCTCGTAAGGCTCGCAAGCCAACTTGACTATATATATATATATAATATAATATATATATATATATAATAATTATAGAAAATAATATATAATAATAATTCTTATTTTTTTAAATATCAAATAAAAAATATTTTTTATATATAATTTTTAATTTTTATAAAATATTTTTTCTTAAATCGAGCTCGAGCCTAGCTTACGAGATTATGACTTGAGCGGAGCTCGAGCTCAAGGTTTTAGCTCAAACTGAGCTCGAGCCTTATACTTCCTAGGCGAACCGAGCTCGAGCGGCTTGACTTGGCTCAAATCCACCCCTAGCCAGCATAGAGTTTCTTTAAAGAAGGAAAATGAGTAACATGGGGCATGATTAACCTTCATTCTATAGGCAACCTCAATACTATAGCTGATTTTTCATTTTGAAAAAAACGAAACCCATTGTAAGAATTTTATAACCAAACAATTTAGGGCCCGTTTGATTCACAAATAGGATCGAAATTGAAATTGGAATTGAAATCAGAATCAAAATCCCTATGGAGGGTGTGGAGTGGCCATGCCCTCATATGGGGAATTATTCCCCTAAGAATGGGAATGAGAATTATATTTCTTTTAAACAAATAATTGGAATCAAAATGGGCCATTCCTATTCCGATTATAGGCACCTATTCCACGAAACTAAATGGACCCTTAAATATTATTCATCGTTACTCATTCTAATCTAGAATGGACAAAAGTTAGAAATATATGGCACATAACAGTTAACAAACATGGCCTTAACTTCACGCTCGTGGAAACACTTCCACTCCGGTGCTCTTTCTCATGGTAGAAAACAAAACCATGCCATAAACTTGTTAAACTAGACGTGATAATATTGGTAATGTGGCTCTATATTCTTGCGTTGGATGGTTCTTCTTAGAGGTGTAAATCGACTCGGCCCGACCCGTAGCACGACCCAATTTTATAATTTATAAAATTATTGAATTATTATTATATAGTAATTTATATAAAAGATGATCCAAAAGTAGGGGGGTTATTATATAATAATATAAAATCTATAAAATTTTATTTTTAATTTTTATTTTACGATTTCATTTTATTGTTACATATATAAACAATTATATACATCAAAATTCATATAAAATAAAATTTTAAGACATTTTTTATAAATTTTTGTCTATTTTGTTAATTTACTTTAAAACTTTTATTGTTATTTTTAATTTTTTTAAATAATATACCTCTTATAACTTGACTTGATCTGTGGTCTGGTTTGGCCTGGCCCAAAGCTCAAGGGAGAAAATCACGGTCCGACTTGACCCGCAGGCCGGCACGGCCCGCCAAAAGAACAGCCCACCAAAAAAGTACGGGTCTTGCCTTACCGGTCCAGCACGACAGGACTGCAGTATGGTCGAGCATTATATTCCTTCTGCTACGAAAGTATGGACGATGGAGAGAGTCCATGGCAAAATCAACCCAAAACCAATCGGACAACAGTCGTCCATCACCCTTCCCAAGTCCCAATAAAAAAAATAAAATCCATTTTCCCTCCAAAATACTGAAAATTTACAGAAAAAAAGAAAAGAAAATCATCACCTCTTCCTCTCAAATCTTCATGGTCCAGAGACTCCATACTATAAAACACCTCTCAACTCATTTTCTTTCTCTCTCCGTCTCTCTCATTGTATTTATCTGTCATCCGAAATCTGAAGCTCTCTCACCAGTCACTACCATCGCCATGTGGTCATCATCAGGTGGGGAAGAAACCAACAATCTCAACGGCAAAAGAGTTTCTTCTTCATCCTCAAAATCCTCGTCTTCGTCTTCTTCTCCCTCTCCTTTTGCACCCCAATCTCACTTCCTAACCCCAAGAAGAAAAACCATGGAACAAGTCTGGAAAGACATCAACCTGGCTTCGACTTCTCTCAGTGACCACCACGCCACCAGAGAACCACTCCTTCCCAAGAGCACCACCACCACCTCCTCTGCCACCGCCTTCCGCGGTGTGATCCTTCAGGACTTCCTTGCTCGACCCTTCAGCAAAGATCCACCAACCAGCAGCGTTATCTCCGTTGATCCCACCACCGCCTCAGATGTCGCTGTTTTTGGTTCTCCAGCACCACCTCCGCCCACCGTCTTGAGCTTGAATTCAGGCCCAGAATTTCATTACCTAGAAAACACCACTGATCCTCTGAGGTCACAGTCACAATTATATACGCCTGGCAATTCGGCTACACCCTTCTTCCTTTCTTCCTTGAACACTCCTTTCGATCCCTTTGCTCCATCCTCGGCGTTTTCATCCTTTTGCAAGAAAAGGGTTCCAGAATCTGATGACAGTTCCGGGGACCGACGGCATAAGCGCATGATCAAGAATCGAGAATCTGCTGCGCGGTCTAGAGCCAGAAAACAGGAAATCATCTCTCTTTTTTCTCTCTCCCCCACCCACCCCCCTCCTCCTTTAGCCTTAGAATCTAGCTGTATAGACAATTCAATAGAAGAGAAACTAGAGAAACTTGTTTCTCATTTAATTTTCTTATTTAGTGATTCTTCTCTAAAATATTACAGGCTTATACAAATGAGTTGGAGCTGGAAGTTGCTTATTTGAAGGAAGAGAATGCCAAGCTAAGAATACAGCAACAAGAGGTAATCTATCACCTTGTATCAGGAGCTTTTCTTTCTTTCTTTTTTCCTCAGATTTTCTATCTTCTTATCTGATCGACCATTGGTCTTTGTTCATTTACAGTTATACTTAGCGGCAGCTGCTCAACTTCCGAAAAAGCACACGCTGTATAGAACGTCAACGGCTCCATTTTGAGAAAAGCCTTTTATCAGGGCTCTCCTTTTTCCAACTCTTTTTCATTTCTTGTACAGGATCAGATCCAGGGGAGAGAGAGAGAGAGAGAGAGAGAGTTGTTCTATGAGGGAAATATCAATGTCAGGGTTGTTAGAAAAGAACACAATGAAGGAAAGAAAAAAAAAAGGAAGATGCTTTGAAATTTGAATCCCAAGCAGGCAGGAACATTGGTGGGCCATTTTTTTTGCTTTACATTTCTTGTCTTTTGTCTATCTTAAGCATTTCTTCTTGGCATTGGAGATGGTGGCGGTGAGGAGAGAGAGAGAGAGAATGAGAGGTGTTGAAATTGTAAACAGTCTACAATTTATGCTTGGTTTCTTCTTTTTTGCTCTCATTCCCTACGTTCTCCATTTCCATTATTAACAGCTATAAGTTATTGATGTTTTCTTCTTTTTCGTGGGTCATCTTGCTGTGTTTCATCAGTTCTAGACTTTAGTTTCTGTTGAATATGACTTGGGAGTCCACGGCTGAATCATCGGCAACTTGGCTCCTTGATTAGATTACTGGTTTGGTGCCGCCCAATCCCACAGTGGGAGAGACAAATAACGATGCACAAGAATCTGACATGTGGTCTCTAGCTTTAACAAGGATGTGAACCTCAGGAACAGGCTTCTGCTTGTACGTGCATTAGCTTTTCTGTTTGTGAAGAGAGAGAGAGAGAGTAGTGGGCTGTAGTAGGAATTCTTCTACTGTTTACCTTGTGAGGGAGGCCCGGAGGGGGTTGAACTTTGCTTTATTGTCTCTTGGGTACCTTCCCTTTTTTGAAACCATAAAAAATCTATGTAGAATTCATGTCGGTCGGTCCACGTATGCAGAGTCCAAGGAAATTATATACCCAAACGGAAGAGTAGACTGTATACCCAAGTTCCAGATTATTAGAAAAGATCATTAAGTAATTAAGCAATTATTGGTATTTGGGAAATAAGCCCTTATTTTTTAAGCTTAATTTTACAGTTTAAGTGTTTATATAATAATCGCTTATTCAATTTCTTTTTTTCTATCAAAATTATCCGAAATGAATTTTAAAATACGCTTATAAAATTATCTGGTTGAATTCTATAAAAGCATTTTTGTAAAATGTGCTTTTATAAAAGTATTTTTATAATGTGGTTTTATTAAAGTGATTTCTATAAAAATATTTTTGTAAAAATATTTTTATAGAAGCGTTTCTATAAAAGTACTTTCATAAAAGTGTTTTTATAGGAATTCTTTCATAAAAATATTTTCATAAGAGTTTCGAAAATTTGAAAGAAAATGAAGGACAATCGTTACAAATGCTTATTGCGCTTAATATGAAATAAGTATTTATTTATTTTTAAATAAATACTTGAAAAAATTGGGTGTCAAATGCAAATAAGTGAAGTGATTATTTGAATAAACACTTGTTTTTAAGCATTTATTTTTAACTTTAGCACTCTAAACCATGGCATCAAGTCTTCTAAATTTATAGAAACCAAAAAGCCACACATAAAGACTTGTCAAACGCTACCAATATTTTATTTATGTAGCCTCTCTCTGCCTATTAATATTGATTCAATAAAAACCATGGTTTTTAAAACTGATCTGAAGACTGAATCAGTCAGGGGTCCAGTTTTTGAGTCGAACGGTCTGATCGCTCGAACTGAATGCTCAGATGATAAGAAAAAACAAAATATTTAAAAAAATAAAAAATGGTCAAAATCGTTTGAATGATTAATTGTTTGATTCAGTGGTTTATTGATCAAAATCAACAGTTTTGGGAGAAAATCTGGTTTTTGGGAAAAACGAAACTGGTCACCTAATCAGTTCCTGATTTTTCTGGTCCGATCCAGTTTTGAAAACCATGATAAAAACAGTACTCGACTTGGGAGACCCTGTTGGATTAAGGAGAGGGACTGGGTTATATGAGTTTGTTTGTCTTTGTCGTTCATTCGAAAGGAAAGAGAGAGATGGAATATTTCAATGGGAAAGTGGAAAGGTGAAGGAGACACGATTAAAAGTGTACGTGTCTGAAAAGATTGAAAGCTGGTTACTCTCTCTCAAGGCCATTCATTGGTCTTTGTTTGCTTTCTGGACTGTTTTTTACGTTTTTGTTTTTCTGTTCCTTGTGATTTTCAGAAATATTTTAAGGGCTGGCTAATGAAAAATTGGAAATCCAAACATGTGAGACTGAGACCAACCCTTTTTTTCGATTGTGGGAAGTCTTCAGTGGTTATTGTATGCCTATTAAAAATCTCTCTTTTCTGATCAATTGTTATTTTTTATTTGAATTTCCTTTCAGTTTTTTAATCTTTTGAGTGATCATAGAGGTTTTCTTAAAAACTAGAAAATGATCCATCAATTGTCAGTGTCATATAAGAGTGCCAGGTTTTCAAATTTTCCTTGTGTAATGTGTCTCATAATTCACATACTAGACAGCTCTCTGTTTGGTGCCCATCCAGTTTCCCCCTCCCACCCCCCTTATTGATATGGGGAATGACGTAAGATGCACTTGTACCCACCTTGGTAAATCCCTTCAATTGATTGATCCTTGATCTAAAAGCTTCTCATACCTGTGTTTCTAGGGTTTAACCCAAAACTTCACCAAACATTTCTAAATCTCTACAAGTGCAGAAGGGATGGTGTTTTAAGGGGCCATTTTCATCCACTATATCTCATGATATTTTGGTGATCAAGGGAGAGTTGAGTGGAGTGCAAGGTTTAAAATATCGATATGCCTAATATGTCGGTATGGGTGTATCGGGTGAATCGATACATCTTTTGACACTTTTTTTAATTTTTTTTTCACAACTGGTTCAAGGGAACCGGTTTTGCTAATATGTCGGTATGGGTGTATCGGGCGAACCTACTTTTGCTAATATCAATATGTACGGATGAATATGATGAGAAAATGTTAATTTGGCGTTGACATGGCAGCGTTTTGATAAATGCCTATCACAAAACACTCGCGGAACAAAACACACTTGGTTTTAATCAGAATTCACAACGAATTTTGATTAGTGAAAGCCTTCCTAGTATCATGTCTTTCTGGTATCCTAAATTTTTCCATGGATGTACTATCAACAAAGTTATAAATAAATTATTTGTCATCCAATATACAGTGGTGTAGTTGAATCCACACTATGCTTCACCTTTTCCCTTCCTTTCCCTAGCTTTTCTTTCAGACCAAATACAGAATAAAAGAATTCCTCAATGAGTATAGCATGTTTTAAAATCAAATTAAGCAATCCATAGAACATCCATGGTACAGAATGCCTCCCTGAGAGAATTGTGTATTTGGAGAGTGAATCAACCCCTCACAGCACATCCCTGCCGTGTATTAGGAACATCTCCCGATGATGACATCATCATTCTTGATATTATCATCTGGAGATGTTCCCAATACACGGTGGGGATGTGCCATGGAACGTTGTGGGGGCTGATTTGAACTCGTGTATTTGATGCTTGGCATAGACAAGCTGGAAAAAAAAAGATGAAATTAATAAGCGTCTTGAATCAGTTTGGGCCCCTCTTTTAATCTTGGGGTGGCAATTGAGTTGCATCATCTTGCATGTTAAGGAAAATGTTTCGAAACCAGATTTCTTAATCACTTTCTCTAGCTTACCCTACCCACAGTACACTGTATACACATCTCACAATACAAGATAGCGATGTGCGGCTGCAATTCAGTCGGTAGAATGCGGGTAGAGAGTAGTGGGCAGGAAATCTGGTTTGAAATGTTTCCCACAATTATATCTAAAATTCTGATGATTGGTAATAGACATATCACGTATATTGTTGTGTCATTAAGAGGTTTGGAGTTTCTAATCCATTGATGGGAAATTAGAGATATTTCATTTGCTAATATACAGGAGCAACCGAGGTTTTAATGAGGTCAAGTTTTCTATCATTTAGATAAAAGATGGTGAATTCAATTCCATGGAAAACAATATAACGACTTTACAACTTTACATCATTTTGTGACTTCTATAAACAACACGTTAATAAAACAAAACATACTCACACATCATCTATGCATTGTTGTTTCCCAAAGAAATGTAGCTTCTCACCAATAAGATAAATATAACTTTCAAGTTTCCAAATTCCAACCCCTTGCCGAGGGCCCAAGGCCAATGATCCAGTAGTTGAGATCAAGGTCTTAAAAATTGACCCAGAATCAGTGGATCACTGACCAATTCGATGGTTTTTGGCCAAAGATCAGGTTTGGGATAAAATAGAATCAATTGCTTGAACGGTTTGTTGGGCCAAATGGTACGACAATCTAGGTCATTGGCAGTTCGAAAAATTGGTTGAGATGATCACTTGGGCCTTACATGTATCCTAATAATGGTCATTTACTAATACTCCCTATAGTTTCATGGATTTACTAAATCTACTCTATAGCTCATGTTTTGCTAAAACATCCCTATAGTTTGCAATCAATTTACTTAATTGACATTCCATTAAATAAAAGTAGAAAATAACTGTTTTGACCCTACCATCCATTCAAATAAATTTAACCAAAAGAAAATAAAAATGTAAACACCATTTTTGCCCTTTCTAAGACACGAGCAACCACTCTATTTTGCTCTATTTGGTCAATTTGTTTTCTTTAAGAAAAACTGTTGGTAAGAGTACATTTGGAATAAACAACCATGGGCCTATGCCCTTAACACTTTCCACTCAGTTTAGGTGATCATGTTATTATTTTTAATTAAAGGTAGGCCTCACGTGCACCCTGCCTCGTACCCACCCCTTCATCCCCCTTTAATGTCTAATATGTAGTACCAAAAAGAAAAGAAGAACAAAACGTTCAAACCCCTTCCCATAGATGTCAAAAGAATGTGGCAGTAAAGGGATACAAGTCGACATTTGGGGGTTGGCACGTACACAAGGGCCTGGCCAAACAGTATCCTGCTTTAGCCAACAAGCTGCCGAGTGATTGCACTTGTAAGTACATGACACAACTAAAATCAGTTAATTCAAGCAAAGCAAAGCATGCTTTTGTCTCACGGGTCTGGAGTCCTGGTTGCAGTTTGCTCAATAAACACCCTGTGGCTGTAGAGGTAACAGTTTCATCTCTAAACTGACTTGTGACAGGACCAGGGAGGCAAGGACAAGCTCCTGGACCTCTGAGCTTCAATCCTTACACTGATTTTGCAACAAATTTTCTGCCCATTGCAACCAACCCTATCTCCTCAGTCCTCACCATCTTCAGGTTCCACTTCCACAAACAATCTGGTCAACGTAGGTCATGTAATAATTGTGCACTAAATGCTCACAGAGGAGCTTAATGTACTATTTTCTTCTCTGAAAGGACATACATACAAACAGATTTACAGTATATGATAACAGCTTGCATGGTTGAATAAGACAACTTTGAATTTGGTTCAAAAAGGATTTCATTAATAAAATTGACATCAATGCAAAATGGTTCTTTCTATTCTCTAGCATGCTGTCACCACTGAAAAAAGCTCTTATGTTAACAGAAGCATAGCATAAAGTGGGTATCTCCATATGTTGGAGTTATAAATACGAAATTGAAATTCAGCAATAATGTGGTTTTTAAGAACAGTGAAACAGTTTTTACACAGTCTTCTATGAACCATACAAATTCATGTGGTTATCTTCTCACAGGATTTATATCATTTTTCTCCTTTCTTCACAAACGTAGTACATCAGATTCAACAAAAATTAATAGTGAATTGAAGGATAACACAAACGATCACCAAATATGAATATGAACCTAGAAGCCATTAAATACCCATCTTCTTGAGATGAGACAAGGCACTACCCTCATACAGGATATACCTGAATGGTCATTTCTAATTACTTCTATAAACTGCAGTATAATCTGGTAACAACAGAATACAGTGTTAGAGAATGGCATAATAAATGTACTGGAACTATTTACCATGTACATCAACAATCAGCATTTTAGAATGTAGAACAATAAATATAAACATCTTCATGTTGTTCCAAAAGCAAACTAAGATAAATATATGTAAGCACTTAGATAATATCATACATGGAACTCCTTTGTCGAAATAAATATCAAAATTTAAACTGATTCCTGATCTTTTTATTATTAAAGAATAAATTGAGAAAATCTCTAAGCCACATAGATCCATCTTCCTTATTTCTCTTAACATTTTTTGTGATTCTTCTTTTCATTGGTAACTGTTAACTTTTAATACATAGAGAAGAAAAAAAATTGTTTATACACAATTATGCCATGCATCCCATTTTCACGCCTCAACAATCCCCATAATAGTTGCAGCCTATTTACACACTGTTTAGATAAATGCATCCACCAAGGTGTTTTCTGATCCGAGTCCAATAGAACTTAAATGCTATTTCCCTTGCCATTGACCTTGTCTCCTTCATGTTGTTCCAATAATGCCACAATCCTATACTTCTCTTTCCTTTTAACCAGCACAACACCACCCTTAAATCACCTTCCACCATCAATACTCTAATGCTAGTGATGTTGCCAACCACATTCCTTGAAGTTCCACAAATAACTCAGCTCTTGAGTTCCCACGGCCTATAGGACTGGAGTAAATGGCTAAAAAAAATCACTGGCCGTCTCTACCCTATACCTGATTGTCCTCAATTTCCCAAGCTCCATCCATCAAAATTTAGTGTACAAGGTTAGGGCTGGGCGGACACCACTGCCAAGAGACCATGGATCTAGCCTTGGAAGATTCCATTAATTACCAGTTTTGGAGAAATCATCCAAAGAGAATGGTTTAAATGCCTTAAAAGTTTTGATCCAATGTGCCACTTTAACTGAAATGCTTTCTATGATTGCTTCTTTAGACCTTGAATAATCCTTAAAAATTGAGAAAAATACTAAAACCTCCTTTGAGGTTTCTGACAAATACCAAAATCTCCTCTCTCTCTCTCTCTCTCTCTCTCTCTCTCTCTCTTGTGAAATGACTCAGACCTCCCCTGTTAGGTGATGTCATTGGACAAATATTACGCCTGTGCATTAGCCATCCATTATGATCCATTTGCATGTGACATTACATGCACCTGACATTATTTCGAAAATCCAGTTTGTCTCTTTATGGTCCAAAATACACTTTAACAGTTCTGTTGTTCCCTTGTTTCTTCTTCATGAAATGAATGTCCACTGGAGGCTCACTAAACCTCCATGTCCAGCCATGGCTACACCCAGCAGATCCTATCAACAGCAAATATAAAGGTTCAGTATGCATTGAGCTGCATTTGTAATGCCATGAGGATGCTTCTAACTCTTGATGAGAAGAACCCCTGCCATATCATTGAGGGGTGAAGCCCTTCTTTGTAAAATTTATAGATACGGCTTTTAGATGTTGAATCAAGCTTGCAGGTCTGAGACTAAAAGTGAAGCTCTTTGTGTCTAGAATTGAATGTCTTTGTACAATGGAATCGTCAGAGAAGTGCATGTCCAGGCCGATGCCAGAGTCTAGAATCAAGAACTAAAGAGGTTTACCCCAAAAATAGGGTTGTATTGATCTACTTTAAACCCCTCCTGTGGATTAATGGTAGAAAGACTCGGCCAAGCAAGTAATGAAACCAACAAGTATCATTAATATATGGTGGATTCATTATACATCATTAACGATATCATTCACATTCCACACCTAGATATAGCCAATGTAGTCAATAACATTTTCATTAAATCTTATGACTTTCTTGACCTTAATAAACTAGTCATGGAAAACAATAAATAATCAACCTATGATATCTAGATACCTGTACAAGTGTGCCATATCGTGTCAGATACAGGATACTTCAAGTTTAACTGTTAATTTCAGATCGACAATGTGTCCATCAATATCCTTGCCATATCTGGGTAACATAGAAACCAACAGGCACCCAGAGACTAAAAGTGAAGCTCTCTGTGTGTCAAGATTGCCCAGTTACTCCAATGGTGTAGAAATGAAAGTCACCAAATTTCTTTTCCATGTATTGAGAATTCCACTTTCAGCATTCAATCCAATAAAACAGGATTGTAAAGAATTTCACTCTTTACTCCTCTAGATATACTATCTTCAAGGATGTTGGCTGACCTCTGTAGTTTGTATGCATCTGAACAATCCATCATGTTGCTAGTTTACTAGTGCCTAAGTGACAATAAGCTATCCTAATGGCTCTGCATCTATTAAATCATACTATAAGAGTCTCCTTCACCTTTCAGTCTGTTTGGCACAAGTAGTATTTCACTATGAAGCCCCACAAAGGAACTAGAATCTCCACCCTTATAGCTCTGCCCCCGATACTGGCCCTGAAAAGTTAGCTACTAGCTCACTCTTTGCCAGCCTCTTATAATTGCATCCACATGCATGAATATGAAGACTGGACTCCATCTTAGACATCCAATGTGCAACCCTTATTGTGATCAAGCCTTATAATTACTCCCACCTCTGTCATCTCAAAAAAAAATATATATATATATTGCCTTTTGATGTTATTTTTATCACTGAATATAAGCTTGTCATTTTCATCCTCCTGAAAATCACATTATTTCTTACAAAGAACATAAACTAATAATGCAACATTTGAAACAGTTCCTAATGATGTAGCACACTCATGAATATAGTTCATAATGCCTAATACCCTTTGGTTGTACATGTCTGAATAGCACAAAATAACAACTACAACAAATTATCTAGCAGATTATTATAAATAAAATGTTAAGTAGAGTGACATCATAAATTTTTAACGGACCTAGAGAAACTGTTCTCAAATGTTCACAGAAAATATTTTCTTGTTTTTTGCCCTGTTTAAATATCTCTCACTTCTAATTGTACGAGAACATGACCATGGTAGATTCTTATGATACAGGTATCAGCTGTTAAGGAGATGAAAAAGTGTAATAGTAAATGACAATGATAAGGGTTACAATCATTGAATATTTATGTTACTAGATATTTTTGTTAACCACTTTCAAAACTTAATATAAGAATCAGAGGTTCAATTTCTATTGCATAAAAAGAGGATGAACAATGAAGATTAGGTACCTCACTTTCACCAAATAAACTCTGCCAATGGAGCAGAGGAAAAGCAATCAATATTGAGATATTTGCATTATAAAGGTGTAAATCTGGGCAAAAGAAAACCCAGGTAGTGGAACGCCTGGGAGGCTTACACCAAATAAATTCCTTGTACTCGGGAGGCTTGTACCTCTTACGTTCTGAACTGTGCCCATGCCTCCAGGTAGTGGAACGCTCCGTGTCACACCTCCATTTTTTAAAACATTGTTAAGTATTGCCTCATTTTAGCTAGAAATGCCAGTGAACTTACTTGCTGAACCAGAGACCCAGAAAATAGTAGCCTCCAAAATCGAGACTAAAGCTCTAACCTCCCTGATTTGGTCTGAAGAAACCAAGGACCTGCATCTCCAGTCTCCACCTCTCAACCAGCAGATGTAGGGGTGATCATTCTGCTCAAGTTGAATCCCCCTGACTAATAGGGCCTTGGAGAATGGACTACATTTCTGCTTGAAATGAATCCCCTGTACAATAGGACCTGAATACATCAACTATACAGATCTCCTGTGGTGAAAGCATCAAAATTTAACTTAGTTTGATTCAAAGGTGTACAACAGGGATATAATATGGACTACCAATAAGTACAGTGAGAGACACCTGGTTCAGGAACTTCACTCATTGCCTAACTGAGAATGCCAGGAATACAGTTCCACCCAATTTATCATTTCTCTAGCAAGCTCATCTTCCAGTGTATCAGCAGATCTTCTAATCCATCTGAACAAGGTGTTCAGACTGCTGGCAAGAAACTCCTGAATGCATGTTGGAACACCTATGGAACTTCTACCTCTCAATTCATCCACCTAATCACCACCTGTGAATCACCTTCTACCTCCAATCTTATGGAATATTTATCTCAAAGAGATAACAATACAACCCTTGAAGAATATATAGAAGCTCTGCCTGAATTGAGTTAATCCTGCATTAGTTCCAGAATACATCATGATAATGTCCTGTATATAGTTTCAACTGTTCCCCCTATAATGTAGGAGCTTCAATTGAAAAAATAAATAAATAAATTAGAGGTGGTTGTGGGTTTAAGTTTCAATTTTCTAGAAACTTGCTATTATTAATAAAATGAAAGTGGCTAATTCCTATGATTAGTATTTAACTATTTATAGTATATCATGTCAATGATTTACAAATTTTAGTAATTTCTGGTTTCTTTAGATTAAGTTAGTGATACTGACTTGCTTTATGACCGTAAGCACCTTCTGCTTAGAGCTTTATAAATATATCATAAGGCTTCACTCAAGATGCTGAATGAATAAGAATTTGATCTGAAGTTGTCTTTTTGTCTTGTGTGTTATGACCATAAGCACCTTCTGCTTCTCCTTGTCATACTTCATAGAATATGGAGCTACTTCAATTTTCTCTTGAACTGCCAAGGCTGTGTTTGGTTTGAGGGAAAAAGTAGGGAAAGGTAGGAAGCCTATATTTTTCCCTACCTTTCCCTTCCTTTCTCCACTGTTTTCCTCAATCCAAACACAGCCTAAAGGATGCACCAGAAACTAGTTTTCTCCCTTAGCCAAACACCTTCAAGATTTCACTTTTTTTACATCCTAAACTCACCTGTTTCTTCCCCAAACATGCTATAGCCATGGGTTACCTATAGGTTTTGTCTTAATTTTGAAGCAGTTAAAAATTGTTTTGGGTCAGTTTGTTGGTCTAAATTAGAGTCTGTAAAGGAAGATCCAAACACTTAAAAGTAGTGATTGTAATTGGAACTTTAGAGTTGAATTAACCCATGTTACTTCGTATTTTCTCCTTTTACCATTTCTAGAACGAATTCTTGAATGCCATGTACACTTCTTGAAACCTAAAATCAAGATGAAGTTCATTGATTGAAGATAAATGGCTTCTCTGTCCTCAGACCCCAGATGCACCATAAGCAAATTATAGCACAACCCAACATAGGGAGGGATTCAAGAAGCGCCCCCAAAGGAACAACAGAAACAAACTAGAATACTATTCCAACAAAAATGTTAAACACTAAGTTTAGAGCACATTCAATTCTAAAACTTTTTCTGATACCTGTAAAATGCGAGACCAGCGCATCCTTTACGTCAACACCAAGGGTAAAGGAAGCTAATTCCATACTTCCATGCAAATAACCACCTGAAAAAAACAGCACTGTGTTTATGATGTTTATTTAGTGCTAGACTGTGAGCTAAAAAGAAGGCAAAACAAAACACATCGTAACTTCGTAAGACGGTCAACGTTTACCAAAAAATAAAAAATAAAAGAGGATTAAGTAATGATATACTGCTGAAAGGAGAAAATGCGAATGTCTCCCCCAACCCACACAATTCACCAACAATCTATCTCTTAGTATGTGCTCCCCAATATAACTCTACCCTAATGCAAGTCCACCTTCCAAACTGATGAGTGATAACCAATCAACTAGTATTCATTCTTTTCAAAGAAAACTGCTATTCATTAAAATTCATGGAGGATCTGATTGGTAATTCTGAAACTTCATCTTCATACCCTTCCTCTAAATCCTAGAAACGTCAAAAAACTGTGAGAAACTGATGTGGGGACTTAGGATTTAGGAGAAAAGTTAAACTTATATATATTTGGGGGTAAATTCAAATCACAATTCCGTTGTCGTCCAGCGGTTAGGATATCTGGCTTTCACCCAGGAGACCCGGGTTCGATTCCCGGCAACGGAAATATGTTTTTCCAAATGTTAGATGCCTTTTTCCGCCCCTACCTCTATTTTGTTGTTTGTTTCTTATATTATTTGGATTTTGGACGGGACAGTCCTTATTAAATTAATAGGATAAACTGCTAAAATCTCCCTAAAGTTTGACTGTTGCTGAAACCTCCCCTGATGTTTGATTCAGTTGCAAGTAGGCCCTTTTTATAGTAGGGATGACAATTTTTACTCTATCTGGTTGGCAATTCAGATTTCCAATGGGACAGGTTTTTTTGCTTGAAGGATGGGTTTTGGGATTTTATAACCCATAGGGTATAGATAGGTATGATATTAGGCTAAATCTAACCCTTTGTGACCTAGATATTGTTTGAAAGCATATAAATTTTATATATTAGGTGTTGAATTTAATAATATTTTGAATTTTATGTAAAAGATAATTGATAGTTTATGTATTTTTTATACATTTTAATCAAATAATTAAAAATTTTGTTATTTTTTTGTGTTATTTTACTTCTTTATTGCTTTCATATAACAAGAAATAATAGAAAATTAGATGCGGATTCTAAACCCAATTTGCCCTACCCATGAATGTGCGGAGGGTAGTGTTAGGGAGGGTTTTGTGTTTTTATGTGCGGGGAGGGTTTGATTATCAAAATCCAACCCACTACGAGTTTTGGGGCAGGTACAAGTTTGGAGGTTTAGGGAGGTATAAGGTTTAGAATTTACCAAACCCTCTCCGAACTTGACCTGTTGCCATTCTTATTTGTTGGAATCCTCTAACAAGAGACATGAAAATGTCCAAAATACCCATGCAATTACTTTTGATCAAAATATTTGTTTTCCAAATTTTCTCTTCATAACCCAAACCCTTACAATCTCTTCTAAAATTGATTTATTTTTCAAATTTGGCCTTCGTATCAATCGCTCAAAGGTAATGCTACAACTTTAAATTCTCTATTTTTTGTTGTTTATAAAAGTTGTATTATTTGTTCTATACAAACCAACCTCAATAGTAATTGTGTGGGTATTTTGAACATTTTTATGCCTCTTGTTAGAGGATTCTAATAAAAGGGGTCTACTTGCAATTATGTCAGAAAGTTTGGGAGAGGTGATTGCAATTACAAAACTTTAGAAAAGGTTTCAGCAACAACCAAAAACTTCAAGGGAGGTTTTAACAATTTATAGCAAGTAAGTACATGCACATGCATTGGCTCAATAGAATTTTAGTTAGATTTGGGTGGATAAATTTAGGTTTTAACATCAGTTTGGTTCGAAACCAATGCCATGTTCAAGATTGGTCTAGGGTTGGCCCTTAACCCTACCCATGTTTTAGTAGGGTTGGTCCTCTTGCCACAAAGCTCACACAAACAGCCTCCTCTCATTTCTCACATGTGGTTAGTTATTTTTAAATTAAATGACCAAACATATAAAAGATGTCCGAATAAAAAAAAAACTCTTATATTAATTACTCTTTCCAATAAGAGCTCTCTCTCTCTCTCCAATAGTTATTGCTTTTACTTAATCCCAAATCAATATCTATTAAAGCAATGTTGTCCAAACATAGCTCTTTTTGTTTTCCTAATTAATGCTATAAACTCCAACTGCTGCAATGACAACAATGGTCTTGGGTGCTCGTGAAATGAAATTTATTAATATATGGTAATCCTGGGCGCTTATAAATTGAACACAGTTTTAGTAAATTAGAAAAGTTTTATCCAAATTATTATTTTATTGACAATTTCATATCAATTCTTAATGTAGAGAGTATTATGAAAAATAATCTGCTAATGTCAAAGTCAGACAATCTTGTATATTAACCATAATAACCAATATATGCTTATGGTCCTACCCCTCACTAATATACTGTATTGGCGTAAATTTCAATAAAAAAGGCTTTTAGTGTTTAATAAGGTATACAAAACGAGTGGTCCACCATAAGTTGAATGATTAATTTATGGTAGAGTATGTAGGATGGTATAATAATTATTAATTATGATAATAAATACTAATTATTAAAATTTATAATTTCTATTTTTTTTGCCCATTGATTTTACATCCCGTTATGATGTTATGGTTAAAATGGTTTGACTTTTGATACAAAAATGATACGGGCACATCATGAATGATTTAATTTGATATGGTTACATCATTACATTTTTAACAAAATGTGCATGGAGTATTGATGGAAACATGAAGAAGACTTTATTGTTTGGGGTGGGGCTTAAAATGGATGATAGGTAGACCCAAATTTGATTCATTGATATTTGAGATTGAATAGGAATTTATCTATAGACAAGTGGTATTATATTTTTTTAATAAGAGTATCAAAAAATGGTTATTTTTTACTCTTAAAAAAGTCAGTGACCACAGTTGTTTTTTCATGGGGTACACAACAAAAGGTCAGTGGTAGTGGTAGTTAACTCCACTAAAAAATTCATTTCAAATGATGTAAAATCCATAAGATATGGGTTATTGTTTTCAAATAAAATTTGATTTAATCTCTTTAATTAAATAACAAGTCTATGTATCAAAAAAACATGGTTTTTAAAACTGACCTGGAGATTGAATCAGTCAGGGGTCCAGTTACTAGGTTGAACGGTTGGCCCATTTTGACAAAAAAAAAATAAAAAAAATTAAAAAACAAAAAATGGTCAAAACCATTTGAAAGGTTAACCACTCGGGTCAGCGGTTTGCTGACCAAAATCAACGGTTTTTGAAGAAATCTCGGTTTTGGGGAAAACCGAAACCGATCACCTGATTGATTCCCGATTTTCCGGTCCGACCATCCAGTCCGATCCGATTTTGAAAACCATGCAAAAAAATGTCAAATAAAATATCAACCTAAATTTACAATATAGATAATTGGTGTCCAACAAAATTGATCAGAATGTCGACCATGTACTTAGTATGGGGTGGCAATTCTCTAGTACATAATAGAAAGAGTGTGTAGAAGGCAAGGTTCTTTCACCATAGGCCTCACATGAAGTCTCCCCTTCTCTCCTTCATGCATGTGAACTATTAAAAATAAAGAATTTACCAAAATAAAATTAAAACTTTACATCAACTATCTTGATTTCGTACCAAAAAGTTTAATAAATCATAATGCACAAACATGTCTTTTAATAAAAGCCCTCTTATGTCTTAGTTTTCTATATTAAAATCTGTCATTACTCTCCTCTAATAAAATCATTCTTAATTCCCATTAAATTCCTTATTCAGTAGTAAATATCTTTAGAACTCTTTTGACCCTTTCTAAAAAAAGACAGGTATAAATTAGATGGGTTGGGTGGGTNGTTAAAGGCCAATCCTAGACCAACTTCGAACATGGGCCTTGATGTAGAACCAGACTAATGTCAAAACCTAAATTTACCAACCCAAACCTAACCAAATTTCTATTTAACCCCATGCAAATGTTTGATAGTTTAATAGGAAATAAGGGATTTAATAGGGTGGATGTTACAAACATCGACTATTGAAGAGAGAGAGAATGGAGGGGGAGAGAATTAAGAATGATTTTATTATAGAAGAGTAATAATAGATTCTAATATAGAAAATTAAGAAATAAGAGGGTTTTTTATGAGGAAACATATTTGTACATTGAGATTTATGAGACCTTATGATGGAGATTAAGATAGTTAATTTAAAATTTTTGTTTTTTTTTTTGGTAAATTCTTATTTTTAATAGTTCACATGTGTGAAGGAGAGAAGGGGAGACTCCCTTTGAGGGGCCTGTGGTGAGAGACCCTTGGCCTCCACACACTCCTCTTCCATTATAAATACGGATGTCTAGATTTTATGCATAATTTGATGACTTATTTTATTTTTGGGTTGGTCTAATGGCCCTTGGCCTCATTGACCTTGGCTTTCAATGGTAAAGTTTTACTTGGTCTAATGGCTCTTTCTTGGGCTAGGTTAGATCGTATTATGGTGAATATTCTTTGGCTTAATTAGTTTGAAAATCCCTTGGTGGAACACCTAAGTGTCTATTTGGAACCATTGCTATTGCTCTAGAAAATGACACCACATCAACGTTACGTAGGAAAAATGGTGCTCCAAGAAACAACCATCTGTTTGAAACCGTTTTTTCCATAGAAAACGGTGCTCTAAGCCACGCCTTAGAAATCGGGAAGGCATGGCTTGGAGCAACACCAAATTTGGTGTTTCCTGGAGCTACAACTCATTGCTGCCAACAGGACAGTGATGTGGCACTGGATAATGGGTAGAAGTGCAAAAACCATTTCCTAGAGCATTGGTACCAAACAGAAAAAGTTATTGTTGCTCCAAGAAACGTCCTACCTGGCAGCAACAATTCCAAACAAAAGGAAAGGCATTGTTTTCTAGTGCTGCATATGCAACACCGATGCCAAACATATACTAAATCGATCTACTTCTGATCATGCACCCATTCTTCTTAATTTCTTTTGACAATGTTAATAAAAATGGACCCAAGCCTTTCAAATTCCAACATATGTGGGTTAGTCATCCTGAGTTCCAAAATACAGTCAAAGAGGTTTAGGCAAATCATATTGATGGAAACTCGTTATTTGTGTTATCTTCTAAGGATTTTGAAACAAAGGCTTAAGAGTTGTAACTCTAAGGAGTTCAAATCAGCCCCCAACAACATCCCCGCCATGTATTGGGAACATCTCCCGATGATGACATCATCATTTTTGGGATTATCATTGGAAGATGTGCTGTGGGACATTGTGGGGGGCTGATTTGGTCTCAACTCTAACATCGTTGCTTTTGAAGACAATTTTTCCAATCAACAAGATTTAATTAATGCTACTAACACTCAATCAAACCCTTTTGCAAGAGGAGATCTTCTTTTTCCAAAAATCAATCCAGGGAAAATGGCTTAGGGAGGGTGACAAAAATTCAAAAATTTTTCATTCCTCTGTAAAGACAACGAGACACTTTATTTTATTGTCATTAGAAAAATGCAAATTAATGGTGTTGTGATAGAAGATGTGAATTTACAAAAGCCCAAGCCGAACAATTCTTTAAGGGCCTATAATCTAAAGAGACAATTGTGGATCAAGACTACTTATTGCAGTGTATCCCTCAGTTGGTTTGAAGATGATAACCAAGCTTTTAGCTTGTTACAACCTCCGAGTTTGGATGAAATTAAGGGCATGGTATTTAGCATGAGTGGTGATTCAGCTCTAGGCAGTGATGGTTTTGATGGTTTTTCCTTCATGAACTGTTGGGACATTGTTGGCTTTGATGTTTGCTCAGCAATTAAAGAGAGATTCATCACGATTTAATCTCTTCCCAGGTACTACACCTCTACCTTTATTGTCTTAATCCCTAAGGTAGAAAGCCCACAACATTTTTCTGATTACAAGCCTATAAGTCTTTGTAGCTTCTGTTACAAAATTTTGACTGCAAGGTTTAAGTTAATTTTATCTTCAACCATTTCCTTAGAACAAGGAGCTTTAAGATTCATTGGTGACAAGAATTGTTGGGACATTCGCTCTTTATTTGATGTGATGAAAGCTTTTAGAATCAAATCATGCTTCAAATTAATAAAAAATTGACTCTCTTTCGGCTCATTTTTCACGTCGAGATACCTAGGTTCATTTTTTCTAGCTCTCTTCTTTGAGCACAGCTAGCTCAAGATTTTGGAAGGAGATTTTTAAGGTGAAGCATCTAACTATTAACTACAGTAGATGGCTGGTGGGATGTGGCAAAATCTCTTTGTGGCATGGTTTTTAAAACCGGACCGGACCGGACGGTCGGATTGGAAAAACCGGAAACCGGTGACTGGTTCTGTTTCCCCCCAAAACCAGATTTTCTCAAAAAAATGTTGATTGTGGTCAGCAAATCATTGAACCGGATAGTTAACCGTTCAAACAGTTTTGACTGTTTTTTTATTTTTTTTGTAAATGGGCTGACTGTTCGACCCGATAACCAGACCCCTGACCGGTTCGGTTTTAAAAACCATACTTTGTGGTTTCACAATTGCTCAGTTCATGGTTTACTTATCCATGATACTAGCAATGTCGAGGTCACAAATTTCATTTTAAATGAGGTCCTTAACATGGATGGGACCTAGTTCTTTGATAACCTAAATGTTGATGATGACATTAAACTTCTTGTCATAAGCTCAAATGTGAAGCTAAGTAATTCTATGGACAGGTTAGTGTGGACAACTAATATCGGGCTTAGGGCAAGGCAAGCTATTTGTCCTATTAGTGTTTTTATTAAGTAATTCTATGGACCTAAGTTTGGATCCCTACATGGCAATGTATTTTGAGAGTTGAAGCCTTTTTTATAGTCTCCTTTGTCTCTATTATATTATTCTGTTAGGTTTCATTATATGGACTTTGGACAACCCATATTATTTCATGGTATGACTTCAATGATCTTAAGGGACCACTTTGATGCCCTTGATCCTTGGGTACTTTTTTTGCTTATGATGGACAAACCTTTATAAGGTGGAGCTAATTGAGCTTTTTACTTCCATTGCTCTATTATTTATGGGCAATTTGGAAGTTTAGAAATAATATTATTTGATCTAGGCGCATTCGGCTAGCCCAATGGTGGGCCTATACGTGTCTGTTAGTGTGTCGCAGGGTGAAGCCAATCAAAGCACAGGCAGAGTCGAGCTCGATGGACTTTGCGGGGCCAATCAGGGCGCACTCAGGGACAAGCTCGGTGGGTCTCGTGGGACCAATTTCGTTGCCTCACCTGGCAGCCTTAGATGGTCGTGCTCCTTGCATACGGACTTCATCTCAACCGCTTGAGATCTGCCATGACTTGGCGGCCTCAAGTATAAATAGGAGGTGCCACCACCAAGGTAAGGGATCTAGAACAAAAGACTCCTGAGCTATCCTTGAAATTCCTTGTCCTCCCCACAGTTTGAGTCTTTTCATACCTCAGGCCTCAGCCACTTCGCACAAACGTACTGACTTGATCGTCAGAGTCCTTATCTCAGGTTCTCACCCGAGGTCTCTAACACTGTTCTCCTCACAGGATTTGACCCTCCATCCTCGAACACCTCACACTTCGGACACCTTGGCTGACCACCTCGGCTTAGGAGAAAATTTACCATGTTGATCCCTCGGCCAATCCGAGCATCAACAATATTCATGAGCAAATCGTATCTACTCCTAATGATGTGTTGGATTATTATCGTCAGATTAGGCCCTAATCATTGTTCTTCTTTGGGGTCCTTTCCAAAGTTTTTTTTTTTAATTTTTTGTGAATGTTTTTTTATTTTATTTTGTTTTTTTAAGAAGGTCTTTACTGGTTGCGAGGTGTGATCGTGCTTGTAATAGTTTTATTGCAGTAGAATCATGTGTGAATATGTCAGGGCTTCATTTGGCTATCATCAAGAGTTGATCAGATTGACCAGTTAAAGAGGAGGATTAATGCTGTTGATTTTGAACTGAGGGGTATAATGCTTGATATTTGGTCGTTAGATGCCTCTTTTGATTATTGTGCTTTTTGTTTTTATTAAAATAAGTCTAAATTTGGTTTCTCATTGGTTAGCTAGTTCTTCCTGCCCACTAGGGGTGTGTGGAGAAACTCAGTTCCTTTATTTATGTTGCCTTGGTGGTTAGAGTTCTTGCATTGTATTAGCCTAAACTCTCTTTATTTTATTGAATTTTAGTTCATCATTTACAAAAAAAAAAAAAAAAAAAAAAATCTTAGGTAGTTGGGTTGATAAGATGCATCATTCAAGATAGATATCAAATTAGATAAAATCAGTATTTGTAAAACTAACTCAACAATAAAACCACTCTTTCATTTAAATGATGAATAGCAATTCAATCATTTGGGTTAAAATGGAAATAAATTATAGAAAAATATTGAGATTGTAGAAAAATTAAGACGTATCTCTAATATCATATTTTTTATCTAAGGGTGGATTCAAATCGAGCCAAGCCGAGCTGAATATCTAGCTATGCAAGCTCGGCTTGCCAATACATTATATAAAAATAAAAAGTATACATATAAAAAATTTAAAAAATAAAAATATTATATATAACATTTTTATTTTTTATTTATATGTATGTATGTATATATATAAAAGTTAGATTAGACTTACAAACCTCACGAGTCAAGTTTTATTGGGCTTGAATTCTACTTGAAACTTGATTTAGATCGAATCAAATCAAGTCTTTCATGAGCCAAACTCGAATAGATCATGACCCATTGATCATGTTAAATAGATCAATTGTAGAGGACATCAAATCGTTGATCAAGTCAATAACTTTTTGTACATAAATATTTGTTGTACAGCAGATAAAAGTTAACTGACCAGGTAACAAATCAAACTGGTTTGATGGCAGGTTGAAAATACTAATCTTCATCATTTGGATTGCTGGAATTTATATTGTTTATGTTTTTATATGTATACTTTACCTCCTAATCCTATATTGCATGTATTTAGATATGCAATACAAACCGGGCACAATTTGGAGTTTTGGACCCTCTCATAATTTGAACCATAGTTTTCAAATCGTTGTTGATTTGGATGGTTGGACCATTTAGCCCGAAAACCGTCCAAAAAACCAATTTCATTTTACTGCTAAAAATTATTGACTTGATCAATGACCCAGTAATCTGGATGGTTGAGTCATTGACCCATTCGACCCGGGCAACAGTTGACCATTTTTATTTTAATTATTTTTTACATTTTAATTGGAACTGGCCATCCATTCGGACGGTCGAACTATTGACCTGAAAACCGGTGGCCAACGGTTCCGGCTTGGTGTTTAAAAGTTAAAACATTGATTTGAACACTTTAATTAGGGCCTGGCCCATCGGGGAACTCTGGGTAGAAATAGGCCCGGTCTGAGCTGGGCCAGGCCCCTGAGGCCCTGACCCTTGTAGCCGGATATTGCCAGTTTGCCACCAACGAAGAACAAGCAGAGAAGTCGAAGGCTTGAAGCCATTAAAGAGGTGGAAAAGCAGGCACTGTGAAAAGTGAGAGTAAATGGTGAGAACAAGCAGAGCCCTCCTCAAGAATGCTGGTGCCGGCATCAATAAGACTCTCATGGAAATTCTTGTCTGCCCACTCTCCAAGCAACCCTTGAGGTATATGTTGTTTAATTAATTGCTCAAGATTATCTTCTCTTTGTCCGTCTCCCTTTTGCCCTAAGCGCCCAGAAAAATCTGGTCTGCCATTTAAACAGGGTGAACGAGGATTCGGGTTCTCTTGTCTGTGACGATTTGGGCGTTTCCTATCCTGTAAGCGCTCTCTTCTCATGCCTCAATCTTTTTTTTTTTTTTCTATTTCGATTTTAAGAACTTTAGATATTATCTGTTCGAATTTCGAAACTGTTGCTATTGTTAAAGCTAATTTAAGTCCTGTTTTTGCCTTTTTGGTTGGAGATCATTGTCTGATTTTTATTTCTCTCATTTGGCACTGAACCAAAACTCAGGAGTGAGGCATTCTAGAATGGGTGCTGTGTTTTTTACAATATTTTGGTATTACGAGTTATGGGACTTATTTGCGTATTATAGTTTGATCCCGTTAGTTTTGCTTTATAGATCGTTGATGGGATCCCTTGCCTGGTACCCAAGGATGGTAAATTGCTTGAGACTGATTGCACGAAAGGTAATGGTGCTGCAGATTCATCTACCTTGAACAATGAGAATCAAGGAAGCAACTCAAGCTGAACCACTGATGTGTAATTATAAAACAGGAGACAATGTCCTTCAGAGAGTTTTTTTTTTTTTTTCGCTGTTATAACTTATAAGTTCAGTGCCTGAACTCTTGATGTATGGGAGGCTATTTTTCTTTCGTTCACAGTGAAGCTTTGGACCAATAGAATACCTCTTTCAGCTTTTTCTTATAGAAGAATGAGAAACCCCAATGGAACTTTATACTGGTACCTGTTATCTTCTCTTAAGTAATGGGATATCCAGATATCTGGGATATCTGGATACCATGACTACCAAGGACTATTTGATTATGTTTCTTGTATATCCATTCTGTTTTTAGTATAAGATTGAATCTCCTTGTGTACTATTTGATTCTATTCTTCTTCAATATTGCGTGTCATATGCATTGTTAAAATTTTCCACTTAAACTTATTTTGTCATTCATCAAAATAGAAAGAAGCCACTCTGTCCTGTTTCTTTTTTTTTTCTTTTTTTTTAATCTTTTGAATATCAAAATGAATTTAGTTTCTTTGGATCTGATCTATTAAGTAATGGAATTAAGACATGCTGACACTGTATTTTTCTCCATTTGTCTAATGTCTGGAAGACTGTAAAATTGTGAAAATGATTTTGTTAGGAGCTTAAATTGAAGGTTTCCTCCTTCATTGAGACAAGGTCACGTGGTTAATCATTGCTTCTTGTTTATGAGTATCAGAGGAACTGTAATGAGAGCAAACTTTCTTTGAAAAATTGTCCATGTAATCTCAAGAACCTGTGGTATTGGTTTCCTAATACTAGAATGCTTGATCAATACCCTATTCCATAGAATCTTCTTCCATTTCATTCACATGCCATTTCCAGATTGGTCATTCAATTAGATAAGTTGTTCATGCATGATGAACCAATTGAGTATTTTCTTGAGCTGCAATCCACCTAATTAGTCAAATTTGAAATTGGATCAATTAGACAATATCCATTTGCCGGGTGTGGGTTTTCATGCCATTGATATTAAGCATATATTACACAACATGCATGAGTGTAATTAACCAGTTCCCTTTTAATGATATATGTTTCTCATCAGATTATGAGTACATTGATTTTGTTTTTCAAATTTGGCCTCTCATCTGCATTCATGCTTCCCTAAATTCGTTTGGGTTTTCAATATATATATTAATGTATTGTAGTTCTATACAAACTTATGAATTTCCTGAATTAAAAACCAAGTTAGTCAAGTTTCAAAGTTGTGGTTACATTGCAGGAATTGGGGGGGGGGTTTATCATATTGATCCAGTTTATTGTTCAGTAGTTGCCCTAAGTCAGCTTTGATAACAACGGTTCATGTATAACTTATTTAATTAGTCCTATATGGGTCCAGGATGCCCCTTTTAAAATTTGCTTCTTCATGTAGATTGTCCATCTTGACAAAATTTTTGCCACTAACCATCTCATTTCTAAAGGAACATATCCAACATATTTTTGCTCTTTGTGGCACTCAAACAGGAATAAGTGGTATACTTTTTTATTAATGGCAGTTGTTCTATTAAAGTGGGTTGAACTTTGTAAAGCTATTTATTTATCAAAAAAAAAAAAGAACTTTGTTAAAGCTATTTGGGTAACATGTCATTCATAGAGACTGGCGTGTATGATTTATATGATAGGAAAGAACTATAAAGTGGATCTGAATGATCTTTGACATCCCTTGATCCATCAACAATTTATGTCAAAAATGGTTTTTAAAATTTTTGATAGCTTATAGAAATAAAAATAAAATAATAAAAACAGAATAATTCTTTTAGTAATTAAAGTTCATGAATTGTGTATGGCATGATAGAAATTCTAATGGAACTTATATAGACATTTTAAATTAAGATTATATATTTCTATAATAATAATAATAATTTAATTTACAATAAATAACAAATTTGTTATTTTATGGAAATAAAAAATAAATAAAACTTACTTAGTTTACAATAACAAATTTTAAGAAGTTATACAGCCATTAGCTAGCATATAGAGAACATAAGATAAAATTGATTTTTTTTTTTGTAATGTACATAAAGTAAAAGTGATAAAATGATCCATTTAGCAATTAAAATATAAAAGTTGCATACGATTTGTCTTGGACTCTTGGATTTTCTACATTCTTATAGATCTATTGTAGTATTTAGATTAACTATACATATTAATGACTGTACATGTGGTCATTTATAACAAGCTATATAGCATGTGTCCTGGACTCTTGGTTGATGCCTTATTAATAAAGTTTATGTTTGGTTGTAATGAATTTCTTCATATATGAATGCTTTATTTGTTTCAACCTTAAATTAAATTTGGTGTTATCAATGTATATTTGGAATTACTTGCAAAAAAAGAAAAAAAGCATCTGTGGCATTCCAAAGAGTTTATCCATGGAACCATGAATGTCAAAATCGTATTCCATGCCTATCCATTTTTAACCTTACCAATACACTATGTAATACCAATATTTTAAAATCTAAAATGGAAGCTCTACATCTATGAAGAAGGAATATCAAAACCAATATTGGGTAACAGTGGAAAAAAGGCCAAGTCTAAAGAGAATAGGAAGCTTTGGCAGATAAGTGGAAGGAATTTGTAGATCATTGAGGCTAAACACTCTGTATGTATGCTTCATAAAGTCTTCATTAGGCAGAATTATGTGTGAGGAGTTATTTCTCTATTGTATAGCTTCTTGTTGAGAGGGCAAGGTTTTTATAACACCCCCCCCCCCCCAAAAAAAAAAAAGCCCCTTTGATCTTCATTAAACTTTTTTCCTTATTTCTTTTATGTGTTAATAGGTCAACATAATTGTCAAGAAATAATGGCAATTTTGGGCAACAATGGGGTACCTAGTTAAGAATTTCATAAAATTAAAAAGCCTAATTCCTTTGTTTTATATAACATTCGACATGCATATTAATTGAAGAAATAACAATTCTCTTTATTAAGAACATCTCTCAAAACATGATAAATCATCATATATGAAACTAGTATTTAAAATAAATTAATTTCATTACTCTAAAAATGACATGATACTAATATAAACAGGGCAACTTCATATCAAATTAGCAACTAGAAAATGCTATAATTTTATATGATAAAATTTAAGATAGCTTGTGATTCACTACATTTCAATATCAATCAATCAATTGTGAAGAAAATGTCACAAGGTCTACTTTTTCGTTAGTTAAAGTTTCACATGGTATATTTACCAATCATAAAAAAGACATTTCACATGTGATTATTATTTTATTTAATGTGTGAGAGAGAGAATTAAAAAAAAAACTCTTTATACTTGTATTTTTCTTTCTTTTTCTATTTTCAAAACCCTTCAGATCTTTTAATTTAAATAGCAAAATTTTAAAACAACACATAAATGGAATCTAATACATACTAGAATATATTAATACACATATCGATATCTTATAATAATATAATTTCCATAACTCATAAGCCAAGGCAATTAGGTGCAAGGTTCAAAGTATCGATACGTATCGTGTCGGTGGCTTCCCGATACACCCCTACAGGGGGTATATCGGGGTTTTGACTGGTTCAGGGGGTGAAGGAGCTTTAAACCGTTCCCCCTGAACTGATTTTGAAAAAAAAATAAAAAAAAAGAAAAAAAAACACTATCGATATCGCTCAATACACCCTTACCGGTGTATCAGGCGTATCGATATTTTGAACCTTGATTAGGTGAGGTGCCCAGCCAAGGGCACTTGATCACCTAAACAACACCTAGGTGGCTAAGTGGGCACCTAAAATGTATTGGACATATCATGTTCATATCTTAGGGTCACCCTAACGTCTTTTTGTTTTTTTAATCATAAACCAGCTTGTTTGCTTGATATTTTAAACTTTGTATCTTTTTCCGTCTTATAATATAGTTTATTTGCTTATCAGAAAAAAAAATCATTATAACATCTACATATTATAAAACAAGGCGGTGAAGAATTTTTTTATTTTTTTAATTCCATGTCATTTTTGAAATAATCAATGAGATGCACTTTTCCAATAACCTAAATAATTTTTTCTCCTAAAATTTCTCCTAAACTACCTCCCCCACTATCCCCCACTTTCTCCAAAATTATCTCTAATTTAGTTGATAGTTTCTCTCCTAAGTTATCTCTAATTCTTATTTACCCTCTCCCTTGCATTTTATCTATATTTGGATTAAAAAATTTAAGAATTATTTAAATATTCTAACAAAATTATATAATAACTTTAAAATATTGATTAAAAACACAAAAAATAATTTTATATTTTTACAAAATATATCACGAAATTATGTACTAACAATTAAATTATGTTTTACTAGATTATCAATTTAAATGTTTTTCAAATACTTAATAATATGTAATAGCTTTAAATAAATAAAATTCAAATAACAAAAAATTTTAAATATTTTATAGATTATTTAAATAACTAAGTATTTATCATAACTATATTTTAAATAGTTAAAATAATGAAATTATGTAATAAATTTAAAAAATTTCTTCAAAGTAGAAAAATAATTATAACACAATATTGAAAATATTAATAATTTAATATATTATAAAATTAATAATGAATTAATGTAATAATAGTACAAATTATGATTTTATAGGTAATTAAATTCAATAAATAATTAATATTTTTTAACTTAAATATTTTACATATTATTTAAGTATTTAAATAACTTAATATATTAAATAACAAAATATTTAACATAACTAGATTTTAAATAGTTAAAGTAAAGAAATTATGTAATAAATTTAACATAACTAGATTTTAAATAGTTAAAAAATTCTGAAAAGTAGAAAAACAATTATAACATAATATTGAAATTAATAAGAATTTAATATTTTTACATAATATTGTAAATAACTAATTTCACTTATATCAAGTAATAATTCGAGAAAATAACTTTCAAAAAATTGAATATTTATTAATAACAATTTTAAACTCTTAATCTGTATTTATTATATAATTATATATACTAAAATTAATATTTATTGTATTTTAGTAATTATTTATTGCTTGTTGTGATAAATGTATTTTCAATGGTTATGTATAAACTTATTTTGTTTTGTTATTTAACAGAAAATTTTCAATAATTAATGGAAATTAAACTACTATTATTGAAATTTTTAAATGTAATTTATTGTACATACTGTATTATTGTTACAACTTATTAATTAATATTTATTAGAGATTAAACTATTATTTGAGATTATACTATTTATTGACTAAGTTAATATATTTTTAGTACTTATTGTATTTTTGTAATTATTGTATTTTTTCATTATCAATATATTTTCAATAATTATTGGAGATTAAAATATTGTTATTTGTCAAAGATGAGACTACTAATTTAGCTGAAATTGAGTGTTCATGAATTGGTTCGGTTTGGTTATAGGGATTTTCCAATCTAATCGAAATCAGACGAGCTCAAATTGGCTAATTCAAGAACGAGGAGTTCGAGTGGATTGAAACGTACCCACGTCAACGACCAGATGAGATTAGATCGAATGATAAAATTTTTCAAAAAGAGGGACAAAGCTAACAAAGAAGAAAGAAGAAGAAGAAGAAAATAAAATCGAGCTTCTTTTCTCTTTCTTCCATGGCCAACATCAAAGAGATTTCCACCTCTCTCTCTCTCTCTCCTTTGTCTCCGCTCTCCCCTGTTCCACCATCCACTAGTGATAGTTTGGAAACTAGCGAATGCTAGCAAGATGCATCTTCCTAATCTCTTTAGCATATTTTCAATCAGGTTGGTTTCGGAATCGGACTTGTTAGCTTGAAAAAATGGAGAGGGTCAGATCTTGATAGAAGTGGTGGAAGGGGATGAGGGTAGAGGGGGCAATTTACAACCCAACCCACTCAACCCGCCCAACCCACCCAACCCACCCATTTATTAGCGGGTTGGGTTGTATTTGTTAATCCTAGGTCTTTAGTAAGTGGGTCAACCCAATAAAAATTTTTAATGGGTTGGGTGGGTTGGGTTATGGGCATCAACAGGTTCTTATAAGGCTACTTTCTTTTTTATTTGGAAAGAGCTTTACTCCTCCCATTTTCCATGATTCTCTCTCTCTATATGCCAAGAACTATATTTCTTAGTAATTACTGCAATCGTTAGAGAACATTGCTTTCAACATTAGAGTGCATCGTTGATTCTTATGGTGATAGCGTTGTTTGAGACTAATGTGATAGCGTTGTTTCTTGAAGTCACGGTTCATGCTGGAAATCTGATACTGGTGCACAAACTACAGGTAGAGGTGTAAAATGGGTCGTGTCGAGCCGATACGGCATGGCCCGTGGGCGGTTTGCGCAAAGTGCGGGCCGTGCCGCCTCTCCCCTGGGATAACTTGGGGGGTCGACCTGGCACAACCCACGACCCAGGCCTATGCGGGCCCGTGCCGTGGGCTAGGTTGGCCCTTGGGCTGAGCCTTAGGCTAGGTCGGACCGTGCATCAGGCCAAAGCTATTTATTTAAAAAATTTGACAAAAAACTTAAAATTTTAATTTCATATGAATTTTGATGTATACGATTGCTTATATATACAATAATTAAATAAATTAGTATAATAAAAAAATATTTATTTTATTAATATATTATTATATAATTATAGTTTATGTAATATAGTATATATAATATATATAAATATTAAATAATATATATGGGTTGTGTTGGGCCATGTTAGGTCGGGCTGCGGGCTGGGTCGTGCTAGTACACGTGCTGTAGGCAGCACAGCTAGCTCGATTGTGCCGTGTTGGCCTGGCTCGTGGACCTAAAACCCCAGGCCCAGTACGGCCCGCACGATCATGCCGGGCCTGGCACGGCCCACAGACCGTCGTGTCGGGCTGTGCCAGGCTGGTCCAAATTCGTGTTGCACCGTGCTGGGCCATGGGTGACACGACCCGATTTACACCTCTAACTACTAGTAAGTCATTCACATCTCTCAAACACGTTGCAACTGTTCATTTATCACTTGTATATAAATTTAGGATTTTGGCGAGGTTGGAGCATTTCATTCCTTTTCCCAGTTAAATTTTAAAATCTTCTTTTAATCCCAAGAGGAATTATTCCCAACTCTTAAATCTGGAGACAAGCTAGAGGGATTTGGACATTGAAGTGGAGGTGAAATTTCATCTTCATTTTCTTGGACTTTTTTTTTTGTAATTTATGATATTTTTTGGGTTATTTTTGTAATGTATGTTATTTTCTGGGTTATTTTTTGTAATTTGTTATTTTTCATGTATTTATTTGTTTTTTGTACTTTATGTTATTTTTCTTCAATTTTTGGGTTTTTTCATAATTTATGTTATTTTTCTGTGTATTTCTTTGTTTTTTTTTTGTAATTTATGTTATTTTTCTTTATTTTCTGGGTTATTTTTGTGTAATTTTCATTATTTTATCTAAATGGGTTGGATTGGGTTGGGTTGAGTTCAGGTGGGTTTGGGTTGAACCTAACCCATTTTATTCTATCTAATTGGGTCATTAATGGATTGGTGGATTAGATGGGTTGGGTTGAAACTCAACCCAAACCAAACCAACCCAACCCACCCAATTGCCACCTCTAGACAAGGGAGAGGGGGTACATAGTGGGATGGCTTCCCCGAGGAGGTATTGGCTCACCCGGCCATCAATGGCTTTCTCACCCATAGTGGGTGGAATTCGACACTGCACCACTATCGAAGGATGAATTTCATGGCTAATGGTTTGTGTCATTTAGACTAATCAATGCACTCGAAGCATCTTCATTGTCGCAGATACGAGTAACTAATGGTAAGTTCTCACTCAGAAAGGTAGTATACCTTATTAATACTAGAACAAACAAAGGCAAGCTCTTGGATAAGATCAGCTCCACTGTCATCACTCATCAGCTACAGAGATCAAAGGCTTAGATGCCAATTTTACGTCTCGACAAGGGGACCCAATGAAGGCAAGAAGTCTAAGATTATTCAAGAGACATCAAATGTGAACGCACTGTCTGATTCATTAGTCCATGTAGCCAGCAACAACTGAAACACTGCTCTTAGAAATAAGGAAAATGAAGCCAAAAGCGGAGAGGTTATGTTGTCTGTAGAGCTAACAACCGGAGGTGGCTCCCTTCCGTCCAAGCTCCCTGGCAGCTATGATTGTAAGACTGTTTCCTTTTTCTTTCTTCTTCTTTGATCACTATGAAATGCTGTGATTGTATCGCCTGCTCGTATGGTTCCGAATTCGAATTTGGGTTTCTGCTGACTAGTCTTCGGTGTTGAAATTTGAAGTGCACAGACTCACTTATTTCTTCTTCATGTTGCTTTGTCCACCAGGAATCAAGCTTGTATTTGAGGCCAGTGAGGCAGAGTGGGGAATGAGAGAAATCAATGCACTCGACGCGTGATTTCAGAAAACGAACTAACTATGATTTTAATGTCTTCAAAAACAAATCAGATGTCTGTGGGGATGCTCGATAACTCTCCATTCAAAACTTGGATCAGAGTTTTGTTGGGACCCGGAAATTTGGGAAGTTCGGAAGCCAAGGATCCTTCCAAATGTTAACCTGTTCCCCTTTTCCAATTTTTTTGTAACACCCCTTTTGGATAATTTCTTTTCCAGCACATAAGCTCCCCAACACCCTCTTGACACTTTTGCTTCTAAGAAATCACCAGACCTGAAGTATTTAGCTTTGTAAATTTGTGCCATTAATGAAGAAGGATCGGCGACAACCTGCCATGCTTGTTTGGCCAGAAGAGCAAAGTTAAATAAATGGGATTTCTTAAACCCCAACCCACCATCATTTTTGTGCTTACAAAGAAGGTTCCATCTAATCCAGGCTGGTTTGGTTCTATTGTTTGACACTCCCCACCAAATTTTCCTTTGTGGTTTGGAAAATGCTTTACAGACAATTTGTGGTAGGATAAAGCAGTACATAGAATAGGAGAGAAAATTTTCCTTCCAGCCCTCAGCCCTCCTTGCTACTCTGTTGATTATGAATTCAAATGTTTTACCCTTGGATCTCTGAACTTCTGTTGGGAGCCCAAGATAGACCCCAGGTTTACCTACTCTCTTCATCCTCAGGAGACGAGCCATGATTCTTTGAAATTTTGGATGGGTATTTCTACTGAAAAGGATTTCTGATTTCGAAAAATTAACTTTTTGATTTGAAGCAGCACTATAATTTTTATGGAGAGTATGGATTTGCCCAATGCAGATTTCTGATTTATACTGCAGGGCTATAAACATTCAAATGGACCGATACCCACACTCTATGCACCCACGCCCGCCTGTGAATTGATATCAATTCCGAGCCGGCACCTACCCTGACTGTTCTGATGTTGAGCTATGGACATACACTGTCCGTATGTTTCATTTGGTAGAAATGCAATCCATATCAGAAAACCAACAACTATCAAATACATTCAATTTCATTTTGAAAATTTGTCCATAAAGGGGTAATATTGGATTTTACAAAAAAAAATTCTGCATAACATGATGTCACATTTGCACGAATTGTAACGAAACATTAACGGACGCTAACGATAGGAATAGAACTAGTCAATTGTTAAAAAACTTAAGAGTAATTGAAGACAATATATAAACAGTAAGGGTATATTTCATCAATTTGCTAAACCATAAGGGTAGTTTAAAAATTTTGCCCTATTTGTTTTGGTGAAAGGAAGTTCTATTGATAATCAAACTTTACGAGATACCTCAGTTGCAAAGGATTGCAGACAGCACATAGCAATCGGAGAGCCTCGCAAGATGAGGTGAGTTGGATGTTTCATATATGTGGGCTGCTTCATTTACCATGAGTGATTTAGATTGTGTTTGGTGTCATTGTCACTTTTACTTATAATGTTTTAAGTTGGTTAATACAAATCTTATGAGAATATTTCTAGTAATTAATACAAATCTTTGAGAATATATTTTTAGTTTATATTATAGTGTGATGTGACAAGATAATATCTCAAAAATTTGTATTGACCACGTTGAAGTAGAAGTACCAAACACAACCTTAATAATCACAAAAGAAGCAAGATACACAAACAGCACTAACAACTAATCAAGGAGAGGGATAAAAGGTGGTTGACTCGAGGTTCGTAGGAAATATGAAGAGAAGCTAAAAGAAAGCCAACAAGTATATACATTTCATATATTGTACCCACTAAAATATTTGTATAGAAAATAGCAGATTAGAGACAAGAGATGAAGAGATCAGTTGCTGCTATCTACCACCTGAATCCATAATATCAACTTCCATCACACCACAGAAGACAAAGGTCTTAGCATCATTCGAAGGCCCATTGGTTCTCCCTTCTCACTTCCTCCTCCTCCTCGGGGGTAAAGTCATTCTTGATGTTGAATGTCTTTCTGATTTCTTCCGGAGTCTTTCCTTTTATCATATCTGCTACTGTTTGACATGTCAAATCCAGCAGGCTTTTAATGTCCAAGTAATTTGCAGCCTGGAGGTCAAAACAAGCGTTATCATACAGTAAATCTGTAAAACAGTGTTATCATTTATAATAATAACTATACGTATAAATATGAAATTTAAGTCATATTTTTCAACCCTAACCTAACTTCAACCTGAACCAACCCAATCTGACTTTGTCAGGTTAGGTTAGGGCTAACTCAGTCCAAGTTGCAGCTTTACCCAGAATAGATTGGCCAATACAATTTATTGTTCCAACCAAGAAAATCGTTCACCCATTTGCATTCACACTAATGCCTAAACAAAACCTTCAATCAATCAGCAGGCGTACCCAAGATTATTAGTAGATTAAGATGTTCATGTTTGATATTTCCCAATCCCAAATGTAAATCTAGCATCCATGTTTGGTAGATACTCAAAGTAAAACAAAGTACAACACTTATAATCTCTAAATATAGGGAAAAAAGCCATTACCCATTTCTGATACACTAGTAAGTAAATCCATGCAATGCATGGGCTTAATAGAAGTTAGGTTTTAGTTGGCAAATTTAGATTTGTGGTGTCAATTTGGGTCTAGGCTAAGATTCATATTTAGAGTTGGTCATGGTTTGACCCTTAACCTGACCCAATCCATCTACTTGAGAGAGAGAGAGAGAGAGAATTATAAGAATGATCTTATTTATGAGAGAAATGGAGTTTCTTAGAGACAATTAAGAGTTTAAAACTCAATAGGGTTTTATTCAAGGTTCAAAGTATCGATACGTATTGGCCCGTATGGGCCGATATGTATTGTGCCGGTGGCTTCCCGATACGCCCCTACAGGGGTTGTATCCGGTCAGACCATGGTTCAGAGGGTATCCAGGACTTAAACCGACCCCTCTGAACCGGTTTTGAAAAGAAATAAATAAAACTTAAAAAAAAAAAAGCACCGATACAGGCTGGCATATCGGCCTGTGTTGATACTTTGAACCTTGGCTTTATTTTGAATTTTTATATTTTTAATGGACCCTTCACCTCCCTTCTCCTTTTAACAACACAACCCAAGAACCATGAACCAAAATTGTAACAACAAAAAAAATGACCCTAAAACAAGTCAACAAGGCACCAAGGATGAAGAAAGAAATCAAGTTCTAGTGATTAGAGAAGCAAAAATATTCATCTAGGAACAAGGTTAGGATGCTTTAAAAGCGAAATAGAACATATAGTAAGCAAATAAATGAGATAAACTGGAACTGGGCACAAAAGAAAAGAATAAAATTTAGCTCAACAACTGATGAAGTATAGCTCAATCAAAAAGCTTTTTCACTGTATGATATGACCTGTTCATTACACTTTCAACTTCTTCAGGCAAGCAAATTAATCACCAAGGTAACTTTCACAATTTCATGATACCACGTGATTCTTCAGCAGCAACCTATGCATCAAGTGCACCTCTTCAACCTAACAGAATGCATCAACATAAAAGCTACATGAAGATTTCCATTTGTTCCCTATTTGGGTGTTACAAAAAACGTCGATACATGGTGGAGGTTATATGAATAATCCGGTAAGGGTGAGATTGCCAGATTGTGGTATCAACACCAGAAACCTTAGCATAAGCATTACCTTCTCTAGCAGTAATGCAAACCCATGCAGCTGAAAGTAACAACGATCTGTTGCCAGATTGTGGTATCAACACCCAAAACCTTTTCCCCTTTGGAGATGCCTAAGTAACGACATAGAAAACACTGGTGTTTGGTAATAACCCATGCAGCTGAAAGGATCTGTTCCTCATGTGTGTCTAGGTTCGGCTTGGAGTATTACATAAAATTTCATTACGAACGCCTTGCTGTTCTTGGCTTGTTCCTACTATCTTTTCTCCCTGAGGTGCTTTTGTGTACTCCCCACAATATGCAATGGAATACCTGCCAATCAATAATGATCCTTTGAAACATTTGTGATGCCCCTATGGAGGACGAAAGAAGGTTCAGAGTAGTAGGAAGGAGGAGGTCTGAGGTGTCGATCGAAGCCAAGACTTTCAAGTTCGAAGAGGAAAGGATCAAAGGTGAGGTTGCAATGAAAATCAGAGAGAATAACAGGGCGACTGTGTTGGTGTCAAAGGAGGTCATTGTCTGGATGAAAGGTTTCATAGATGGGGCTATCAACTC